>CM021107.1:91740243-91907212 GCA_007115665.2 Sequoiadendron giganteum
TTTTATACATCCATTAATTCATCCATTTGTATAAATCATTTCACTTTGAACATTTGCATGATTACTCATTTGCATTAATCATCAAAATGCATTCATATATTTCATTCAATAATTTAAAACTCATAAATCAATTTCCATGAGATTAGGTCAAAATTGCATATTAAACTCATAAATCATTTCCATGGAATTAGCTCAAAATTGCACATTTTGAGCTTCCAAACATGAATCATGGCATAAATCACTCCACTCCACTCATTTCTCTTTTCTCATTTTCAAATTATGCATTCATCTATAAAAACCTCCTCTTTCTCACTTTTTATGGGATTTTTTCAATCATTCGAATCCATTCATCATAGCCTCTTGTAGCATTTATGCTTGTGCAAAATATGAGAGCACTAAAATGCTTGAAAACAAGATCCTGATGGTAGGATGACAATAGAGATAGATTTTCTTTAAATGCACATGTTTTGATTTTCATAGTTTAGCTTTTATGTTTATTGCATTTTCATTTATTTAGAAATGCTTCATTGGAGTTATGCTAAAATTTTGATTTGAGTTTATAGTTTAAGATTAGTTTTTCAGTTTTCAAGATATACAAAATGGTGAACCCAACATGAAGGATGCATACATTTTAATTGATTTTTTTATTAATGTCTCATAAATTATTTAGATTTGATCATATTATCATAGCTGCACTTTTATAAAATCAATAAAAAATAAAAAAAAGAACAAAAAAAAACAAGTAGGATAAACATCATAGCTATATTTTCATTTTCATTGCTGCACTTTAATAAAATAAAATAAAATTAAAAATTAAAAAATAAATTAAAATCTAAAATAAAATACTTGAGTGATACTCAAAGGAAATTAATAGCCTTATTCAATGTGTGAAAGTAAATTAGTATTGGTTTCTCAAAAAAATTATGTTTCGCGAGAGAAATAAGTTATTGGTGTTTTAAAATCCACATAGATATTGCAGATCTCTAAGAGGTAGCCAACCCCTATCAAGGATAACTACAACAACTAGTGGCCAACTAACGAGAGTCAGTTGTGGACTGAACTCCCCTACACTTTTGGCTCTGTAGGACCAAGGTGGGTAAACCTAAATGTGTTCATAAGAATACCTTGTGACTGGTAAGAACACTTCCTATATATAGATCACAATTCCTACACACTCAGAGAGATAGTCATCATTTCATGGTATTGGCAGACTAGAGAATGATTACCAGTGCCGAAGAGTAACGGAATTGACCCACTTACTATGAGAAAATACCTCCCGAAGGAAGACAAGGTTTTGACAAGTGTTTATGTTCAGTATTTGGATTACCATGCTTAGAGCTTATAGTCTTAAACCAAAAATAATGCTACAAATATTGTTCAGTGCCTCATCCATTGGGCAACAGAGTCATATAGAATAAAATCCCGATACTATAAACTTATCTTCATATAGCATTACTATCATGAGATATTTCAGCACACTAAAACAATACTTCTTCAAGAATCCTGAGCATATACAACCATGAACATGTAATTGGTTCTTCAAGCATTTGATTAACTTCTTGAGTTAAAGCAAGAAAACTAACTACACTTTCAATTAATTATTGAAACTGAACAGAGGAACCCTTGATAACTCCATTCACAATCCATGGCACACACACAGGAGAGTAAACCATCTTAATTTTATAGATTTCTTTCGATATCAATAATTTAAAAGCATATCATACTAATCTGTATACAAAATTTCCCCTCGGGATGATCTTTCTGAACAAAATATTCATGACATTTTAACCATAAGACTGACTGTACAAACTTTAAAGCCTTGGACCCAAAAATTCCTGACCCCTAACAATGAGCCATGAAATCTCCTTTATACCACAAGAGAGCAACAAGCATTAGGCCTCATTGTCGATACAAAATTGAATTTCAACACAAAATGAAATTCAAATTCACATTCCTCATGATTTGATTACATCGTGCATGATTGGAGGAATCAAAAAATGGTTACAATAGCCAGTCGGTGAACAAAAATTCGTGCAGAGCACGTGCACATCCACGTCCACAGGAGCAAAAAGCAGGAGAAAACACATCCAACAAATCCCTAACCAGACACCATCAAGAGAACACACGACCCCGGTACAAGCGACCGCTTTGAGTGCGTGCTTGAGACAACGATGGCACCACCTCCTCTTTATCAACCTTGCGAGCCCATCCCCGAACAACAGGACCCGGAGCCAATGCAGATACTAGCTCAATTGCCAGAACCTCCTCGTCCACTCCCATAAGCTCTGCAGGGAGGCCAAGTAGCACTGATAATCAGAATCAGTCTTAGATTCATAAGAATATGAGATTATTATCGGGGACGAACAATGCACTAGCCTCTTCCTAGTGTTTCCCATAATAGCCTTGTGAGTCATGGGAGAATCAGACTTCTTAATGACTAGCGAAGCCAGCCATGCACTCCTTCGCTTAACTGATTTATTCATGATAGAAATAGAGCTTAGCAACAAATAGAAGAAGAAACCTTACTGCACACAGACACAAGAGGATGCAATATTGATCGCATACAACTTAGTCAACATTTATAGAGTAGGCCAATATGCAAGGTACAATTACTTGAAGGCAATTCAAACACTCACACAATTAGTGATCCAGATAACCATGAATACCCTTAGTAGGATGGCACTGTTCACATGCAGGAAGAAACTAGGTGGAGATCCTCTGGGGAAGGAAAACCCATGTCATTAATGACACGAGCAATAGCCAAGCAATACATGCCACACAGACAACTCACACACCCCTTCCTTGCAATTGAATTGCCGATTCAGAGACACTCTAACAAAAGGAGGGTTGAGATCAAGTCAGTGGACGTTGACAATCCACCTCGACACCTTCACAAAACATATCCAATCAAAACCCTCAAAAGTAGTAGACTCGAACCACACAATGGGACCCATATGGTTTCATTGGCAAGAAAAGAAAAGCCACATGTCGTGCCCTCGTAGACCTCGAAACACCCTCCCTGATATTTACTCCACTTGTGCGAAGTGTGTGAGAAACCATAATTACCCTATCATTAATGGCTATTACCAGTGAATAGACGGCTTGATGTCATATCCAACACCTCGGGAAGAAAACCCATTCATCCGTTCACGCCAGATGGCGACATCTCGCGAACCTCGCACCACTCTGGTGACATCAACAAGAAATCCTACGAGGTCGATGAGAAGCGGCCAAGATCCAATCTTGAGATCGAACGGTTCATCAGAGCTTAGACAGAACATCCAAGTGGGGCCTGCATTGAAATTCCCAACGGTGTAGAACATAAGCCATTATGCCAAAAAGACCAGCGAATCAAGTGAAATGGGGCCGGTAAAGCACGACCCGAGAGGGATAAAACCTCACTTAAGTGACCGGTTCTCCATGGCAGCAGATCACCGTTAAAACATAACAAGAGGGTTTCAAATGGTCAATAATTAAGGTTATCATGAGTAACTTTGAAACCCTAAAACCCCAACTTCAATTTTCTCAGAAATTGAAGTCCCATCAGTGGCTCCAACTAGGGATGTATGCCCCCTGTAGGCATAGCAAGAATCCAAAACCTCTGGTTTCATAGACAAGACTACTAAATTGCACAAGCTTGTCAACAGATATATTGTCTTGTTCTGCCAACTGGACTTGTGTATACAAACATGATAGCCCTAGGCTACCAAACAAGAGAGATCAAGGCTTACCTGTATCAAATACAAAACTTTCCGTTTCCTGATAGAAAAAGAACTTGCAACATTCCCCATTTGATGTTTTGAAGTGCACGGGATAACCAATACCTTTGTGACTGCAATGGAAGCTTTCCCCACTCTGCCCCTGTATTGATTTAATCAATGCTCTGCCTCACCAATTTAAAAGCAATATATGACCATGATAATATTTTACCTTATCCTACTCCTAGTCATATTTTGTAAGGTACTGAATCACATGTTCAAGGAAATTTAAACTCTCATAGGTTACCTAGTTTGCAATATCATCCATTCAGCTATCCTCAGTTTGCATATTAAACTGAAAGTTATCATACATAACAATATGGAAAGTACCCTTATTTCCATTAGCTAACCAAGACGATACATAGCTCAAGGAAGTTTTCTCCTGGCACATCCTTTCTTGTACCTCTTCATTCATCTCTATATGAAAACCCTTAGGGATAGGTTTAAAAACATCAACTTCACTTTGATTAGAAAAGATAGAGTAATACATATTGGCTTTATTGTACCCAGTACTCTCTGTTGAATATGTTGATCTATAAGTGAATAATTCAACACAATCTAAAAACCCCCTACTTACTACATCAATGTTGGAAGGCAATAACACCTCCATCTCCACTTTACATAGGTAGTCAGGGAAAACCATAGGGCCTATGTATTCACCACAATAATGGCTATCTTCGATTGTACTCTTCTGATCATAGACACCAATATCCCTAAATTGTTCGCCATTTATATAACTCCCCTATTCCAATGCTAACATATCTGAGGTACACTCCAGATATACACCATCTGACAATTTTTTCTTCACTTGGGAACAAACATGGGGCTCTTCATCTTCACACAACTCTGGTAAAAATAATAGTTCTGTTGCATTCTCTGCACTACAATCACTACCCCTAAAATCATAATCACTAGCTTGCAACAGAATCTCAGTAATAGTAGAATCATAATTAGGATTAGGAAACACAATAGATGTCTCACATAATCCTACATCATTTTTCCTTTCAATTTTGTCATTACTTATGCAAACATCCTGCAATGAATGAGCAATACCTTTATTTTGTGTAGATTCATTCCTGGCCGATTCTTCAATCTCTATCCATTGAATCACCTGAGCCAAATTAGTAGGTTTCAATTCCTCTGGTAAGGAACTCATTCCCGATTCATATAGTTCACAAAACAAATCAATGCATTCATAATCATTAGGTCTTTGCTCTATGGGAATTTGTATTAAGATTTCCAAAAATCTCAAAAAAAACTCATATGATGATTCCTCTTCTTGCCTTCTGATGTCATACAGTTCTGATACACAAAAAACCTGATCCTCTTCACTCAAATTGGACTGGGATTCAACTTGGATCTCATTATCATCAAACTATATTTCTGGACTTATAACAGTTCTAGTGAGAATTTTATCATCAAATTTTTGAATAGCCGGCTCAGATATTATATTAGCATTGGTTAAGCAAGGGTAATCAATACTTGCAGTCAGATATCTCTTCATCATTGAATATTTCATGTTATTTTCAATTTCCATAGCTAGCTGGTATGCTTGAGGTAGAGTAGTAGGTTCTTTATCCCTTAATAAAAAACTCATACTCTTATTGAAAGAACCTACATATACAACCAAGCTTTCAGCTTCATTTGGTCTTATTTCTTTAGGGATCTTCCTTAATGCTCTTGAAAACCTAAGATTAAAATGCAGAACTAATTCTTCCTCTTGTATGTGAATTCCCATAAATCCTTTCCTCACTATGTTGGGATTGACTCTTTCACCGAATTGTTCCATAAAAACAATCACCAACTGATTCCACGAGTTAACAGAAAAGGCAGGCAAATAGGAAAACCAATCTCTAGCATCACCTTTTAGGGTTTGCACAAATAATTTCATGACAACATCCTCATGATCAATTTCATAATCACACATTACATCTACAAAATGTTGTAAATGTTTTGAAGCCGATTCTACAAATTGCCCTGAATATTGAGGTAAATACTTCTTGATTTTCCTAGGAATTGAATTAGGATAATTACTGATATCACTAAACATAAAAGGCATGTACCTTTGGGTTACAAAACTCCCAAAACGGCTTAATACAACATGTTCTTCTAGCATATTTATGTTTGACCTTACACACGGTAGATTATTCAATAGCATATAGCTATCAGGCACATCACTCGTCAGCTCAACCAGGAATTTGTTAATGACTGACAAAAGTATTCCTTATTTTCCAAGATTTTATGCAATAAAAATGTGTTTCATAAATCCTTTTATCTATTGTATTACTAGAGGTGTGGTAAAACAAATCTTTGTTCCCTTGTATATGCTTAACATATAAATTTGGAACCATTTTTATCTTTAATCGAAACTCCCATTATCATTAAAAGTAGTGAATTGTTTTAGTTTTGGTGAAATACCTAGTAGTTGTTAGCAACATGTATCAACCTCTTTTCCAGATTGTAAATAACACAAATCTAGAACCATTCCTTCATTTATTCACTGGTTCTTCAGTCAGAGTCACCACCTCCTTTCAGAGGACAATATTTCAAAGAACTTTGAGAGCTTGTCTTCTAGATTCTGTCAAATTATGGGTTTCATTACCCATTACAGAGTCGCACCATATCACCAGTAGTATTTCTCAAAATCATAACCCATTACCATCAAAATTTATCACTTATCTTTACTTTGAACAACAACTTTTGGATAAGCACCTCCCATCCCTATGGTTCCTTTATCTTCTTTCTCCCTATTTTTCTTTAAATTTCTCAGAAGTTCTCCCCAAATAAAACCATCCTTCAATGAATAACTCTAGAACTCCTGAATCCATTGCTTACAAGACACCATAGACCATAAGATTATTAGGATTACATTTGAACTACCTCCTTTTGTTTAATTTGAAACATTCACAGTGTAAATTCAGAACAACATATCTTTTAATATGACTCCATATCAACACTGTCTATAGCCAAAACTTACTAGGTTCTTCCCCAGCGAAGTCGCCATTCTATTGGTGTTTTATTTTTCTCACATGGAAATTGCAGGTCTCTAAGAGGTAGCCAACCCCTATCAAGGATAACTACAACAACTAGTGGCCAACTAACAAGAGTTAGTTATGGACTGAACTCCCCTACACTTTTGGCTCTGTAGGACCAAGGTGGGTAAACCTAAATGTGTTCATAAGAATACCTCATAACTAGTAAGAACACTTCTTGTATACAGATCACAATTCCTACACACTCAGAGAGATAGTCATCATTTCATGGTATTGGCAGACCAGAGAATGATTACCAGTGCTGAAGAGTGATGGAATTGACCCACTTACTATGAGAAAATACCTCCCGAAGGAAGACAAGGTTTTGACAAGTGTTTATGTTCAGTATTTGGATTACCATGCTTAGAGCTTATAGTCTTAAACCAAAAATAATGCTACCAATATTGTTCAGTGCCTCATCCATTGGGCAACAGAGTCATACAGAATAAAATCCTGAAACTATGAACTTATCTTCATATAGCATTACTATCATGAGATATTTCAACACACTAAAACGATACTTCTTCAAGAATCCTGAGCATATACAACCATGAACATGTAATTGGTTCTTCAAGCATTTGATTAACTTCTTGAGTTAAAGCAAGAAAACTAACTACACTTTCAATTAATTATTGAAACTGAATAGAGGAACCCTTGATAACTCCATTCACAATCCATGGCACACACACAGGAGAGTAAAATATCTTAATTTTATAGATTTCTTTCGATATTAGTAATTTAAAAGCATATCATACTAATTTGTATACAAAATTTCCCCTCGGGATGATCTTTCTGAACAAAATATTCATGACATTTTAACCATAAGACTAACTATACAAACTTTAAAGCCTTGGACCCAAAAATTCTTGACCCCTGACAATGAGCGATGAAATCTCCTTTATACAACAATAGAGAAACAAGCATTAGGCCTCATTATCGATACAAAATTGAATTTCAACACAATACGAAATTCAAATCCACATTCCTCATGATTTGATTACATCGTGCATGATCGGAGGAATCAAAAAATGATTACAATAACCAGTCAGAAAACAAAAATTCATGCAGAGCACGCGCACATCCAAGTCCACAGAAGCAAAAAGCAGGAGCAAACACGTCCAAAAAATCCCTAACTAGTCACCATCAGGAGAACACATGGCCCTGGTACAAGCGACCGCTTCGAGTGTGTGCCTGAGACAACGATGGCACCACTTCCTCTTTACCAACCTTGCGAGCACATCCCTGAACAAGGGGACCCGAAGCCAATGCAGATACTGGCTCAATTGCCAGAACTTCCTCGTCCACTCCCATAAGCTCTGCCAGGGAGGTCAAGTAGCACTGATAATCAGTATCAGTCTCAGATTCATCAGAATCTGAGATGATTATTGAGGATGAACAATGCACTGGTCTCTTCCCAGTGCTTCCCATAATAGCCTTGTGAGCCATGGGAGAATCAGACTTCTTCATGACTGGTGAAGCTAGCCTCACACTCCTTTGCTTAACTGATTTATTCATGATAGAAACAAAGATCATCAACAAATAGAAGAAGAAACCTTACTGCACATAGACACAGGAGGATGCAATGTTGATCGCATACAACTCAGTCAGCATTTATAGAGTAGGCCAGTATGCAAGGTACAATTACTTGAAGGCAATTCAAGCACTCGCACAATTAGTGATCCAGATAGCCATGAATACCCTCAGTAGGATGGCACTGTTCGCACGTAGGAAGAAATCAGGTGGAGATCCTCTGGGGAAGGAAAACCCATGTTGTTAATGACACAAGCAACAACCAAGCAATAAATGCCACACGGACAACTCACACACCCCTTCGTTGCAATTGAACCGCAGATTCGGGAGACACTCTAACAAAAGGAGGGTTGAGATCAAGTCAGTGGACGTTGACAATCCACCTCGACGCCTTCAGAAAACATATCTAATCAAAACCCTCAAAATTACTAGACCTGAACCGCACAGTGGGACACATATGGTTTCATTGGCAAGAAAAGAAAAGGCACGTGTCGTGCCCTTGCAAAGCTCACAACACCCTCCCAGATATTTACTCCGCTCATGTGAGGTGTGCGAGAAACCATAATTACCCCATCATTGATGGCTATTACCAGTGAAAAGACGGCTCCATGTCATATCCAACACCTCAGGAAGAAAACCCATTCATCCGTTCATGCCAGATGGCGACATCTCATGAGCCTCACACCACTCTGGTGACATCAGTAGGAAATCCTATGAGGTCGGTGAGAAGCGGCCAAGATCCAATCCTGAGATCATACGGTTCATCAGACCTTAGACAGAACATCCAAGTGGGGCCCAGATTGAAATTCCTGACGGTGTAGAACATAAGCCATTACGCCAAAAAGATCGGCGAATCAAGTGAAACAGGGCCGGTAAAGCATGACCCGAGAGGGATAAAACCTCACTTAAGTGACTGGTTCTCCACGGCAACAGGTCACCGTTAAAACATAACAAGAGGGTTTCAAACGGTCAATAATTAAGGTTACCATGAGTAACTTTGAAATCCTAAAACCCCAGCTTCAATTTTCTCAGAATTTGAAGTTCCATCATTATTATTGATTCTCTTTACCATTTCAATTTTTGTTTCAATGCAATCTCATGGTGATTCCTATTTTCTAATTGATAAAAGTAATATTTAGTAATAGAAAACAATTAATATTTTTTGGACTGAAATAAATTAAGATTAAAAATGAGAATTTTAAATATAATGCAGTAGAATTCTAATTTGGTGAAGGATAATTAGTTTGGATTTTATTTTTCTTAGATTTATTTTGAATGGGTTATAATGATTAGTGTAAAAGTGACATAATTTAGATTAAATAAATTTAGTTAGTGTTACTTTTTTCGTATGATTGGTTGATGCTTTTCACAAGCTATTGATTGATATTGCTTTTGTTTTAAATATTCTTGAAAGCATTTTTGATGGAATTGACTACTAAAGTTCTTTTCATCAAGCATCTTCCCCCTATCCCATAAAACATTCTTCTCCATTATCAATTCTACTACATACATTTTACATGACTTTCCTTATAGTCTGATTCATTCTTATTATGCACATTCCTCTATTGCTATATCTAGCCCTTATCCTACTAGTTCCCCACCTACTTTCAATATTTAAATTTTTGGTTCCCATTCCATTTTCCACCTTGCATCATTTCATAAAGTAATGCTACTAGTACTATATCTCTTTCTTGTCTTACTAGTGTTACAACTTCCTTTTCTACTTTTACTCTTTATATGATTGATCCTTCTCCTATTTTTAAATTGTAATGGAGTGAATTTGCACCCCTAGGAAAATTCCCCATTTCATATGTAAATTCGATGATGCAATTTCACTGCCGCCACCTCGCTCCTTCAATCTGGTTGCATCATTTTATATCAGTGGAGAAATCTCTATCAGGGATGTGAGCACACCACATAGATATCTATGCGTTGTGCTGTTATCTTGATAGGATTCATGCATCTAGATTCTATAGAGGCGTTACAATTCTCTATTGGTCGCAAAGCGTAATATCTCCTGCATCCTTGACTGGCAAAAATGGGTCTTTTGCTTCCATTTTGCTAGTTCAGATCCATTCTTTCACATCCATTCACTCTCTTGGACTCTCTTGGACCCTCTCTTTTTCAATTCTCATTCTATACACTCTCTCTTGCATTCTAAGATCATTCTATGGCTTCTACACTACTTCGTCTTGGTTGCAAGTTGTTGGTTTTGGTCCCTACACTACATTCTCATTCTAACAACACCACCATTGGAAAATCCTCAAGATTCTTCCGTCCACTAATATCTTTGAGTTATTGTAGTTGTGAAGGTAACATTGCTCATTTTTGTTTTCTCTTTGCATCATTTTGTTCATTCAGTAGCATACTAGTTGTTTGTGCTCTCTCTACTTTGATTTTACTTTCCTTTATCAATTTCTACACTTTGTGGCTATTTGGCTATTCTTGGAGGTGGGAACACTGAAATGGGGGACTGACTAAGGTAGTCCACTAAAATAGCCCCAACATTTTTCATTTTTTAGTATCTTTAGGTATTTCCAAGTGGAACTACTTGACGAATCAACTCATGGGTGAAAAGGCAAGTTTTCTCACGCTCGTCATTTTCACAATAGTTTATTTTATAATATCCTTTTTATTCTCTACCAAATTATAAACATTGCATAGTCAAGTAGTTAGTAGGTTTCTTTGAGTTTTTGCCTATATATTTTGGACCCTTGTCCGTACAGATGCCAATGCATCCCTAAGATATAAGCATGTTGTGTTGGAGTCTGAGATCCACATTGTTGTCCTCAAATAGTGAGTTGTCTAGGAAGTAGGCCAAACCTTTAAAACAAACTCTTCTGATCATGTGAGCATCTGACTTTAGTAGAAGGAAAGCAGTAAGTTATTTTCCCTTCCTTTTTAGCCTTAGTACCTTATCTTTTTCAAACGGTTTAGAAAATTTGAGGTAGTTTAGGGTATCCTATTGCTTAGTACTCTTTCGTGACCTATATTCGTAAGGCACAATAGGTCCTCTTCTGTGCATTTTGGTGAACCCGATCTAAACTATTTCTATTTTATTCCTTGGTATCGAAGAACCTTCTCTTGTATCCTAAGCATGTTGTAGATTTATGTGTTGTATGGTGTGTATCTTTGCAACCCAATCTACGACCCTTAGCTACGAAGTTGGAAGGGACCTTGGATACTTAAGAGTGGAATTTAGATAGGTCACTATCCAATCTCTTAATGTTCTATGCTTGCTGAGTTTATTATACCTATGTGTGTTAATATGGTCTCATTCACACACATTTCCACCACCTAGCGTACGATCGAATCACTAGACATAACCTTTACCTCACAAGACTTACTATATTAATGGAAAAGTATCCCTTTTTCTTGAATTTGGAAATAATTAGAAATAATTGAGCCTAATGTTGCCTTGATTTAGTGTTGTAATGTGTTGTACACATTCACATTAAATCTAGGGTGCTTTTTAATAATGTGCACTTAATTGTGCCTTATTTAGGGTGCTGTGAAGTGTTTCATTATACTTTCACACTTATCTAGGGATTTATTAATTAATTGTTCTTAATTGGCCTCTTTAATTCAAATTTAAGACTTATTAATTTCATTTTTCAAGGATCTATTCTGACACCCATTGATGATATTGCATGCCATTTAACTTGGATAGGAGACCTTTACTAGTGAATGCATCTTCCTCAGATAGGACACCCCTTTCTTGGCATATTTAAAATGGGTTTTTGATGTTATTTCATCCCCTTGAAGCATGGTCCTAGAAAATTGTGCTAGGGCCCATCCGCCCAAGGTGGTGAATGTTTCCTCCTCATATAGGACACCCCTTTTTAAATTTATTTGTGGAAGATTTTAATAATTTTCAATTCTAGATCTGATGCCAGCTTAGTTTATTTGAATTTTTAGGTTAATCCTTAGATTTAGTATAAATATAAGGTTAATTCACATTGTTTTGTGTAATATTTTCAAGAGAGCATCCTAATATTTCACAAGAGCATTTCAAAGGCATTAAAAGGTATATTATCAAGAGTTTATTGTAGGAATTCAAGATCATATCATCATGTCAAAGGAATAGTACATCAAACATGTTGAGCTAATGTGTGTTGATGTAGCATTGAAGATCCAATTCAAGCATTGATTCATATCTAATTCAAGATCTAGATCTATATTCTACATGGCTACTTCATGTTAGTTTGTAGATTTACATTTCAAGACATCTTCCAAGGTATCATTGTTGTATGTTTCATTTTTCATGTTTCTATTTTATTATTTCATCATAAGGTTTAATTACCTAGATGGGGTTTGACTAAGGAAAACCACTATCCTCTAACAATCAATAAGTTTTTCTCCTCTTGAATGTGTGTTTGCAGGATTTAGATTGAAGAGCAAAATTTGAAGCAAAATTGTCAAAGTTGTCAAGTTGCAAAGTTGTCACCTACATTGCAAGAACATGAAAACAAGGCTGCAAAATTTGATTTATCTTTTTAGGACCTGATTATCGAGGAGTTGAGAGTGTAGATCTTGAAGAAAAAAACCTAGATCTTAGTTTTCAAAAAACCTTATAGGTACCCATTTTCCAATAAACGTGAATGAGTCCTCTATGACCTAAAAATAGCCTTCTTGAAACAAGGTACACACCATTCTAGCCTCTCAAAACTTTCATCATTGTTGCTATAATAGTTAGGATTTATTTCTGGTTGTTATTTTCATCATATCAAACACATAATTGCATTTTTCTTGATGAGAATTAGTGGTTCATCATCTTGATAAGTTCATTTTGATGCAAACCCTATTTTCCTTCAAGACATAATGATGAACCTGACCTGTTGAATATTGTAGTTTCCTAATTTTGGAATCTTTCCTTGCATCTTAGGTTAGATTATGCATTCATTTTCATTGAATTCGATCCAATTTAGGGTTTCCTACTTGGCATTCAAACTTGCATCTCAACTAGGATTTAAAATTGCATTATTTTGCATTCCTTAAATCTAAAAAATAAAAAAACAAATCAGTCATCTTGCATATCATTTAGATCTCATAAATTTACATTTGAAAATCAAAACAAAATTGCATTTCAAATTAGGTCCTTGCATTTATGTCATTTCATTACCTTTTCAACTTGCATTTCATATTGTATTTCCAAAAATTCTAAAATTGAATGTTATTGTTACAAACTTGAAATTGATTTTTTTTAAAAAGCTTAAAAATCATTCAAAAATAGTTAAAAAACACTAATCTAGTACCCATTCGCCACTTGGGGAAAATGAGTCCCTGATGAGGCTGGACCTGCATTTTCTGCCATGTTAAACTCATTTAAAACACTTAAAAATCAGTAAAAACATTTCACAAATCCTCATCCAGGACCCATTCACCACTAAAGGTGAATGAGTCTGTGATCAAGTGTTAATCTATTTTTTTTGGAATTTGAAATCTCTATTTTAGGCTTTTGTTTACTATTGTTACATTTTTGTTTCATTTTTTGATTTTCTATTTCATTATATTCATTGAATCTAGCCTAATTTACTTCATTGAGTGCATTGTCAAAATTCAAAATTGTATTTACAACATTTCATTTTTAGTTTGGAGCATAGCGTAATTAGTAAATTGCCTTGTTTACAATATAAAAATTGCATAGTTTACTTTTTCATGATAGCATATTTTCTTTTCAAGCATTTATTATTTATAGAGTATCACATGGCTTGTATGATTCTATTTTCGCTACTCATGAGCATAATCTATGAAAAAAAAAACCTTTGACAAGCATGTTGTCTACCGTCCTCGTATCTATCGGATTTGTAAGAATGTCATAACACAAGAGGATGCAAGCATAGACAATCATGACAATTATAATTGTTCTTCTCTGGATGCCTCTCCTATTAGTCATAAAGGTATCTTGGTGAAAGAAGATACAATCATTGAGAAGCATTAAAGTTTTGTTTTTCCCTCTCCTCCTCCCCCTTGGGAAGATATTAGGAAACAAGAAGATGAGATCATTGAAACATTTCTTACCACCTTCCCTACTTGTGAGAATGCTTTAGTGAAAGAGAATACTATAATTGTGAACGATCATGAAAAACACATTTGTGAAGAGGATATGTCGGTGTTAAGAGATCCAATGATTGAGATTTATAGCATTATTCCTCTCCTTCCTAATGTCCCTAATATTTAGAAATGACTATTTGAACAAGAGCATCCAATCATTGGTAAACATGGAAATCATAGTTGTCCTTCCCTCAATGCCTCCCCTATTTGTGATGAAGTTAGTTTACAAAATCTAATCATAGAATATGATGAACCTCTTGAAATTTCTCCTACTAGGGTAGATATTATGGCACAAGAGAATGAGACCTTAAAGAAAAAGGATGAAATCATTGACAATCATCAGAATCAAATCTGGCCCTCTTCTAATATCTCTCCTATTGGAGAAGAAGATCTAATCGATGAGAGTCATGAGAATACTAATTGTCTCTCTTCCCTTAGGGAGAAAAATATTGAACAAGATAATACCATTTATATCTCTCTTACTTGTGATGAAGAAATTTTCAAAGAACCAAACATTGAATGTAATGAACATCTAGTTTGTTGCTCTCTTACTAGGGAAGGTATCATGGTGGAATAAAATTAGAACATTGACACATGTATTTCAAACAATAGTAATGTGGTATCCTTAGATGAATATAATGAAGTGACATTAGACTCCCCTTCACTAATAAATCATGAAAATAAGGACAACACTCTTGATGTTATGAACATTAGATACCCCTTGAAGCACTCTCCTAAGCCTAACCTTATCATTCATCCACCCTCACAACAACCACAAGCTAAAAATGAACCTATTCTTATCTTAGAACAACCTAAAAGGAAACTCAGTAATGATAATGTTTTGCAGCAACGACATTACAATACCATTGATCATATATATAATAAAGTGTATGCAATGAAGGTTGACCCTAAACCTGAAAGTTGTTTGCATGTCCAGAAATAAAAATAAAAGCATATTGAAGAAGTCACAAAATTATTGGAAGATGCTTTGAGTTCCTTTGATTTCATACCTATATTCATGGGAGAATAAAATATCATAACATAAGAGTCTAAAATGGGAAAAGAAAAAGTGGTGATGTCAATACAAAATTCATAAGCATTCACTTAAACTTCTTTAGAAGAAAAGACAACATACATGAAATTTTTTGGTGAAGTTGATTATGAGCAACCTCTAAATTCAAAACAAATGAAAAATATTTATGGAAAATGTTACAAAGTTATGAAAAAAATTGGGTATAGTGGAAAAGGATGTGGTGGTAGAAAATAAGTTATCTATGTCCCTATAGAGCCTAACATGCAAGAAATTGCTAGTGGTCTTTGGTATTTTCCTTCAAAAGAAACAAAAACTTAAAACAAGCCTTCAATCAATATCAACACACTTACAAAGGATTCTTCTAAGCCAACTTTAACTTTGGTGCATCCTGAACTGATAGATACTACATGTGGGAAAATCTCATTTGATAGGCATCAAGTTGATACTTTATCTACTCATTATAATCAATAACAATAGTTGATTCTCCTTTCCATCTAATAGTAGTACAATCACATGATACCCACTATTGCATGTTTTACATTCATTGAAAATAATTTCCTTATCACAAGGAGTGGCATATCATCATCCATCCTTGGCTCATCCTTGACCTTCACTTAGTGGGGGCAAGGGGCTAGTTATCCTTTTCCTAGTTTTGGTACATGATGTTGTTCCTTTGGCTAGTTGATTCCTTCTATTTATATAGACTGAGATTGGGATGAAGATGACCTACTCTAGGTTGACTCGCATATGCCTTACTAGTCTTGTTCTTTTTCATGTTTCTTTATGTGATTGCATGTGCATAAGGTAATCCCCTATGAAGTTTCATTTGATGTATCTCTCTTTTCGTTCATTCTTCTATACATGTATCTACATTCTTCTCTATGTCATAAAAGATTATTTCATTTTATCTTTTTTTTTGTCTTGTGTTTTCCTTTGGGGATGATGCAAGGCATCGGGACATTTAGGTGTCTTCCATGTTGACCCAAAAGATTTCCTTTAGCTTTTCCATTTGTCTTATGTTTTTCTTTTGGGGATGACACAAGGCGTCGAGACATTTAGGTCTCTTGCATGTTAACTCGAAAGGCTTTTTCTCCCTTTTCATTCTATTTGTGTCATTATTCTAGTTCTATGAGTATTTGGGGAATGATGACAGTTTTGAGCTCTCAAATAACATTGTAGTAAAGACATATTGACCCCGAATCCATATATCCCTTATGTATTTTTGGGGGCAACCCTTCCAAGTCCTACTTCATGGTGTAGCTTTATTTTGGAAATATATGACTTGGCATAAGGTTTTCCAAGGAAAGATCTCATGTCTTAGGAGAAAAAATTGGCTACTTTAAAGCATTTTTTTTATAGTAATGGTGTTAGAAACTACTTTAAAGCGGGGGCATACATTGATGACATCTTTAATCATATTTCATGGTGTGATTTTATTTTTTCTTATGACATGTCCTTTTCTTGGTGGTGTCACTTGCTTTGATGTCCTCCAAGAGTGTGATATTTCTAATCATACGATATCCCATGGTGGCATGGTGCAAAATGGGAGGTATACCATAAGTGGTGATCTAATACTCTTTGGCTTGTCCTCTCTTGGACACATTAGGCACAATTTTCCATAAGAAGAAGACCTTACATGAGTAAATAAAAATCCCCTTTAACAAAAACTTATAAACATGACATTCAAAAGCATTCACAAAAGCATTACATTGTGGTGCCCTATCGAGGTTGTCACGAGGATAACTTTGATATGGTATGGGAGGCTAATATGACTCTCATTTTCCACCTCATTGGGATAACTCACCTAGTGGATGGAATGAGGTTCCACTACCCCAAAGTGAGCACACATGGTTGGGATAACTTGTTGCAAGAATGGAAAGAGGAATGAAAGTTTTTTCATTGATGTGAATCGGTCAGCTGGTTATCTACTAGTTGTTGTTGACTATATATGTTGAGGATATTGAGAAAATTGTATATAAATAAAGTTACAGGTTGTCAGATGTTGGTCTAGTACACGTGAACTATGTTTTGGCTGAGGTCTAGGAGAATTTTTGTTTGTCTAGATTTATTTTTATGGTTCTAGAGTGGTGTTGCCCTATTTCTATTGAAGATGGTTTCAACATGGGTATGTGCAGGATCATGATGGGCCAAAAAGTGGCAATATGATGGGTATGTGGATGACGACCTTTTTTTAACCCAAAATTGATGAAACGAAAAGGGTTATTAAAGGAGATTCTCCACTTTCCACCAATATAAATTATGCTTTACTTTGAATTTAATAAATAATTATTATTCATTTTCTATTGAATTATGACTAAAGTCCTCATTTTTAGGCTGATTGAAAAAAATCTATAGCTTTCAAACGGTATCATATTTTTTAAATCCAAAACATGTGTCACATTCTATGATTCACATACTATAAGATTAAAAAAGAAAAAAAATGAATTTCATGAAGTTTTGACCAAGTTAAGGTGGTCAGACATATGAGTCTTTTTATTTTTAAAAAGTTGTCATAAAAAAATTATAATTAATTATTTACTTGGAAAAAAATACAAAAAAATATGCATCACATTGGGGCATTAGTCCTCTACTTATATCTAAAATATTTTAAAATAATATTATAATTTTAATTTGGTTAGGGTGGTCAGACAGACACCTACTTCTTATTTTTCCCCTAAAATTTAAGTACTACTGTATTGAAATTTCAAATATTCACCAAATAGATTTTATTTTTTTGTAAATAAACCTAGTAATTTAGAAACTACATTCAATTTTCTAAAAACTCTATTGTTACATATTTTTGAAATAATATAGATAAATTATTCAAAAAATTTATGTCAAGTTGCCTAACTCTGATTTTTTTGAATTTTTTGCCACGTAAGGGCCTATTTTTTCCATGATGATCCTACACATACCCACATTTAGAAGTATCGAGCTTAATTGATCTATGTGTTTTACACTGATTTGTCCACTTGTGTGTCGAGCACTATCTTCAAAGTTGATGAAGCATGTGTTTTGGTCACCCTCATTCTAATTCCACCCCACGATGTTTAGCACTGACCTAATTTGAATTTGAAGTTGGATGGATGAATTTTTATCTTTTCAAAGTTGCAGATGGTATAAATACAAAATTCTCTAGAAATGAAAAGTGTACACAAGAAAAGAAGGAAGATAAGTGAAAGAGAAAACACAACCTTGATTATATTCTAAAAGTGTGTGAATTATGTGTGTGGTTGATCAATGTGAAGCTTAACGTCGAGTTTTTAGATGCAATGAGCAAAAGGCGAACTCAGTCATTCATGCAAGTGGATCAGTGATTGTGGTGGAATCCTTTGTTGCATTGGGATTGTTTCCTCTTTGTAAAAAGTCTTCTTTTTCTTCTTTGTATCTCTTTAGTAGTGAGCCATTTGAGTTGTACCGCTGTGGACAATGAGTTCTTATTCGAGATAGTGAGTCTTTTGTAATCATTTTTTATATTCTCTATAGTGTGAGTTAATCCTCATTAGGTTTTCCACGTAAATATTGTATTATTATGTTTGTGCATTGGTATTTGATGGTTAATCACTTAATCACTTTATGTGTTAGTTTTGTTAGTTGAATTATGTTTAAAATATGTGACAACTAATTCAGTGCCCCATCTCATTTGTCCTATCCAAAAATAAGTATCAAAGCTTGGTTCCTTGGTGAAGATATTAACTGAAAGGTACACGATGGATAGAAAAATGATCTATGATTATCCAATGTGTGATAGAACTAATTATGGTATCTCGAAAGTATTTCTGGAAAAATATCTTGACTATTGCGGATATGATGTAGAGAAAGATTATAAGAAATCCTACACTCCTCCTTCTAACAATCGAAGTACACTTGAAGAAATTAAAGCCCATGAAGAGAATAATAAGGCAAAGTTTATCTTGTGGAATAGTCCAGTAAACTTTGAGTTGATTAAAGTTCAAAATTTGAAGAGAACTAAGAAAGTTTGGGATGCTTTAGAAAGAGTGCACAATGGTGATGAGAGGGTTAAAGAGGAAAAATCATAGAATTTTGAAACATAGCTTCATCTTTTACACATGTCCAAAGATGAGAATGTTAAATCCTAGGTATAGAGATTGGATGAGGTAGTGGTTGGAATGTGATCCCTTAGCACTATTATAGATGAAACCAGAATTGAAAAGAAGATTCTAAAAACTCTTCCTAATGCTTACAGTGAAAAGATGAGTGTTATTGAGAAGGCTATAGATTACAAGAATTGTACTAAGGATAATCTACTAGGATTTTTGACATCTTACGAGATTAGGAAGTTGAATCTAAGAAGTGGAGCTAAAACAAAAAATTATTTTAAAGCTAGAAAAACTGAATATCTAG
Organism: Sequoiadendron giganteum; assembly: GCA_007115665.2. Classification (NCBI taxonomy): domain Eukaryota; kingdom Viridiplantae; phylum Streptophyta; class Pinopsida; order Cupressales; family Cupressaceae; genus Sequoiadendron; species Sequoiadendron giganteum. Next base: position 91,760,016 of record CM021107.1, read on the forward strand.
ATGAAGAAAACTTTTATGAGATCAAGGCTAACTTTGTAAGAATGAGAAAAGGCTCCCATAAGTATGAAGGTGAATTTCCCTTTAAGTGTTTTAGTTGTGGGGAAATTGGTCACTGTGCTACAAAGTGTCTAGAAAGAGCTAAAAGGAATAAACAAAGATATGAGGAAAAGAAGAAAGGAAAAAATATTAACATAGATTACTATGTTAATAAGAATGCTAGTATTTCAAATGAAGATCCAAATGTGATGCAGTCATGGTAGTAGGGTCCTCAAAGAGAAAAATATGGACCATGTAGCTAGAGTAATACAATAGAAGCAATAGAAAATCTAGAGGCAAATGCAGATTAAAAAATTCTTATTATCATGGAATTCAATTACATATAGTCGACCACATCCGGGCGTACAGATTCGGCTCACAGGCTTGCTTACAACAAGCTCAAAATATAATGCTCATACATGCAAGCAAAAATCCTAGAAATCAAACTCTATATACATTTGTATATACTTCGTTGTTATTCATTGCTATTCTAACAATTCATTACGATCTTTATATCATATCCACAGTTCAAGAAACATCTGCGTCAGCCAAATATCATTACAATCTCCGATGAAGAAAATGTAATGTGTGCAAGAATAGGTCAGCCTCAAATCTAAAATTCTTCCATTGTAGATGCTCATGATGAAGTGTGGACCTAAAATAAAGGTCGATGAAAATCCATGGAACAATGATAAATACACTGTGAGGATCCGCAAGTTATGGGAAGGTTCCGCGATCGATCAAACTAGCCATTATGTTTTGAAATTCTTCTAGGACCAGTTCCAAAAATTGTCACTCAATCCGAAAGCACTAACTTGCAAAAAAATTATCCAAACGAGATGAAAACTTGGATTAAGGTAATTGAACATGTCCACTATGAAACCATAGGTACACGATATTTGGTGAGAAAACATGAAGAAGTACCGAATCTCCCAAGTTGAACAAGAACAAAAATAAATGAAAATATTTTTGGTTGATGCAATATTGCTAAGAACCAAGGATGCTCCTACATTGGACATCCGGGGTTAATGAAAAGTGAGTCCCTTACTTTGTTGGGGCCAAAGGAAAACCAATACAGTCTACCCTTCCACTTCAAAAGGTATTCTTTGTATTGTATTCCACGGGTTTTTCTCCCATCTCTGACATCCAAAATCTCTTTTATCTCATCTGATTGTTGTTTAGGAAGCTATTCTTCCAATATGACTTTACTATCTTCACTGAATTTTGCTTCATGGTACTGATGTAGATCTACAATGTTGAATATAGGTCATATACCCATGTCATCTAGTAACTCTACTTCAAATTAGGCATTTCTTGAATCAAACTTCTTCAAAATCCTACAGGGTCCAAACTTCCTCATCTTGAGCTTACTATATGTGCCAACTAGAAATATTTCCTTCCTCAAATATACCATTACTTCAAACTCATTATATCTTCTCTTTTCATCTACTCATTCCTTATACTTTCAGTTCATATCTTTCAAATGTTGTTTCACTTGAGTATGCATCTTCTTCATATGTTCTGAAAATTCCTCTGCTTTTGTACTCCTTTTATCTTCTTTACTAATGTCTCACAATTCTGACATACCTCTAGGATGAAATCTAGTAACAATATCAAAAGTTTTCTTTCATGTACTCCTGTTCACTGAATTATTTTAGGAAAACTCTTCTTGTGCAAGGGATAAATCCTAACTTCTAGTATTTTCTCCAACCAAACATCTTAGAAAATTTCCAAACTCTTGTTCACTACCTCTGTCTATCCATTAGTCTGTGGGTGAAAATTATAACTGAACTTCAAATCTATCTTCAACTTCTTCCAAAGTGTCCTCCAAAAGTAACCAAAAAACTTTATATCTTTGTTTGTAACAATACTCCTAGGTTATCCATGCAATCTAACCACTTCCCTGAAAAACAAGTCTGCTACATTTACTGCATCTGTTGTCTTCTTACAAGGTATGAAATGTGCCATTTTAGAAAATATGTCTACCATCACAAATACAAAATCATTACTTGTATGTTTCTTCGACAAACCAAGTATGAAATCCATACTCATATCCTCCCAAGGTCTTTCTGGAACTGTCAAAGGTTTATATAATCCAATATTTTGACTATTTCCTTTTGAAACTTGACAAACACTACAAATTTGCACAAATCTTCTTACAATCTTATGAATCTAGGGACAAAAGTAATTCCTAGTTACCAATGCTACTATCTTATCAATTCCAAAGTGTCGTTCTAATCCTCCAATATGCTTTTCTTTCATCAACTTATCCCTCATTGAACTATGAGGTATACACAACTGCTTTCTTCAGAACAACATATCCTCTTGAATGAAAAAATCCAACCACTAACTTCTATCCTCCAAAACTGGTTCTTTACATGCTCTCCAAGGTTCTACAAAATCTAGGTCTCCCTCATACAAACTCTTCAATCGATCGAATCCTCATACCTCCACTTTTATCTGTGTCAATAGATTCCTTCTCCTACTCAAAGAATCAACAACTCTATTTGAATTTCCACTCCTATGTTTAAAAACAAAAGTATAACTCTGCAAGAATTCCACCCATCTCATGTGTTTTTGATTAAACTTATCTTGACTGTTCAAGTTTTACAAAGCCTAATGATTGGTATACAACACAAACTCCTTAGACAACAAGTAATGTAACCACTTCTTCAAGGCTTGAACTATGGCATAAAAATCCTGATCATACACTGAATACCTTATCCTTGCATCATTCAACTTCTCATTAAATAAATAATTTGTCTTCCTTCTTGACTTAACACTGCTCCAATTGCATTTCCACTTACATCGCAATCTACCTAAAATACTTTACTAAATTTTGGTAAAGCCAACACAGGCTGCTCAATCACCTTTTGTTTTAACAACTCAAAACTTATGTCTACTTCAGATGTCCATCTAAAATCCTTCCTATCTCCTCTCATTTTTTCTGTTATAGGGCTGCAAATAGAACTGAAATTCCTAATAAACTTTTGGTAGAAACTAGACAACCCATGAAATGATCTTACCTCTCCAATGCTTTCAGGTGTACCAACTATCACAGGGCCTAGCTCCCACGCAAAAATGAAACTCTTTTCTTCACTTGTCCTTGGGACCCAAGTGCGCCCAAGTGCTCCAGACTATGCCTACTTCTCAAACCACCAAGCTTCAAAACCTACAGTCACCAACTTCCAAGATCCAATGCACAACGAAACTTAACTAAAGCAATGCAACTATCTACTCAATGCAATGCGATCCAATATTTATACAAGAGACAATGAACAACACCAAAGATGGGGTAAAGATAGCTTTATTGATTATGAATGGCCCCTATCCCGGTCTACACTCAATCACAGCAGTGTGGTCTACACTCAGTCACAACAGGGTATGTGCAGGATCATCATGGAAAAAATAGGCCCTTAAGTGGCAATAAAAAGAGAGAAAATCAGAGTTAGAAAAGTTGACATAAAAATTTGAATAGGTTATCTATATTATTTGAAAAAAATGTAAACATAGAATTTGTAGCAAATTGAATGTAGTTTCTAAACTACTAGACCTTTATTTAAAAAAAAAAATCTATTTTGTGGAAATTTGAAATTTCAATGCAGTAGTATTTAAATTTCAGGGTAAAAATAAGAAGTAGGTGTCTATCTGACCACCCTAACCACAATAAAATGATAATATTTTTTTATAAGCTTTTATATTTAAGTAGAGGACTCATGTACCGATGTGATTCATATTTTTTTATAATTTGTTTCCAAGTAAATAATTAATTATGAATTTTTTATTACAACTTAAAAAAATTCTAAAAGTTCATCTGTCTAACCACCTTAACTTGGTCAAAAATTCATGAAATTGATTCTTTTTTTTTTAATCCTATAGTATGCAAAGCATAGAATGTGACGCATGTTTTAGATTCAAAAAATGTGATACCATTTGAAAGTTATAGATTTTTTTAAATCAGCCTATCAATCAGGACTTTATTCATAATTCTAATAGAAAATGAATAATAATTATTTATTAAATTCAAAGTAAAGCATAATTGATATTGGTGGAAACTTGAGAATCTCCTCTAAGAACCCTTTTCGTTTCATCAATTTTGGGTAAAAAAAAAGTCGTCAGCCACATGGGCCATCATATGGCTTTCATATCGCCACTTTTTGGCCCATCATGATCCTACACATACCCAACAATGTGTTGCTCACTACCCTGAGGTCTCCCAAGAACCCAATTACGATTCCCACCCCTAGGCTTTCACCAAATTTTCAAGCTCCGACCACTATTGATATCAACCTTGGCTGTAGCTCTGCACGTTGGCTCCAAACCCTGTGACCCCTAATCACTCTGGAATTGCCCGTAGTTCAATATGACTTAAAGACCTCCTGTGGCACCCAGAAGACCTCCCCACACAAGACCCAGGTCCCCCTCCTTGGGAACTCCAAGTCCACACTGCAATTCTTGTAGTCTCTAACTCACACTCTGAACACAACACCACTCCTCACTACACCATTCTCACTCTCACACCTTGATCACCACTGCACTATGCTCTACTCAATGATCACCTTTTGTGCCTCCTTGGGTTGCTCAATGACACGATTTCCGCCTGCGTCCCCAATTTTTGACTTTCAAATTTTGGCTTGGGAACCCACTGTTTCTTTTGGATTCCCTTTTACTTAGCCTTAGGAAACTATCACACCACTTGTACACAAAGGTTTCTAACATCCCCTCAGTATTATGATAGCACCCGATTTGGTTCCCCCCAAGGACTTGGTGCAACAGTCTACCTGCCTTGGTGTGCGCTTGGAACCTTGCTCTAGCCCAACTCATAACCTTGATGCAACTCAGATGCAACCTTTGGCTCACCTCGGCTTTGCACGGATATGAGTGAGCTCCCTGAGCGCAACCCCAGAATCACCCTTATGCATTCCCAGAATGCCTCCGTGGAGTTGAATCGCCCCTTTAGGATTTGACATCCCCTTACATCCCCAACATCAGAAACATTGTCCCTAACACTACTGTGGAGGTACCCAACTCTGCTTAAGCACTTAGAAGGGTGTGGTGTTGTCCTTCTCCAAGAACTCCAACACCTTGTCCTCATATTTCCACAAGCTCTCAGCTCTTTCCTAAGATGCCTCATCTCTAGATTGGGTCTGCTAATGAACTAAGAACTCCTTCCATTTATTGTTTCCAAATCCTCTCCTTGACATCATTCACTTCCTACACCTCCAAGCCCAGCTTGTCAAAGACATTTGTTGGTCCCCTTGTTGGCACATTCCTATTACTATCCTACTTATCTTCATGATACACACGAAGTTGACTGACATGGAAAACATCATGGACTCTCATGTGATCTGGCAACTTTAGTTTATATGCAACCTTACCAACTCTTTATGTCACTTGGTAAGGCCCATCGAACCTTTGAGCCAATGTTTGAATCAACCCCCTGGGTGGCCTAAACTGAATCGAATGCATCTTCAAGAAGACCCTATCACCAACCTTAAATTCCACATGCATCCTTCCTAAGTCTGCATACCTTTTCATTCTTTCTACAACTTTGACCAAGTTGTGCCTAGCCAGATCTACTTGGTCCTGCCAATCTCTCAATCTATCCATTGCACCTAGAAACTCACTCATGTATCCACTCAACAATGTGTGAGGAGTCAATGGTTGTTTCCCTACTGCCAAATGAAATGGCGAGTACTGACTCGATGCACTCTTCTATAGGTTTTGAAGCTTGGTGGTTTGGGAAGTAGGCATAGTGCAGAGCACTTGGGCCCACTTGGGTCCCAAGGACAAGTGAAGAAAAGAGTTTTGGGGCCACTCAAAAATTGCTCTTACCTTCTCAGGATCCATCTTCAATCCATTCACAGATATCAAAAATCCTAGATATACCAATTCTTCCTTCATGAAACTACACTTCTTTATGTTTATCAACAACTGCTCTTCTCTCAACCTCTACAAAACTTGTCTTATATCCAAAAAATGTTCGTCTCTAGTCTTACTAAAAATCAAGATGTCATCCAAATAAACAATCACAAACTTACCCAAGAATTTCTTCAATACTTCATTCATCAACCTCATGAAAGTACTGGGTGCATTTTTCAGTCCAAAAGGCATCACCAACCACTCATACAATCCTTCATTTGTCTTGAATGTTGTTTTCCACTCATCTCCTTCTCTGATTCTGATTAGATGATATCCAATCTTCAAATCTATCTTTGTAAAGTACTTAGCTCCACTCAAATAATCCATAATATCATCCATATGGGTAAAGAAAATCTATAATTCACTATGATCTTGTTTATGGCTGAAGAGTCTGTACACATCCTCCATTTCCATCCTTCTTAGGTGCTAGCACTTCAAGTACTACGCAAGGGCTTAAACTTTCTCTAATCAAACCTTTTCTCAAAAATTCTTGCATTTGTTTGTTCAATTCTTCTTTCTCTACTGGTGTCATCTGGTGTGTTGCTTTATTAGGTAAAATAGCTCCATGAATCAGATCCATGCAATGAATAATATTCCTTATAGGTGGAAATCCATCAAGTATATTATCTGAAATGATAGCTTCATATTCTACTAGAAATTCTTTTATCTCTTCAAGTTGTCCTTCTAAATGTTTCAAGTATTCAACCTTCTTAGGCACAAAGGTAGAACACATGTTCTCATGTCTCAATCCATCTAGAAATATCCTTCCATCAACCAAACAAATTCTAGCAGTCGTGCAAACTTCAACATTAGGAACATCCTCCAAGGGTAACAAAATATGCTTCATCTCATTAGCAACAATAGTGTATATGTTCTTCTTTCCATGATGAATAGCCTATCTATCATACTGTCAGGGTCTTCCCAACAAGATATGGCATACATCCATGGGCATCATATCACACAAAACTTCATCATGATAATTTCCTATCTTCAATTTTACCAAACATTGTTCACTTGCTAGTATTTGATGCTCATCTTGAATCCAAGCTATCTGATAGGGCTTTGGGTGTTTCAATATTTCCAACTTCAATTTGGTCACCATTTCTTAAGAAACCAAGTTCTCTGAGCTTCCACTATCAATGATTACTTTACAACATTTATCAGCTACCTTGCATCTGGTCTAAAAAAAATTCTTTCTTTGCAATGGTTCCCTCTCCAATTCACTTTGACACAATACTCTCCTATTTACCAACACTTCTCCTTCTTCCAAGTGATTAGGTGATCCAACATGATTCTCCTCAATAAAGGTTTTTATTCTATTGTTCTCAGTCTTTCTTCTTATCTCTCCCTATTTTCATTCAAAGGCTCTATGTCCTTCTCCACCACATTTGAAACAAGTTCCTCTCAATACTCTTTTCTCCTATCCTCTATCATCTCTTCTATATCCTTCATTTTAGTAACCACCATAGCCTCCTTTTCTATAAGAGTTTCCATCATCTCTTCGGTATGAACTCTCATTCTTACTGACCTCCTTATCTTTATTTTGGTATGGAAGTATCCTCTTCCTCCTTCAGTAAAATTTCTTCCTCTTTGAAATCTTCCACATCTTCCTCCATGTCTCTGCTCATGTCTTTTGTTTAGCTTCTCTTATGCTTTTAGAGCACATTGATATGATCTCTTACACGCTCAAAAACTTAATCAAACAGATTTCATCTTTTATAGATGACCTCAAACCATTTACATATTTGGCTACTTGCTCGATCTCATCCTTTGACTGTCCAGATCTAATGTTCAACTTATAGAACTCCTCAGTATACTCTATCACACTTGATTCATTCTGTTTCTAATTCTGCAACTTCTTGAACAAACTAATCTAATAGTCAACAGGCATGAACTTTTTCTTCATCTTATTCACCATCTGATCCCATGATCTTATCTTCTCCTTTCTTTTTCATTTCCTATCTATCTGCAAATGTTCCCACCAAAGGGATGCATTTCCTCTCAACTTTGTACAACAAAATTTCACCTTCTTATCTTTTGGGGCACCTTTAAAATAAAAGTACTTTTCCATCTCTGTTATCCAATCTAGCAACTCATCTGAATCAAACTTACCATTGTAATCGGGTGGATTGAAATGTGGCTTAGTGTTTACTCTGGTTAGGGCTCTTATGAGCCTTTCTTCTCCCTAATTAAGGCTAGTTTTCTCTTCTCTTGCAACTTCTTCATGTTCTTCCACTTCTTCATCACTCACATCATCAGTTGGTCGACCTCTCCTCTGGGCCATTTCAACTACTTCCAATCTAGTAACAATTCCCCTCATCATCTCCATTACAATTGGGTCTACATTTCCACATCCATTTTCTCTACCATTCCTTCTTCCCGCCATCTTTACACAAGTCTTCTGCAACTGTAGGTCAGATCCTCAGTCTGTCACCCCACAAAAAATCTTCAACAAGACTGTACAAACTTTGATGATCTCACAAGGAACGCATCTCACTCTAATACCAATTTGATGTAGTCATAGTAGGAGGGTCCTCAAAGAGACCAATCTGGGTCGTGTATCTAGAGTAACACAACATAAGCAACACAAAATCTGGAGGTAAATGCAGATTAAAACATTCTTATTATCATGAAATTCAATTACATATAGTCGACCGTATCTAGGCGTACAGATTTGGCTCACAGGCCTACTTACAACAAGCTCAAAATACAGTGCTCATACATGTGAGAAAAAATCCTACAGATCGAATTCTATATACATCTTAATCTACTTCGTTATTATTCATTTCTATTGTAACGATTCATTATGAGCTTTATATCATATTTTTGGGTCAATAAACATTCGCATCGTCCAAAGATCATTACAATCTCCTATGAAGAAAATGTAACGTGTCCAAGAACAGGTCGGCCTCAAATCTGAAATTCTTCCACAGTAAATGCACATGATGAAATGTGGACCTAAAATAAAGGTCGCGGAAACTCCATGGAAGAATGAAAAAAACACCATGAGGATCCACAAGTTATGGGAAGGATCCATGATCGATCAAACTAGTCATTATGTTTTGAAATTCTTCTGGGGCTAGTTCCAAAAAATAATCACTCAATCTAGAAGTGATAACTTGTCAGAAAAAGATCCAAACGAGCTGAAAAATTGGAGTAAGGTAATTGAAAATTTCCATGATGAAACCATAGGTACATGAGATCTGGTGAGAAAATATGAAGAAATAATGAATCTCCCAACTTGAACAAGAACAATAACAACACTGAATGAAAATATTTTTGGTTGATTCAAGATTTCCAAGAACCAAGGATGCTCCTGCATCAAAATGACAATGAAAGCTTGTTTTTGGTGATTAAGGATGAACCTACTTCTACTAAATCAGAAAGATAGTCAAAAGAAAGTCCTCCGGAGAAAGATAAAGAGAAAGAGAAAGGTACAATTATCTCTACCCTACATGCTAAACAAGAAAATAATTTTTGTGTAGTTGATAGTGGTTGCTCACATCACATGAATGGTGAAAAGATTAAGTTTGTGAAACTTGAGAAATATGATGGAGGTCTATTTATGTTTGGAGATGATATTGGTGGTAAAATATGTGGGATCGGTTCAGTAAGTTTTGATGGAAAGCATCATACTAACGATGTTTACTATGTTAAGGGTTTAAGACATAATCTATTGAGTGTTTGTTAGATGTACAAAAAAGGATTTGATCTTGTGTTTAAGGATGAGAAATTTGAAGGGATTATTTATCAACTTAAAGGTGGTAATGGATGATGTTTTATGACAGATAAATGATAGTTCGCTATGGCATAGGAGAATGTGTCACATGAATTTTGATAACTTGGTGAGAATCATCTTTGTTTAGGTCATGAGAGATCTACAGAGAATTGCAAAGCTTGTAAATGCTATCTATAGGAATTGCCAGTTCAGGAAGCAAATAAGAAGTCATTACAGATCAAGAGAATAATCTACTACTAGATTGTTGGACTTGGTTCATGCAGACCTTGGTTGTCCTATGAGAGTGTGAATTCTACTTGGTGAAATTTACTTTATGCTTTTAATTGATGATTATTCTAGATATACATGGGTTACATTTCTAAGAGAGAAATTAGATGCATTAGATAGAGTCAAGGCATTCGAGGCTATGGTTGAAAATGAATTGAATTTGAAGATTAAATGCTTGAGATCTGATAGAGGTGGATAATTCACCTCCTATGAGTTTAATATGTTTTGTGAAGTGCATGGTATAAAGAGACAACTATCTCCTCTAAGAAATTATCGACAAAATGGAGTTGTTGAAATAAAAAATAGAACACTTCAAGAAGCTACTAGCTCAATGATCACTAAAGCTGAATTATAGGAATTTTATTGGAAATAAGATATTCACACCACTGTATATGTATTCAATCAAGTTTAGGAAAGAGAAAATAGTACAAAGACTCCCTATGAGCTATAACACAAAATAATCCCTATAGTCAAATATTTCAAGGTATTCAAAAGAGAATTCTATATCAGAAGAGATGAAGAAATATATCTTTGATACTCTATTCAAATCAAGGTATACAAATGTTTCAAAAAAAGATTGAGGAAAATTATAGAAAGCTCGAATATGAAGGTTGATGAAATGGTAAAAAATTCTATTGATATTGATGGGTATATGCCTAATGAACATGATTGTGCAAGTATAGAAGAAGTTGTGGAAGAACAGGATAAGAATAATGAATAAAAGCAGAATGAGAGTGAAGAAGATGCTCCGATGATGTCCCCTACGACACCAAAATATGTACAGAGGAATCATTCAGAAAGTATGATTATTGAAGACAAGAAAAAAAGTGTGTTAACTAGAAGCAAAGCTGTTGCTGAAGTGAATTTATGTTTATTCTATGCGATTGAGCTGAAGTTAGTAAGTTTAGCCTGTAAGGATGAACATTGGAAGGAAGCAATGAAAGAATAAATTTTGCAAATTGAGAAGAATAAAATTTTGGAAAGTGTCCCAAGACTGGAAGAAAAAAATATCATTGGATCAAAATGGTTATTCAGAAACAAGATTAATGAGAATAAGAAAGTTGTGAGAAACAAAGCAGGGCTTGTGTGCAAAGGCTACTCGCAAGTAGAAGGTATAGATCTTTAGGAGGATTTTTCTTTAGTAGCAAGAATGGAATCTATAAGGATGTTCTTGGCATTGGCTACTTATAAATATTTCAAAGTCTATTAGATGGATTTCAAGTCAACATTTTTGAATGGTGAACTAGATGAAGAGGTCTACATGGAACAACTGGAAGGGTCTTAGTTAATAGATCAACTGAATACGGTGTGTAGATTGAGGAAAGATTTATATGGATTCAAGCAAGATCCTAGAGCTTGGTATGCAAGGCTAGATAAGTATTTGAGTTAGCAAGGATTTAACAAAGGTATGACCTAGACAACAATTTGTATTTGAAGACTGAAAATGATAAAATCCTAATTGTTGTTGTATATGTTGATGACATTATCTTTGGAGGAAATGAAAATATGTGCAAGATTTTTATGGAAGAGATGTAGAAAGAATTTCAAATGTCTATGTTTGGTGAGATGAATTTATTTCTTGGGCTACAGATTAATCAATCAGAGGAAGGAATTTTCATTTCACAATTTCTAAGTATGTGAAAGAGATGTTGAAAATATTTGGGATGGACGGTTCCAAACTGGTAAGTACTCCTATGGTGACTGGTTTTAAGTTGGGTAAAGATGATGATTCACCTAAGACTGATTAGAGAAAGTATAGATCCATGAGTGGTGGACTATTGTATTTGACTACTACTAGACCAAATATTATGCATGTGGTTTGTCTTGTGGCTAGATTTCAAGAAGATCTGAAGGAAACAAATGTTACTACAGTTAAAAGGATATTCAAATATTTTAATGGCACTCTGGATTATGGATTATGGTATCCTAAAGATACTCACTTTACACTTATTACTTATACAAATACAAATTGGACTGGAAGTATAGATGACAAAAAATGTACTATTGGTGGTGCATTCTTTCTTGGATATAGATTGGTGGCATGGTTGAGTAAGAAGCAAGATTCAGTCTCTTTATCAACTACTGAAGTTGAGTATTTTTCTGTTGCATCCTGTTGTACACAATTTTTATGGATTAAACAAAAAATGAAGGATATCAAAGTGTTGCATGATGATCCTATTCCTATCCTCTATGATAATACAAGTTCAATTAACATTTCAAATAATCATGTAATGCACTCGAGAACGAAGCATATATCTCTTATGTATCATTTCTTGAGAGTGAAGGTCATAGAGAATGAATTCAAGCTTGAGTATGTTTCAACAAAAGTTCAAATTGTAGATATATTTACAAAGGCTCTTCCTAAGGATACTTTTGAGTATCTCCAGGATAAGTTAGGGGTTATTTCCCATCCTTTTACAAACTAAGATGCATTTGGAGATGCATCAATCTGGTGTATTCATGGTTCTATCTTTTTGGACTAATGTTTTTGGTGGCTACCTCTCAAGGGGAGTAAGCAATATTTTTTTAGTGTTGCCATTATGAGTTTTTTGTTTTCATGTCAAAGGAAGTTTCAATGAAAATATTGTTTTTCCTTTGCCATTGATGTCAAAGGGGGAGAGAAAGAGCACGTGAAAAGAGAGAAAGAGCACGTGAAAAGAGAGAAAGAGCATGTGAAAAAGGGAGAAAGAGAATGTGAAAAAGAGAGAAATAACATATGAAGAGGGAAGAACGTTACTAAGAGAAAGGAGGTAATGAGGAAGATGATCTTCTAAAGGGGAGAAGGAAAATAAAAATTTTGAGAAGTTTTTTCAAAGCTGGTATGTGTCCTTGATGGTTTATCACATCATGTGTTTCCGTCAATGACAAAGGGGGAGATTGTTGCAAGAATGGAAAGAGGAATGAAAGTGTTTTCATTGATATCAATGGGTCAGCTAGTTATCTACTAATTTTGGTTGATTGCATATGTTGAGGATATTGAGAAAATTGTATATAAAGAAAATTACAAGTTGTCAATTGTTGGTCTAGTACTTATGAACTATGTTTAGGCTAAGGTCCGAGAGAATTATTGTTGGTTGATATTTCTTTTTATACTTCTAGAGTTTTGTTTCCCTATTTGTTTTGAAGATGGTTTCAAAATTTGGAAGTATCGAGCTTAATTGATCTATGTGTTTTACACTAGTTTGGATGATTGTGTGTCAAGCACTATCTTCAAAGTTGATGAACTGTGTTGGATCTATTATGGGTCCTAACAAAGAATGTGTTTTCAGACACCCTCATTCTAATTCGACCCTAGGATGTTTGGCGTCAACCAAATTTGAAGTTGGATGGCGAACTTTGTATCTTTTCAAAGTTGGAGATGGTGTAGATACAAAATGTGCTAGCAATGAAAAGTTTACATATGAAAATAAGGAAGATAAGTGAAAGAGTATACATGACCTTTATGCTATTTTGAAAATGTGTGAGTTATGTGTGTGGCTAATCAGTGCAAAGTTTAACAATGAGTTTCTAGATGCAGTGAGGAGAAGGTGAACTTTGTCATTCATGCAAGTGGATCAATGATTATGGTGGAATCCTTTGTTGCATTGGGATTTTTGTTCCTCTATAACAATTATTCTTTGTCTTCTGTGTATCTCTATGGAAGTGAGCCATCCAGGTTGTAGCCCTGTTGATAGTGAGTCCTTATTCCAAGCAGTGAGCCTTATTCCAGGTAGTGAGCCTTTTGTAATCAGTTTTGATATTCTTTATAGTGTGAGTTAAAATCAGTTTGGTGTTATTGTGTTTGTGCATTGGCATTTGATGGTTAATCACTTAATCAATTTATGTGTTAATTCTAGTATTTGAATTTAGGGTTAAAATTTGTGGCAACTGATTCACCCCCCCTCTCAATTGTCATATCCAACATAAATCACATAGTGGATAGACTGAGGTTCCACTACCCTAGAGTGAGCACACATGTTTTGAACAAACAACCCCATTCCATAGTGTATTGTAAAGGTTGTGCTTGATCCTTTGTTTTTCTTTGTTTCTCTTGGTCTTTGATAGGGTATGACTATGTATCTTTTTTATTGTTGCATACTTAAGTGTCTTGAATGTGTAGTGTGAGTTTGACATGGGGGCGGAATCTCACCAAAGTGGGGGAAAAATTTATTAATAGAAAAACTATCCCTTTTCCTGCATTTGGAGATAATTAACAATACATGAACCTAATGTTTCCTTGATTTAGTGTTGTAATGTCTTGTACACATTCACATTGAATCTAGGGCCCTTTTTAATAAAATGTACTTAATTGTTCCTTATTTAGGGTGTTGTAAAGTGTTCCATTATACTTTCACACTTATCTAGGGATTTATTAATTAATTGTGCTTAATTTGCCTCTTTAATTTAAATCTAACCTTATTAAATGCATTTTTGAAGGATCTATCTAGATGCCAATTGATGATATTGCATGACATTTAAAGAAAAAATAATGTCCTAGAAATTTGTGCTAGGACCCATTCACCTTTACTAGCGGATGGGTCGTCCTCATGTAGGGCACCCCTTTGTTGGGATATTTAAAATAGGTTTTTGATGTTATTTCATCCCCCAAAGCATGGTCCTAGGAAATTGTGTTAGGACCAATTCACCCAAGGTGGCAAACGGGTCGTCCTCACATAGAAAACCCCTTTTTGAATTTATTTATGGTGGGATTTTAATAATTTTCAATTCCAGATCTAGTGTCGACTTGGTTTATTTGAAAAAAGGGTTAATCCTTAGATGCATTATAAATATAAGGTTAATTCACATATTTTCAAGAGAACATCCCAATACTTCACAAGAGCATGTTAAAGGAAGATTATCAAGAGTTTATTGTAGGAATTGAAAATCATATCATCATGTTAAAGGCATGGTGCATCAAACATGTTATTGAGCTAGTGTGTGTTGATGTACCATTGAATATCCAATTCAAGAATATATTCATATAAAATTCAAGATCTAGATCTACATTCTACATGGCCAGTTCATGTTATTTTGCAGATTTACATTCCAAGACATCTTCCAAGGTATCATTGTTGCATGTTTCATGTTTCATTGTTTCATCATAAGATTTAATTACCTAAAGGGGGTTTGACTAAGGAAAACCCCTATCCTCTAAAAATCAATAATTTTTTCTCCTCTTGAATGTTTGTTTTCAGGATTTAGGTCAAAGAGCAAGATTTGAAGAAATTTGTTCAAAGTTCTCAAGTTGCAAATTTGTCACCTACATTGCAAGAACACATAAAAAGTCTACAATTTGTTTTTTAGGTTTCCAAGAGTTGATCACCGAGCAGTTGAGAGGGCAGATCTTGAAGAATAGAACCCATAATAGTTTTTAGAAACACTTATAGGGACCCATTCCCCAATGAAGGAAAATGAGTCCTTTGTGACCTAAAAACATCCTTTATGCATCAAGGTACACACAATTCTAGCCTCTCAAAACTTCCCTCATTGTTTCTATAATAGTTAGGATTGATTTTTTATTGTTTTTTGCATCATATTGTAGACACCCAAAATTGTCCATGTCATAACATTACCTAGTCGATACATGACCTTGTAAAACATCTTGTAATATTTTACCCTAGGTCTTTACATCATCCCACTTATCTCATTTACTCCACTTAATCACCTTCCTAATTAATTAAATAAATTCCCCCTTCACATGTCTCAAAATAATTCAAATTAAATATTTGAATTAATCCCTCTTATTGTCACATTGCAACATGTGTCACATGACTACAACTCTTCACATGCATAAATAATTTAAATTATTTAATTATTTAAATTATGCGATTCCCACTCACATCCTATTTTTACCCTCATTCATTGTGTGTCATAAGCATCTTTTCTTCTAAAATAAATAAAAGAATCTCGATTATTTCCTCACATCCTAATTTGAGTGTCATGTCATAAGCCACTTAATGTGCATCATAGACACTAAAATAAACTTTTAATCCTAGCCATACATATCACAAATTTGAATTTTAATCTTGGCCATTGAATCGAATCAACCTTCTCCTACAAATCAAGCCTTTCATAGGCCATTTGAGGATCCTCTTTTAGCATCTTTACTCTGCCATAATTTCTATCTATCTATCTATCTATCTATCTATTTTCTTCTATTATCTTCATCATATCATTATGCTGCAAAAATGAGCAATCAACATATCAAATACTTCAATCCTTCAAAATCTCGCATTCTCATGCAGGTGGAGAAGAGCAATGGAGATAAATCAATTCAAGTTTGAAGATCGGTTTGCTTTATTTTATTGTTTTCATTTCATGCTTGCTTGTACTCTATTGTGCTTGTTAGGGTTTTCATATTTTGTTGTTTTAGTTTTATATTTGATTTTCCCTAACTACATTTGGTGAACCCGACGTGAATCCTTTGATCTAGCTTGCTTGTTGTAGGTTTTATTGCTTTTTTGTTGCAGATTTACCAGTTTTTGGATGAAACCCAAGGTTTTACAAATTCCATAATATCTTTCCAATGGCTACTTATTTCTCTACAATATTTTCACAAAATCTTAAAAATCATCTCAAAGGACTACAATTAAAAACTTGAGATTTTATCACGCGCTTTGTAGGCGTTATCACTATTTTATTTTTTTTCATAAAATTTACTTTTTAAACTAAAATCAAAGAATTTTTCCAAAATGTTTACATTTCCAGAAAACTCTTGTAATTTTAATAGGGGTCTTTGTTTTACAGATTTAATTTATAGGTCAAATACAATGCGAAATAATCTGATCTTTGTTTTCTATATGTTTTTCACAAATCCGCATTTCTGAGTGCAAAACAGGGAATTTTTCTAACTTCTTTATATTTATGAAAATTTCTCATAAAATTAGCAGGGGTTCCTTCTTTGATTTTTTATTTTTCAGATAAATAATATCTTCAAATAATCGAATCTAATTCGGTTATGTTAAAAATGTGTATCTAAAATTGAAATTTCCTGATGAACTTTTTGTTTTGGCTGCATTATAATATCATTTTTTTATTTTGTAGATGATCATAAGGAGCTGTAGTAGTAGCAATATTAGTCATACACATAAAATTGGAAAGCAAAAATTTTTGAGTGCACTCATTCTATCATCTTTATCTCTCATTTAATCAATCAATTTTGTTTTCAAAACACTTGAATTTGGAGCTGTAAAATGAACATCTTGTTTGCAATCACACTTTGAAATTGGGCTTAAAAAGAATCATTGTCTTTCAATCACACATATTTTCCTTGGGTTTAAAAAAGAACAAGTGCTTGAACTATTTTATACACATTTCAATTTTCTAAAGGAAAAATTAACAATTGTGAGTGTGAATCAAGTGCATGCGTGATCAAAAACAACTCACTTGATTCACTTTTGTCATACCTTTCATAGGAGGCCTGCTAGGGGATTTCATCATCCCTAGGGATGACCTCAATCAAGGTGTGAATCGAAAGACACGATTCTTTGAGAGTTAAAATCTTGTCACTCTTGGCTAAGCCCCAAAGAACTTTGTACCTTTGGGAAGTGAAGGTGAAGGGTGGGTTACCCCTTTCTCTCGGTTGTGTGGCAGGATTTTTCCTTCAAATTATCCCTATTCAACCTCGTGCATCTTAGCTTAAGACTTGATTGGCCATACCTACTTGACTTGTTCTAGGACTTGTTGATGTGTCTTCTTCAAGTGTGTGCTTAATCATCACATTCATAATTTCAAATTCAAACTTTCTTATGTGTCTTGCATGTGTGATTCATGTGTGTACATGTGTAATCATTTGTTTTCAAATTGACATATCAAGCTATGAACACCAACACATAAACATATCATTCTAATCATCCCACATCATCATCATCACCCCAATCCTAAGGAAACACTTGCTAAAATGGTCCTAATCCTTAATGATCTTAGTCACAAGCCCAAGGTCATACTTCGAGGAGCCCCTTCACCTAATCATGAAGATAATCCAAAACCATATATCCTCCAAGGTGGGTCAAACTTTTCTCCTAATGATGATGAAAACTTTGTAGATCTTAGTGATGATGAAAACATTGTTGAAATCTTAGGTCACCTTAATGATACTATTGACAAGGGAAATAGCACCCTAAGTTTAGAATCATACACCATTCCATTTACTAGTCCTCCATCCCCATCTAATAAAATACCTATCTCAAAGCACACTATTCCTACACCAACACCACCATCCAACTTCTGAAGCTCTAATCCATCAACCGAAGAATCGTTTAACGGTTTTCTCCAAATACTACTAGCACAAAATAGACCATCCCCATGTCAAGCACCCATGAATGAGATTACCAATGAACCTTTGAATGCCATGTCTATTCTTCCAACTCCATCATGTGGTCCACAACCTATTGATCTTATATGTCTAATTCAAATACCTTCATGCCCTCATGTTGTTGATCATAAAGAGCATACCAAGCCTCTTCTAGAGTCTTCCACTTCCATTTCCACTCAAACCCAAGAGCTATGTCAAGAGCATTATCCTAAGCATGAGGAAACATTAGCCTCTCACTCTAATCAAGATCTACGCCTTTCTAATGATCCCACTCATAACATACTTGGTCCTATTCATGATGAAGCTTCCCTCTATGATCTAGATCCTACCTATGATCAAGAAGACTATGACAATCCCCTTTAGCCAACTCTATGCATTCCATGGTCAAGAGCCTATCACTTCACCTATCCATGAGCAAGAAACCTCCATTTCTCCTATAGACCCCCTACCTAGTCCTATCCATGATCTCACATTATCCACTTGTCATGATGAGACACATGCCTTCCAAGTAAATGTATAAGATCAAACCCATAGTGTGGATCTAAATGGACATAATCAAGATCCTAATGATCCTTCGACATCCACTATCAACCCCATTTCAAATCCATCGACATGTCCTATTGGTCTATCCATATTTATTCATGAATGTTCCTCCTTAGACCAAAAACAACCTTTATCCACTGCACCTTTATCTAATAATGAACTCAAGTCTAGTGTCCAAAACACACCTAGTCCCATTATCCATCGCATGCTTCAGAACATGAACTATCAAGGTAAAGGTTTAGGCCTTCATGAACAAGGTGTTTTGGAGCCCATCCATGTCAAGGTCCCTCCACGCTCTATGGCCTTGGATATACACCCCAAGGAAACCAATCTAAAGATGTTGGTACTTCCTCCATCCATTATAAGTCCTCTTTCCACCATAAATCCTATCATATGCCTAAAACATATGTTTCCATCCCTCCTCCATCATCTTACAAATGCCAAAATCATGTGACTGTACATCTTCCACCATCAACTTTGCCACCATTGCTTCCAACTCCTAATATCCATCCATCTAATTTACCTCCACTACTCCCAACACCTAATATCCCCATTATCCTATCTCCTTATCCACCTATCCATAAATCCTCTAAAAGTCTTAATCATGACCAATCAATGCACACATTGTCTAAACATGAAGCTTCCACTCATTCCACCATACCCATGGGATTTAAAATCAAAATAATCGATGCCTCTATCTATAAAGGAAAAAATATGAAGGGTCGCCATGCCCTAGAACACAAAAGCAAAGAACCAAAGAAAAATCCATCCAAAAAGAAATATAATCACATACCTTCAAAAGAAAAGTCTAAAAACAAAATGGTTTGGGTACCTAAGAAAAAAGAAAACAAGTCAAATGAGGCATCTACATCACAAAAATCCCAACCATCCACTTCCACCTCATATTCCCACTCTATTCAAGAATCTCATATTTCATCCCACAAGAAAAATAAAATTCATAAAAATACCAAGTCTATGTGGGTACCTAAAGCACTTCATCACCCATCTCCATTGCTTCCTACACCCCCTCCACATCAAAAACTTCAATGTTTATCAGAGTGTGTGTAGCCATTGGTCATGGTTCCCTTCAATTTCACAACAATTCCACATACCTCCATCTCCTCACCCTTCACTCATTATCCTACATACCTCCCTCATCACCTTCCTATGGTCCATGCTTTTGGCTAAGCCTCCCATTCATCTCCCCTACATAATCCACATCATAATTTGTCAATCCCTTCATAATCCACATCATAATCCATCATCTACCTACTCCATATCCCTTTCATGTCATCCCTTACCAACATCTATGAGCATAATGACACTTGACATGGTCCATGCGATAACATCCATCTCTAGTGGGACTATCACCTTTCATGGAACTAGACACTTGAGTCCGTCCTATCCATATTCCCCTTCTATCCAAAAATAAAAAAAATAAAAATAAAATCAAAAAAGAAAAAGAAAAGAGAAATCCCTTCGTCCAACGGTGAAAACCTGGTAAATAGGCACCCTGGATAAGTTCCATGATGAAAACCTAGAAAAAAAGCATCATGTGTAGGTTGATCTTCTATGTCACTTACACTTGGGGGCACTTTGTCTCATCTGCACTATCTATCCTATCATGTAATTTCTTATCATATAATTTCCATCCTACCTACCATCTTTATCCATCATACCCATATACTTATCATATTGAGTCCATTCATCCTCTCTCCCTCTTTTTGATCTTGATCAAAATATGGGGCAAAATGTTGAAACATGCTTTGGATATCTTTTGATATACCTCATCCTTCCAAACAAGCCTACCATTATCCTAGTGTCATAACCTTTTCCATGAAAAGTCCTAAGTATTGTACCTAGAATGGGGCATGTTATTCCTATGCGACATAGTCTTTGGAGATCACATCCTTACTCTCCTATGATGCATACATCCATTTCATTCATTATGACCTATCCTTTGTATCCATCCATATATCACGAGCCTTTTGTCCCTTATCCTATCACCCACCCTTTCATCCATCAATCTCCTCTATCTCCTTGCACCTAGACTTGGTTTTCCCTTGTCATTGGTATCTAGCACAAAGGCTACCCAAATTGTCATCCATTGACATCTCAAAACATTTCAAAAAAGAAAAAAATGCAAAAAAGAAAAATCCTGAAAAAAAAAAATCCAAAAAAAATCAAAACATTTCAAAAATCCAAAAAATCAAAAAAAAATTCCAAAAATCCAAAAAATCAAAACATTTCAAAAATCCAAGCAATAAAATCAAACCAAATCACTTCAACGCATCAATTCAACTTCTTCAAATCAATTTTTTCATCAAATTATCTCAATCACATCAATTCTTCTAATCAATCTAATCATTATCATCAAATCAAATCATTTCTTCATCAATCCAATCAATCAAAATCATTCCAAGTAAATTATTCCTCAATTTAATTCAACAATCATCATCCAAATCTTCAAATCAAGCATCTTCAATCCTTCCAAGCAATAATCCAAATGCAAGTCAATCCTTAATCCATACCAATGAAGCTAATCAATCTTGCCAAATTATCCAATCACATCCTTTGGTCTTGATCCTAATCTTGTTGTAAACCCAATCAATCAATCATCCTTGTGTTGATCTAGGGATATATCGTTCCCCGCAATGACAACACTATCATCATCATCAATCAATCAATCAATCATCCTCGTGTTGATCTAGGGATATATCGTTCCCCACAATGACAACACTATCATCATCATCAATCAATCAATTAATCATCGGTTTACAGCTTGACAGGGGCAATACCTTGTTTGTTTTTGTATCATTTGTGCATGCTTGTTGGCTTGCTTGTGTTTTTTATTATTTCAATTTGTATTTGCATCAAATCCGAATCACTCCCAGCTAATATTCATATCTTGTATCTAGACAAGGTTGTATTATGTTGGGGCATGAGACACATGGTCACCTTGGTCCTTATACCTTGGTGCTTAACGTCTAGTGCTATATCAAACATATGATTGCTCACTTTATTATAGCATAGCATGTAATTTTTCTTTTTCATCTACTTCTTATCTTGTATCATTCATATTATCCCTCCTTTATCATTTCATTCATTTCGAGAGAATATTCATGTTTATGTAACCCGCCTATCCTCTTGAGGTAGCATCATCATCATTATCATATCCTATATCATCATCCCATTTCTTCATATCTTTTGCATCATCATATTCTTCTATCATCCCTTTCCTTCATTCATCATACTCCTTACTTCTTCAAGTGGTTGGGGCATCATCTTTTCTTCATCTATCCATACCTTAGCTTCTTTGAAATGATGTTACTCTACATAAATTTCACCATCTCGAACATCATCTCAAAGAGGGGCAAAATGTAGACACCCAAAATTGTCCATGTCATAACATTACCTAGTTGATACATGACCTTGTAAAACATCTTTTAATATTTTACCCTAGGTCATTACATCATCCCACTTATCTCATTTACTCCACTTAATCACCTTCCTAATTAATTAAATAAATTCCCCCTTCACATGTCTCAAAATAATTCAAATTAAATATTTGAATTAATCCCTCTTATTGTCACATTGCAACACGTGTCACATGACTACAACTCTTCACATGCATAAATAATTTAAATAATTTAATTATTTAAATTATGAGATTCCCACTCACATCCTATTTTTACCCTCATTCCTTGTGTGTCATAAGCATCTCTTCTTCTAAAATAAATAAAAGAATCTCCATTATTTCCTCACATCCTAATTTGAGTGTCATGTCATAAGCCACTTAATGTGCATCATAGACACTAAAATAAACTTTTAATCCTAGCCATACATATTAACAATTTGACTTTTAATCTTGGCCATTGAATCGAATCAACCTTCTCCTATAAATCAAGCCTTTCACAAGCCATTTGAGGATCCTCTTTCAACATCCTTACTATGCCAAAATTTCTATCTATCTATCTATCTATCTATTTTCTTCTATTATCTTCATCATATCGTTATGCTGCAAAAATGAGCAATCAACATATCAAATACTTCAATCCTTCAAAATATCACATTCTCATGTAGGTGGAGAAGAGCAATGGAGATAAATCAATTCAAGTTTGAAGATCAGTTTGCTTTATTTTATTGTTTTCATTTCATGCTTGCTTGTACTCTATTGTGCTTGTTAGGGTTTTCATATTTTGTTGTTTTAGTTTTAATTCTGATTTTCCCTAACTACACATATCATACACATAATTGCATGTTTTGTGGTGAGTATTAGTGTTTCATCATCTTGATAAGTTCATTTTGATGCAAACCCTATTTTCCCTCTAAACACTAAACCTATGAACAAAGAGACTTCTCCCTTGTACATTCCTTCTTGTTTCAATGGAAACATTGTGACTGGTGTCCTAGTTTACCCCATGAGTAGAGTGAATGTTATAACGAAATGAACTCTGGTAATAAATTTTTTACATAGGGAGGAATACAAAGAATCGAAGGCCACTATACACCCACATTGTCGGCCTCCTACAATGATCTTAACAACTAATCCTTTACAACCATGATTCAAAGATTTGAAATTTGACTTGAATAGCCATCTTAACCATCATGACGCTACATTTAAATTGTCAACCCAGGGACATGAACTTGAAATGGTTCAACACAGTATGTGCACTAGGAACTTCAAAGTAGTCACCTTCGTTCTACAACTAGGAAATACTTAATACTGAAAGTAAATTGTATGAATGGAAATAAAGAAAATTTTGAACATTACTCAATCAAATCTGAACTGAACATGCATAGCAAGAATTAAAATTTGAGCAGCAAACAAGGAACTACTTTGCCTGCCTCAACTGCAGGACAGTCACATAATGGACTTCTAGTGGCTGTAAGAACAATCAATGCTAGATTCTTAATAAGTACTAAATAGAAGCTAAAGCTAATCTATCTAAGCTAATGGATTAATCACCAAGTGGGCCCCCTTGGATGAGTATCCTCTAAAACCAACTAAAACTTAGATTAAACTCACATGCCCAATTTAGATTCTTAATTTATTCATTGGGAAAAATGAAATTACAAAAGAGTGTGTCTAGTGTTCAACCACTTATACAATAACTTGGAAATCAACTCCTTAAGAAGGAGGATCCAAACCTTATTTATCGGCAATAGGGCAGTGAACTCCCATTTATTGAGAGGATGCCATTTAGGGAAAATAGGAAAGAGAGTGGAGGAGTGGTTACACATGCAAGGGAATGTGTTCAGACACACAGGTCCAAATGTGGACTCGACCATTGCAGTAACACCCACATTGCTCAATGTCATTAAATATTGACACATGGCGGTGACATGTGGCTAGCAAGGGAATCTTTTTCCACCATTCTCCAGTTGACCATCACATGCATCCTTTGCATGAGCAGTTGCGGTTGCATTCCTTAACTTAGCATTTCCAATCAAGTATGTATGGCAATGTCAGTATGCATAATAACTGCATAGCTAAAATTATCTTAAAGAACATCCATGAATCACATGCAAGATAATATAGATAGTTCACATATTAGGTCAAATATCATTAAAACTGGCAGAGAGGGAATTAACCCGAAATGTCTGAAGGTTTGAAAGAAACTATATGAAAGTGTTACTATGTAATATTAAAGTTCATGATAACTTCAGCAAATAAACCATAGATTCTACCCATAATTAACCCTAAAAATAGACTCATCACTCCCCCAACTTAAAGTTTTGTTGGTCCTCCAATAGGGGAAGAGTTATGCTTTTGCTTAGTCGTGGCTCTGAAATCTACAACTGATAATTCCCCAATGATCTTGTCTTCTTAGGGTGATTCAGGGTTCCAGTAGAATCCACCCAACCGGCTGAGTCTCTTCCATCTCTAATCTTCCTCTGTAATGTAATATCAAAAGAATCTGAAATTCGATACAGGCCACATTAGGATAGGTGGCTGAAAGGTTAGGGGAATCCATTCTTGCCCTTATGATCTCCCAATCTGAATATACCTTTCAATTATTTTTAGTGCAGAAACATAGTTGTGGAGGGAAAGTGGCTCAGCTTGTTTTAGCTCATCAGTTAATGTGTTCCATCTCTGAGATAAGTATCTCCTCATAGTATCCTCTTTCAATTTTGTTTTTATCTCATAATCATTATATGTTGCCTGAATCCAAGGCATAATCATGTTACCACAGCTCAGTTTGAAGAGTATTATATTCCATTCTGTATAAATTCTTTTGGGGTTCCTGGATTCGGCTCTAATAGCCAAAGGAGTATTGGATTCCTTCCCCTTATAAGCATTATATTGTTCACCCCAACTGATTTCATTTTGTACCCATGACATAAATGCTCTCAGTTGGATGTCCCCCACATAAAGTAGTGGGTTCCAATCTTGGTCTTTACTGATAGCAAAATTGTGTAAATAAAATTCACATAGAAAAATTTTCATTTATCGGGAGGCAATTCTGTAAGCATTGAAAAATTCCATAGAAGTTTCAATTAAAGGATTCCATAGACAGTTTAAAGGAGAGACACTTTTCCTTTAGGTGCAAGGCATAAACTCTTGGTGGTGTTCTGCTTGCTACAATTTTTGGCACCAAGGTCACAATATTGTTCATCCTTTATTTTAGAGAGGCAATCTCTCGATTCTTGTTTTCGATGATCTCATCCTTCTCTTCAATTTCCTTTTTCAGTCTTTTCTTCTTCCATTCTTCCTCCCGTCTTTGTATTTCATTGCACAAATTTAAAAATGTTGCATAAACTATAAAACCAGGGGGATTATGGATTCCTACCAGTATCTTTATTGATGCTCCATATACTACCAATTACATTGAAACAGGTGGTCCAAGAGGTTCGGACCATGGGGATACACTTTCTTCTTCCAATTCCTACTGCATGGCTTCTTCTTCCTATTCCTGCAGTTTTTACAGGAGCTCTTGTTCTTGCTATAGGAGCCCTTTATTTTCTTCATGCTTTCAAGTTTCTACTTCTTCTACAATGGTATCAAGATCTTCCAAGGTCATCTTTGCTTCTTCTTCAAACACATCCTTTTCTTTAACAGTTTCTTGCCCCATTGGGGCCTCTGCACTCTCATGTGATGTCCTTTTATGCATAGGGATTTTGCTTGAAGGCATATCAACAACATGTGTTGATTTCTTAGAAGGGCTCTCATGTCTTTCTTCAGCTGCATGATGAATAGTGCCAACCTTTCTCTTTGTAGTACTTGGTGCCTTCCTATCTTTAGGCTAGGTTTTGACTTTTCCTTTTTCTACCTATGCCCTTCTTTTCTAGGACCTAGTTCTCAACAAGGTCCCAAGTGGGACATCATTCTCAGAATTTGAGAAATATTTTTTGCTTCCAGAGTGCTTAGGTTTTGAAGAACTAATGTCTATAGTTCCTTTTGCTACAGGAGGAGTCATATCAACACCAAAGTTTGAATCACTGGGGGTGGCTTTGGTCATGCTTAATTTTTTGCAAGACCTACGTGCTCGAGATGAAACCCTAGATTGCCACTTCTTAGGTTTGAACTGATCAATGTTTACAAAATCCTCCCAAGACATTCTAGGTGTAGCATCATGCAGAGATTTTACAACCAATAATTTAATTAGACAATGATGTGAAATAGAGTTATCCCTACCTTTCTGAGTTTTTGTTGCCATGATGGAGAGAAGGTTGTATAGGATATTGGGTACTTTCATCCTCCTTCCATGCCTCATATGACTCAACAATTGAAATATATTGAATGTATCTTATGATGTAGTTAGTTGCCTGCTTCCATGGTTCAGGTAGAGAGAGTCTCTTAGCGCCCTTTTTGTCAATAGTGATTGAGGGATCACTATTCAGTATGAATATAGCCCTGGCTAAGCTAGCATCTCTCAAAATAGGGTAAGGTTCACCATTAGCTAGAAACCCTGTTACCTCTACAATTCATTCCTCTGTTGTGACAACCTGGAGCCCTTTCACATTGGATTTTTGATCTAAGATTCTTTGGGAAAACTCCAATGCAATACTCTCATCGAAACTATCCAGTTTCAAGAAATAATCCATCCAACCACAATTTTGAAATGCTGCGAGAAACTGTGCATCCTACAACAAAGTGTCATGAGATGAGGGCTCATTTCGGATGAGTCTTCCTCCCATTATCTATACCCAATCTGTTACAATGCAATATTTTCTTCTATGATTCTCGTTTGTAGGAAAATTGCTTCCTGCACACCTGCTAGCTGAATTGTCAGAAAAATTCCTTTACTCTATTTTTAGAAATTACCATTTACATTTGAGGTTTATGACAGGGAAAGAAATGGTAATAAAGGAATGAAAGGAAATGGCGGCAGAGGCAACTTAGTGTCACATCAAATCATATATGAAATTTCAAAGTACCTTGGCCAAGTCATGGACTGACATCTGGCAATAAATTCACATCTTTTGTACTCCTCCCCCCAACCTAAATTTGGACATGTGTTCACACATGTTAAATGGTGGCAGCGATTTTATAGGGGGAGTATGTGAACATCGATACTAATGTACAATAATTAAATTAAATGCTCTAAAAGATAATTAAAAATGCAAATAATGTGCACATACCTAAGGGTGTACAAACATGATGGCATAAAGGATTCATTTCGACGATCTCGAAGAAAGTACCATTTTCCTTTTTAAGTAATAATTGAGCAATTAATGATGATGAGGTGAAATGGAGAGAGGTGTAATGAAGTGATGGAAGAGATATAAAGGTGGTACAGATGGATGGATGGGCGGATTGGTGGAGAAATGGACTTTTACAAAAGTAGAAGTCTTTATTAAGACAAGTACATACCTTCATTAGCCGGAAGGAGGGACACTAGGTCAACTGCCTTCAGCTTTAGGAACTTCTTGGCTGCAAGAACTCTGCTCGGGTGTTGCATGCTAGATAAACTGCTATAGGAACTCTTCTTTGGAAGCTAGCTTATGATATAATTTGAGATAGTGTCCATTGACTAGTAATTTGAATTTGATAGGGTCAATGGTGGTGAGTTGCACAACTCCATTAGGAAATACCTCAACAACTTCATATGGCCCTAGCCACCTTGTCTGCAATTTTCCTGCATTATCCTGATACCATGAGTCATAAAGCAATGCCCAGTCACCTAACTAAAATGTCTTTTCTTTGATAAATTTATCATGCCATTTGAATGTTTGATTCTGCACTTCTTTAATATGGTGCAAGGCTGATTTTCTCATCTCATCCAATGCATTCAGCTAAATGATCCTTTGTTTTTGTGCCTTAGAAATTTCCATTCCTAATTCAACTCCAGTTCTGAGGGTCTTGTGGTCAAACTCAATAGGCATCGTGGTTGTCTTTTCGTATAATAGCTCAAATGGGGTGAAGCCTATGGTTGTCTTCCAGGTGGTTCTGTAAGCCCAAACTGCTCTGATAATCTCATTTCCCAATCCTTTCTGTGAAAATGCACTATTTTGGTTAGGATGGCCTCAATCTCTTTTTTTGTCACCTCAACTTGTTCATTTCTTGAGGGTGATATGGAGTGGAATTTTTGTGCCTTATGTTGTACTCATTAATTAATGTTGTAATAGGTGTTGATGTAAATTGAGTTCTTTGATTAGTTACTATTCCTCTAGGCACTCCATACTGTGTAAAAAATTCTTCATAAAGAAATTCTGCAACTTTGTTGTCTCTAGCATGTTTCATGGCTTTGACTTCTACCCACTTAATTACATAATCAGTACATACATGAATATAAAACTTACCATTAGATGGAGGATCAATGGGTCCCACAAAATCCAATCCCCATTTGTCAAAGGGAGTGACCACTTCTTGGGGATAGAGTGGCATCTCATCAGACTTCGTTGGCCTGCCCATCCTTTGGCATCTATCGCATTTCCTTGTATATCTTCCTGGATCTTTGTGGAGTGTAGGCCAAAATTATCCTATTCTCAAGATTTTCATTGATGTCCTCTTGGCTACAAAGTGTTCTCCACATGGTTCATCATGGCATGCATGTAGAATATCATAGGTCTCATCTTCCCTCACACACCTTCTCATTACATGATCTAGTATAATATAAAACAGGCATCCAGTTATCCATGAAAAAGGAAAATATTTTCCAATCAACACTCTTCTCTCTCTTGGGGAGAAGTGAGGGGGAACTCTCTGTATCACAATGTAATTGGCTATGTCAGCATACTAGGGTGCCTGCACACTAATGGAGAATAGATTCCCATCAAGGAAGGAGTCATCTATGGCTCGACTATCTTTTGATGTGGTCAGCCTTGAAAGAAAATCTGCAACAACATTGGCCTTACCTAGTTTGTCCACAATAGTTATGTCAAACTCCTGCATCAACAACAACCATATGGCCAACCTTCCTGAGATTAGGGGTTTGTTCATGAGGTATCTAATGGTTGCATGATCAGTGTGTACAAAGATCTGGTAACCTATTATATAGTGCCTAAATTTATTCAAGACATAGATCATTGCTAACATCTCTTTCTTTGTTACCATGTAATTGAATTAAGCCCCTTGCAAGGTTTTGCCTATAAAATAAATGGCATTTTCAATAGCTCCTTATTTTTTTTCTAGGATTTCTCCTATGGAATAATCTGAGGCATCAGTATGAATTGAAATGATATTTCCCAATTAGGTCCGTTAAGTATAGGAGCATGAGTTAGAGCTTTCTTTAAATTAGAAAATGTTTTATCATAGCCTTTTGTCCATTGAAACTCAACATCTTTAGTTAGGAGACTATACAGTGGTGTTGTTGTGTTGCTAAAATCTTTGATAAAATGCCTATGATATCTTGCATGGCCTAGAAAACTTCTAATATGCCTTTTTTTAATGCAGGTGTGGGCATATTAGCAATTACCTCAATTTTTGAAAGTTCAACTTGAATATTGTGGTGTGAAATGTAGTGGCCAAGTACTAGTCCCTCTTGCATCATCATGAAGCATTTCTCACTGCTTAGAGATAGATTTTGGTCTTCACATCTTTGTAGAACTTTTTTCAAATTTTCCAATGCTTCATCAAAATTTGCACCATAGGTAGTAAAATCATCCATATAGATCTCCATGCAGTCAAGGGAGATGTCTAAGAATATGCAAATGATTTCTCTCTGAAAAGTTGTTGGTGCATTGCATAACCCAAAGGGAAGTACTGAATAGGCATATGTACCCCATGGACATGTGAATGCAGTCTTCTCCTGGTCTTTTGGTGCAATTTGAATCTGATTGTAACCACTGAATCCATCAAGGAAAGATAAGTATTGCTTACCTACAGGAGATTCTAGGACTTGATCTACAAAAGGAAAAGGGAAATGGTCCTTCTTAGTAGCAACATTGAGCTCCAAATAGTCGATACAAACTCACCATTTTCCTCCCTTCTTGGGTACAATCACCAATGTAGACATCCATTGGCTGTCTTAAATTAGGTAGATAAATCTTGCATCTAATAGCTTTTTTAGCTCTATTTTGACAATCTCTCTTAATGTAGGGTTGATTATTCTTTGTGGCTTCCTTACAAATGTACAATCATCTTTGATATATATCCTATGAGTGTAGATCTTTGGATTGAGTCCCTTCATATCATGGTATTCCTAGGTAAATGATTTTTGATGGGTTTTCAACAAATTTTTCAATGTCAACTGTTGTCCTTCACTCAATTTATTGTTGATATTCAAACACTTTCCTTTGGACACTTGTACTTGTGTAACTAACTCGATCATAGCTACCTCATTAATACATGGTACCTTAATTTCATGTGGCAACATTGGGTGGAACATACCTATTACTGTAGGAAGTCTAGTTGTTGGAAGTGTGGCTATAGGAAGTTTGTCCGCAAAGACAGTGGTTGTAGGAAGAGTGGTTGCAAGAAGTCTATTTGTGGTAACAATGGCTGCAGGAGAATTAGGTAGAACTGATAGAAGTGTTTTTACCAGGTCTGCAAAACCAGACATACGAGTAGGTGATGCCTCCTCTACTTAACAATGGTTTTGAATGATACGAGATAACACTTCATCTTCATCTTCATCTTGAAGCTACAGGAAAGAAATTATTCCTAGCATCATAAGCTATGCCACAGAGTTAACTTCTTTGGCCTCTGCACCAATATGTGGCCATACAAAGCTATCTGTATCATGAGATGGCTGAGCAGGGGGTAAAGAACAAGATTTTTAGTGTTCCTACCATTAGAAATGGTCATATCACCTGACCAACATCCAATATAAGCATCTAAAGATGCTAGCCATGGTTGACCAATGATAATGGGCTACCCACCAAGTGTAGCTTTGGGAGAAACAACGATAAAGTTAGATGGATACTCCTAAGAGTCTAAGATCACCACAAGGTCTTCTACCATGCCATCAGGCTTAACTGTGGAAGTGTCAGCAAGTTGCAGGACATTAGGAGTGGATCTCACATTTGTAATATTTAGTTGTTGCAGGATGTCCTTAGTCATCACATTGATTGCCGTGCCTAAGTTAATCAAAGCATTCTTTATGTTTATCCATTTATAATAACTTCAACTATAGGACTACCTGGATCATTGTACTTGGGGATAGTTAATTTTTCAAGCATGATGTCAGCAAGCTGCCCCACTACATGAACTGTAGTTGGGTCTTTTTTCCTACCGGTTTTTTAAGGCATGCTTCTTTAATTGCCTTGCCATAGATAGGGACATATTTTATGGCTTGGAATAGGGGTATCTGGACACATATGTGCTTTAGTTGATCTAAAATATCAAAAGTGGTTTCCTCCTTATCTTCCTTTTGCTTGCCCACTTCGACCAGTTTCTAGGGGAATGGTGGGTCTTGTGTTGTTTGCTTGGATGGAGTGGGTTTAGGATTTTGAGGTGCACAAGGCTGAATGGGATCAGTCAAAGATTCTTCTTTCTCTTCCAAAGGAAGCTCAGTGATAATGGGGGTGGAAGGAGCTAATAGGGTTGTTCCTAAATGTAGATGTATGTCACTTAAACTCATAGCATATGTAGGGAATTGGTTTGGATCAATAGAATATATAGGCTAATGTTGTGGTGTACTATTCAAGTTGGGTGTGGGTTGGGTTGGTAACTGAGTTGATCTAGGTACATTTGCATTTGAATTAGAAAATGGAGGCATTAAAGTATGTTGTTGAGGTTCAAAAGATGGTTGCATGTAGCTGGTTGTTTGATTTGGCTATTGCTGACCACCTCTTCATTGAGATGTTTGTTGCCATTTTCCCATAGGTGGTTGCCAAGGTCCTTGAAACTAGTGTCAATTCCCCTAAGGTTATTGCCACTAAGGTGATGAAATTTGATAATTGTAATAGGTATTTGGAGGGTTACCCCAAGATTAGGGTGGATATTCTCGATAATTAGATGGACAGGTTGGTTGCCACTGGTTACCAGATGAATAAGAATTAAAATATGGTCCAGCAAAAGATAATTGATCTGGTGTCATACCTTGCCTTGAAGCCCATGGCCTTTTCTATCAAACGAGTAGACTTGGTCTTCCTCAGTCTGGATTGTTTTGAATTCAAATGGAATCATCTTACTGTCAGTGTTATCTATCACCTTGCATCTACAATCTTTCTTCTTTTGTCTATAATGGGGACAATATTCTATCAATATTGGCTCTGCCTCCTCATTTTTTTTCTTAGCTTGAAGTGTATCTAGCTGAGTAGCTAGGATTTTGATGATATCCTACTTGAAATATTCCAATAAATTAGTAATCTCCATCCTTGAGACTCCACTGTCGGATGACTTACCAATAGAGGATTGGTTGCTCTTCCTTTCTTTGAAGGTGCCCTAGAATAGTTCTGGCATATCTTCTTGATATCCTTCCAAGGGACTTGAGTGATATCTCCTTCTACCATCAGGTCCAAGGAATCAGTGCAAATTTCACTAATTTATCTCAGGAAAAGAAAGTTTTGTGAGTCTTCATTGAGTGTATGATGAGGAGATTTCAGCAGATAAAACAAAAACCTTGAAATGAAATCCTCCGGGCTCTCATCTTATTTTTTCTGCATTCTGAAAATGTCAAATCTTCTCATATCACTACCCCTACAATACTCCTTGTATTTTTAAAGGAACTTTGTATTCATATCTTCCCAAGTTTGGACAATGTTTCTACCAAGGCTCGTAAACCATCTTAATGTTGCCTCTTTCAAGGTGGTAGGAAATAACTTAAGTCTATGGGAATCAATGGTATAGTTATAGCTTCTACAGAGTATATCAAACTCAAATAGGAATGTATTTAGATCTTCTATGATAAGTCCATAGAACTTAGGAAGGACTGAAGCAATGATATTCTTGAGATTGTCTACTTCATTCTGTTCAATAATGGGAAAAGGGAATACTGGTTGGTTTTGTCTATTGGGCCTATCTCCATTTGCATTAGCCATTCCCTTGATGAAATTCTAGAATAAAGGGTTCTTCAATAGCATTTTGATCTTAAAGGGAAACTTCATAATTGGTCAAGTCAGGAAATATATCAGCAAAGGGTTTTGGCTATTATTCGTCTTCATTTCTAGGCAGATTTGGAAGCACTACTAATTGAAATGGCTCTCGATTATTAGGAAGAAATCTCCCATAAGCATCTCTTCTTCTTTTATGCATGTGGTATCAACTCAATATCAGCCAAATCACACAAAGAATGGGTGAGAAACAATAGTGGGTCAGAACTTCTAACACTAAGAGAAAACTCCTGAAATACTATAGAATAAAGAACTACCAATGACTCCAAAGGACTCCCTAGTTTGACACCATCCCCAATAACCATGCCAAAAATGTCAGCCTCCTACAATGATCTTAACAACTAAGCCTTTACAACCATGATTAAAAGATTGGACATCTAACCTAAATAGCCATCTTAACCATCATAAAGGTACATCTAAATTGTCAACCTAGGGAGGTGAACTTGAAATGGGTCACCACAGTATGTGCACTAGGAACTTCAAAGTAGTCACCTTCATTCTACAACTAGGAGAGACTTAATACTAAAAGTAAATTGCGAAACAAAATAAAGAAAATGTTGAACATTAATCAATCAAATCTAAACTGAACATGCATAACATGAATGAAAATTTGAGCAGCAAACAGGAGACTACTTTGCTCGCCTTGGCTATAGGAACAGTCATAGAATGGACTTCTAGTGGCTATAGGAATAGTCAATGCCAGATTCTTACTAAATACTAAACATAAGCTAAAGCTAATCTATCTAAGCTAACGGATTACTCACCAAGTCAGCCCCCTTGGATGAGTATCCTCTAAAACCAACGCAAACTTAGATTAAACTCAAATGCTCAATTTAGATTCTAATTTCATTCATTGGGAAAAATGCAATTACAAAAGAGTGTGTCTGGTATTCTCCTTTTATACAATAACTTGGCTATCAACTCCTTAAGAAGGAGGATCTGAACCTTATTTATCAACAATAGGGAAGTCAAATCCCACTAACTAAGAGGAATCCATTTAGGGAAAGTAGGAAAGAGAGTGGAGAAGAGGTTACGCATGCAAGGGAATCCATCAGACACGCAGGTCCAAATGTGGACTCGACCACTACAGTAATTCCCACATTTCTCAATTTCGTTAAATATTGGCACAGGGCAATTACATGCAACTGACAAGGGAATCTTCCACCACCATTATCTAGTTGACCATCACACGCATCCTCTACATGAGCAGCTGGTGGCTGCATTCCTTAACATAGCATTTCCAATCAAGTCTACATGGCAATGTAAGTACGCATAATAACTGCATAGATAAAATTATCTTAAAGAACATCCATCCATCACATGCAAGATAATATATATATTTCACATATCAAGTAAAATATGATTAAAACTAGTAGAGAGGGAATTAAACCCAAATGTCAAAAGGTTTGAAAGAAATTATATGAAAGTGTCAACATGTAATATTAAAGTTCATGATAACTTTAGCAAATAAACCATAGATTCTACCCATAATCAGCCCAAAAACTAGAATCATCACACATGATGGACTCTCAATCCCTCCTCTTGGTTCTATCACTCTTTTGGGCTTGCTAAGACCCAAGGTTGTGGATACCTCTTTTGTCATCATTTTGGAGTCAAACCTATTCAGGGTGAAACTAGGCATCTCGTGGATGGTTTCCATGAATGGTGTCGCTTTAGTGATTCATAAATGTCTCAAGTTATCTCATGAGGGCTATGTGTATGTTGTGCATGACACTGGTTATAAACCAATGGTACTATGTGGAGACTTCTTATTAGACCACTTTTGGCCCACTCCCATTATTTAGTGTTTCTAGTGGAAATTTCCTAGGAGAAGATTTGGTATTTTTTCTAGATGGTGACTTGGTTAGCCCTAATTGGTTTTTTACAGGTGCAGTTGCATAAAAGTCTGAGTGAGCCACTTTGGCATTGAATATCTTGCACCTTGAGATATATTTTTCCAAGACATTTGTTGCATTGCATTCTTGGTTCAAATTTCTACATGACTGTGCATTTTCATGGTTTCAGAAGATTATTTGACTAGTTTTCCAAGGCGATGTTGGAGGCTATTGGGCTAGTTTTGATCACTGTGCAAATATGTTAGAAATAATTTTTTATGAAAAATCACTTCAATTTTTCATGGCAGATGCATTCAGAGGTAGCCTCAGGTCAATTAAGGATAAAAATTGTTTCAAAATGATATTTTTTTTAGTTAAGCCCTCAAGGGGACCCAACATGTGTCACACAACTCAAGGAAAACCCCTAACCTATAAAAGGATAGTTTTAATGATGGTAATGAAGATTGCAGATGTCAATCATTTTTAAAATGCCCAGATGGAAAGATTTGTATTCAATGTTTTGGTAACTCTGAGATATTGCAATGTCACTTACTTTTTCGTACGAGAAAGATGATTAAATCTTTGATATAGATAGGGAAAGTTGAAGAAGTCAAAACTATTTTCTTTTCAATAACCTGATTTATGAGGGACATAAGCCCTCACTAATTACCTATACAGTCTTTGTGGGTGCTCTATTTTTCATCGCTTGTAAGAAGTGTAAAGGCTGAAAACCATCATTAGTTAGTTGCACAAATGGAAATGAAGGTAGTGTTTTGAGTTACCATGGGATAAAGTAACAACACTATTCACCTTGTTGGGTTGTTTGAACAATTACATGATGTTAAAAAAGCAAATCATTTTACAAAATAATATTTCTCAATTTCCTGATAAGGTTGATACATATCTATTTGCAGCCATGGCTTAGGCTCGGGTTTCAAATGAGATCCAACTAAGTTTAAATTGATCGGGGATGCACTTAAAGATGGATCGAAGCTCATCAAACTCTTTTATGTAAGCTCAAAAATATGGATAAAAAGGTCGATGAAGGGCCCGAATGGTGTGGCTACGGGCGATGAGAATGTAGATAAGGAAGCTGAGATAGTAGAAGGAGAGTTCTTCTGCCTACTAGAAAAGAAAATACAGAGTTTTGTGAGAAAGAAGCAATACTCCCATCACCAAACTCTACTAAAAGGGATGTAGAGTTAGCTTCGATATTAGAGGCGAGCTACATTGCTTGAAACACAAAGGACAATTAAGGTTGCGCAAAGAGAATTAGAGAAAATCCTCACACGGGTACATGAACTACTGCTTGAAAACATTTCATTTTGATGCTTGGTGGACGGATGAACCCAGCACATGTTTTTCACAAAGGAGAGTCAATGCTTGAGGTGAAATTGTATCAAAATTGTTTAACGATTTATATTTTTTTGTCACCCGTATTTTATTATATATAGCTTGATCAGGCCTGATAATCGATGGATAATCCAAAAAACACATCATCACACCCTGAGAGGGAGTGTTAACACCCAAACTATGAAATGCTCTTGCTGCAAAGGCGGCCTCCATCGTTGCTGGATGAGAAGGAGTCAACCTGATAATATAGAGGAAGATAGAAGTGCTTTGTGGACACTTTAAACTTTTGCTAAGTGCCGCCATGGTTCAAGTGTTGGGAAGCTACAAAAAGGGAATAATTAGAGAATTCTTTCATGATGAATTAGAGTAAGCAATAGAGCATGATGATCAATGGTCACCATTGACTTATGTGAATTGATCTCCATCGTTCCCCGCCAACCCTGTGAGAATTGGTGGTGACATCACATGAAGGATGCAAGGCTAGCAGGCTATTGTCACAAGGAAGGTGGGCCCAAGTAGAAATTTTAAAGGCTACGTTAAAGGTTTTGATGGTGATTAAAAGTGTAAAAGGGTCAAATTTCTTGATGGAAGAATTAAATGATGTAACATTTAAAACAAAATATTTTAAATGCGTAAATGTGAAAGCATGGGTAAAGTATTTTCATAACCCAATGAAATTGAAGTTAAAGGCTTTCACAATAAGGATGGAAAACTTTAGATATAAGTGAAATAATTAAGGGGGCATAGGTAAATTTTTCTTACACACTCGAATAAATCATTTGGAGGCTCCACTAATAAAAACATTCTTTTATGGTAGATAAAATATAAAGTGCAAGAAGTGGGTGAATAAAGTCTTCTACAACTCGATGGGGGTAAATAGAAATGTGAAGTGCAACTAGGAAAAGTGAGAAGAGTAAAAGGGCTTTCACAAGAAAACAACATCATTTTTCAACTACAGGGTAAAATGGAGGAAGAGGAGGGGAAAGCTTTCATCGGTAAAAATAAAAAAATTTCTATGTGAGGAGTGAAGATAGAAGAATTTTCAAAAAAATTCTTGTTGCAAATCAGATGGAGATCAAAATGCCAAGTGTCTTCCATAGATTCATTTTAGGGCTTCTTCTTCTTCTTTATATTCTTTTTTCTTCTCATTTGTAAGGGTTCTAAAATTCTGAATTAGAAAAGAAGGTAGAATGGTGTTGAGTTTGAGTCATAAGTAAAGTATTTAAACTATAATATCTTTATTTTATGAGAAAGTGTTAACCAATTTTTGCAATAACATATTACTTTCATGAAGTTGTCTCTAGATTTTTATTCTTTTAATCATATGAATTCAATATATTAAGGATGTTTGAATTTGTCATCACAACTTTCTTGTGACTGTTTTGTTTGGTCATGGTTCTCTTTCAAGTAAAGAGTTAGATTACTTTGATCAAATAAATGTGATTTAGAGTGCACAAGTGGGATTCAGTAAGTAGAAATTTATGACAACATGAGTTGATTTGTTAATGTAAGGCAATAACATATTTTAAATCCATTGGTGGAACCTAGTTTGTTGATAGAATTTTTGTTGCAATTTTATATTTGACTCTATGGCCCATGAGTAGGAATTGATCTATCACAAAGCCTAAGACATTTTTAGAATCAATTTAAATCATATTAAATCTCTATTGATTTTTCTCTTATCTTTTGTTTTCATGTTTAATTTATCTCAATTACATGTTGAAAGAGTATAGAGGCTAAATTTGAGAGTATTTTATCTATTAACTCTTAATGTGTTTGAGATGAAGATATCTAAGTTATGTGTTCTCAAAAATTCTCAAAGCAGATAGGACTATGCTTGAATCTAGTGGAATATAAGATACCCATTACTCATATATCTGAGAACTATCCACTTTCATAGGTTTGTAGTTTGTTTCTTAACATAAGTTTATCATATGTTCAAGCTTGCAACTAGGAACACCCTCTTGAGTCTTGTGGACCTCAAAGTGAAGAAGGCTTTCATAGCCTTGTTTTTTGGATTTTCTTGTCTTCAATCCGTTGATAGTGCAAATTCCTTGTCCTAAATATTTAATCCCCTAGTTTAGGCATTGTGTTTCTCCTTAGGGTCGAAGGTTGTGAGAAAAAATATCCAAAGGATTAGCGACTCCACTAGGGAGAATATCGGGAGTATCCATTTGCATAGAGTCAAGAATTTGGTGAATTTGAATATTTGGTTAAGATATATTGAATTTTTTAGACCTAGAAGAGGTTTTGTTACATTAAATTTCAAAGAATTTATGTGTGACTCTAATGTTGGAGGAGACCCAGAAGGAAATTCATTGTTGAAGGAGCTTCATATTGCTTGAAGTTCAGTCCACTATGAAGAGAGGTGGAGATTCTATCAAAAGAACCCGATGAGTCTATGATGAAAGTTCGAGATCTACAAATATTTCCAATCAAGAAGAATAATTTGTAGCAGCTGCAACATATCCAAGTATTTTTCATTTTTGGTTTTCAAGAAGGATAAATTTGTGTGTGAAAACCTTATTTGAAAGTCTTGAAAAAATTTTGTTTCCTATTGAGTGACTAAGCACTAAGAAAGGGAATAGTAGTGATTATTTTATGTACTTTTGTAATAGTAGATTGTAGTCTCTATTATGAAGTGAAGTATGAAATATTTTTGAAGAAATTCATATAGAAAATCTTAAGCAAGTTGAGATAGAAACTTGCATTGTAAAAGCTTAAGGTCATGTTGTAAAAGGAGTTTGAGTTGCCCTATGTAATTTGAAAGTAAATATGACATGGCTTGTAAAGGTATAAGAAAATGTATCATCAACCTATGCATCATTATGTGGAACCAAATGCAACAATGCATAGTGTGCAACCGTTGTCATGCCATAAAAAAAGTCTCAGCACTAAAAGGTACAAAGCCATAAATTTTGATGTAAATTGTGGTTTCCCAAATTTCATACCATCTAAAATCAAGGAACACCTGCCAAAATTCAGTTGTGATAAGTCTAAATCAGCTAATAAGCATATCCAAGAATTCAATGGATGATTATGAGGTAGATCATGAGGATGTGATCATGAAGCTATTTTTTTAGTCTCTAAAGGAAGATGCAAGAGATTGGATCTCTTATTTACCAACATGATCTATATATTATTGGAATGAGTTCATGGCAACATTCATGGAAAAATTTGGTTAAAGGATTGATCCAATTTCAATAAGACAAAAACTTATGAACATCCAAAAAGAAGAAGATGAGTTAGTCCTGATTTTCAATCTTAGATTTTCAAAGGAAATAAGAGATATTCTAGAAAGTCTAAGACCAAATGATGCAGTATGTCTAATTGTGTACTTAGGTGCATTTAATGAAGAAATGAACTATTTGTTAAGAGATAAAGATCCTACTACATTACACTAGGCATGGGCATGTGTAGGATCATGATGGGCCAAAAAGTGGAGATATGTAAGTGATATGATGGCCCATGTGGCTGATGAATTTTTTTTTACCCAAAATTGATGAAACGAAAAGGGTTTTTAAAAGAGTTTCTCAGCTTTGAACCAATATAAATTATGCTTTACTCTAAATTTAATAAATAATTATTATTCATTTTCTATTTGAATTACAACTAAAATCCTGATTGATAGGCTGATTGAAAAACATCTATAGCTTTCAAATGGTATCACATTTTTTGAATCCAAAACATGTGTCACATTCTATGCTTCACATACTATAGGATTAAAAACAATGAATTTCATGAATTTTTGACCAAGTTATTGTGGTCAGACATACGAGTTTTTATATTTTTTAAAAGTTGTAATAAAAAATTCATAATTAATTATTTACTTGGAAAAAAATTACAAAAAAATATGCATCACATCGGGACATGAGTCCTCTACTTATATCTAAATCTTATAAAAAAATATTATCATTTTATTGTATTTACGGTCGTCAAACAGAGACCTACTTCTTAACTTTTCCCTGAAATTTAGTACTATTTCATTGAAAGTTGAAATTTTCACCAAATAGATTTTTTTAAAAATAAACCTAGTAGTTAAGAAACTACATTCAATTTTTTTCAGATTCTATTCTTACATATTTTTGAAATAATATAGATAACTTATTCAATTTTCTGAATTTTCATCGCCAGTTAAGGGCATGTTTTTTCCATGATGATTCTACACATACCCACATATAAAATTTCCATGAATATTAAGAATAATCTAAAATATTCAATGATGAAAGGATATATGGCTGCAAGTGTTGGTTATCCCTACACACATCATGCAAATGGAATTCATGGATAAAATAATATAAATGATTGTCAAGATGATGATGCTTTTGCTGTTATGATTTCTCCATCATCACACCATGCAAATCATAGTGAGCTCCAAGTTGAACAACAACAAAATTTGAGCAATGTTGATTAGATGTCTTTTGTTCAAGAACTACCTAACATGAAAAGGAATAAGAGATAATCACCGTATGATTTGTTCTCAAGTTTTTTTGGATTCTTTGTTAGAGGTCCCCAAGAATTTCATACCTAAGGATTCAATGTGTATTGATCTATTTTTTGAAATCTATGAACCAGGTCTGAGCACCTTGCCAAAGGAATTGAAGCCTCCTAGTTTTGACAAAGTACTTGATTGGATAAATATTGTTGAAGGATCCCAATGTAATTATGCACAAAATGCCATGTCTCAAAATGAAGATAGAAGCTATCCTATTAAGAGAAAGCAGAACATGATGCACATATTTGAAAATAGTATATCAGAAAATGAAGACCCATCTTGTCTGGATGAGTATATTGATTGTAATTACCTCACAAGCAACACATATGATAATCAATACAACTAGAAATATGAAATGCACAAGGGTTATTTTTCTACAAGTTTTTGCTACCCTGAGGCACCAAATGTTGATGAAAGGTGTGAGCCAAAAATTAAAAGTGAATGTCAAAGAACTTACATTCCTACTATTTTAGCTTATACATCGTTGATCACATAGAACCCCAAACATGTTGTCAAGAAGTTTCATGCATTTTTTATCCTATTGTCTCTGTTCAATCCCTCTTTCACATAATGAGACATGAAGTAGAATCATCATATGATCTCTATGCAAGATTTATGGATACTCTGTCTATAATTCCTGAGTGTCACAAATCTGCAAATTCAGTATGCATTGATTTATTTTATGAATCAAGTTTGAGTGCTTTGCCAAAGGAGTTGATGCCTATTAGTCTTGAAAGAGTCTATGAATGCATTTCTCTTTTGGAAAAGATGAGAGATGATCATAAAAAACTATTATGTTTTCAATTTGTAGTGATAATGATTCTGCTGCCCCATATGAGTTAAGCAGTGAGATATCACATGAAGAAGAAGAGAGTAGAGAAAAGGCTGAAAATACATACCTTAGTGAAGAAAATGAAATATGTGGTAAGTTAATTGGTTATGTAGATAATGATTATACTCATCATATTTCAAATGCATAGTCTAGAGAACAGAAGGAGGTGTGTGAAGTTATCCCTTCTTGCAACTCTACTAATCAGGGAATAGAAATCGGCTCAAGTATTCAACATGGTGAATCAACCCAAGTGATTGGTGATTCTGAAGTAGTGTGTGTAAATAACCAATCCAAAGATCAAGAGCCTAAATACATATTTGTTATCCTCCAAATTCTTAATTCTTTTGAATATTTCAACACGTATAGTCCTATGGAAGACATAAGACTATGCAATCAATTTGAAGAGCCTGAACATGGTTTAAGTATTGATGAGTCCCCTTGCTATAATAACTATGATGTAATTGAGTATGGTCATTCCTCTATTGATTATGATTATCCTCATTAAGTATAGATAGAATCCTTTGGTTCAAATAAGAGATATGTTGATAATGATCGGAATGCATGTTTGCTTGAGAAGGAATAAATTTCTTCCTATGAAGAGTTTTTAGAATGTGAGTAAAAGATGTTAACTATTGTATTGTGAATGAAGTTGAAAATTTATCTGTATGCTCTTCTAGTGATTGTAATGATTTTGAATACAATGATAGTATGAAATATTTAGACGTTCATGCTAAGGAGGCAAAATATTTCATGGCAACAATAAATGCACAAAAAAACCCCTTATTTGATGAGCCTCAATTTTCATCAATTAACAAAAATGATGATCCTTATTGGTGCAAAGATAATCCACTATTTGATGAGAACCTTGATGATGCATGTGATACAAGGTTTGAATGTCGCCTTAAGAAAACAAAGCAACATGCTGATGAGCTCCTCAAGGGCATTGCCTATGAGTGTTTTACATTTGATACAGATGTTGCAGAAAAGGTTGAGTGTCATGATGCTAGCTACTTGGAAGATTATGAAAACTTTCAATTTCCAGTTCAATTGGATGAGCATTTAGTGGAACATGATGATGATATGGCCAAGGTAAAATG
Source organism: Sequoiadendron giganteum (assembly GCA_007115665.2). Taxonomy (NCBI): domain Eukaryota; kingdom Viridiplantae; phylum Streptophyta; class Pinopsida; order Cupressales; family Cupressaceae; genus Sequoiadendron; species Sequoiadendron giganteum. Next base: position 91,802,870 of record CM021107.1, read on the forward strand.
TCACAATGATTATGGACTTCAGTTAGTGTCTGATTGTAGATTACAGATTGACAAAATTATTGGTGACATTAGAAAGCACAGTGATATGATAAGGTATGTCAGTGACGGGGTTAGTTTATGGGAAGTTCATGGTAGTGTTTTCAGATATTGCCTACTACAAATATATGGGAACAGAGTGTTTGAAAGAGGTAAATTTTGATACTTAATTTTTGGGGCTTGGGGCGAACAACTGAAGTTTGAAAATAAGTTTCAATGCAGCATAAAGGGGAAATTCTAGAGCACCCAATAGATAGGGCACTTGGTCTACTCCCTAGAGATTTGGAATCTCCTCATGCCTACAAGGGGCATACATCCCCAGTTGGAGCCACTATTGGGAATTTAAAATTTTGCAAAATTTTAAGTGCCAATGATGAAAATTTTGCTTTGCACACTTAGAAATGCACCCAAAAAATTTTCCACGGTGACTTACTTTGTAGGGTCATAATTTTGAGCCCATTTGTTTTCATGCCAAATCCCTTGGTGAGTGTATTAATTTCTCATATGTGAACATGTATTTTTGATTTCAGCTTCCTGTGATGAGTTTTGATAGAATTTTGAGCAAGAAAACATGGAGGGTTCTGGAAATGTTTTTCTATTTGCAAACTCTAAGGCCTACGAAGTGGCCTCCTATTCAGATTGATATTTTATAGCTAGATGATCATCATAGAAAAATGATTGGTGCTCTGCATTACCCTCATATTAATATGCTCCCTGGTATGGTTTCAGAGTCTTGGGATCAAGTTTGATATTTTTACCAAGTCAAAAGCAAATACAGTTTGCTCTATTTTTACATCTACATTTCCAAAATGTTTCAAGGAAGTCAAATTTGACCCTTAATATCTTCTAAAGAATTTGGATTGAAGGAAATGCCTCTTGCACACGTACTAAATGGACCTAAATTATTTAGAGTTTCCAGTGGCGATTTCCTTGGAGAATATTTGGTATTTTTTCTAGATGGTGACTTGATAAGCCCTAATTGGTTTTTAAAAGGTGTAGTTGTAGAAAATTCTAAGTGAGCCACTTTTTCGTTGAATATCTTACACCTTGAGATCTTTTTTTCCAAGCCATTTTTTGCACTGATTTCTTGGGTCAAATGTCTAGATGGCTATGCATTTTCATGGTTCAAGAGGATTGTTTGACTAGTTTTCTAGGGCGATTCTAGAGGCTACTGGGCTAGTTTTGATCACTATGCAAATATGATAGAAAGCAAATTTTAATGACAAATCACTTGAATTTTTCATGCTAGATGCATTAAGATGTAGCCTCAGGACAATTGATGATAAAACTTGTTTCAAAATAATTTTTTTTTAGTCGGGCCCACAAGGGGACCTGACATGTGTCATCGAACTCAAGGAAAACCCTTGACATATAAAAGGATAGTCTTAATTATTGTAATGAAGATTGTAGATGGCAATCATTTTTACAATGCCCAAATGGAAATATTTGTATTTAATTTTTTGGTAACTCTGATAGATGGCAATGTCACTTAGCTTTACTTAGGAAAAAGATCATAAAATATTTTATATAGATGGGGAAGGCTGAAGGTTAAAACTATTTTCTTTTCAATAACTTGATTCATGAGGGACATAATCCCTCACTAATTATCTATACAATCTTTGTTGATTCTCTATTTTTTCATCACCTATAAGAAGTGTAAAGGTTGAAAACCATCATTGGTTAGTTGCACAAATGAAAATAAAGGTAGTTTTTTGAGTTACCAAGGGATAAAGTCACAACACTATTCACCTTCTTGGGTTGTTTGAACAATTACATGATGCTAAAAATTAAAATCATTTTATACGCTAATATTGCTCAAGTTTCCTGATAAGGTGGATAAATATCTATTTTCCGACATGGCTTTATAGGCTTGGGTTTCAAATGAGATCCAACTAAGTTTGAATTGACTAGGGATGCACTTGAAGATGGATCAAAGCTCATCAAATTCTATATGTAAGATCACAAATATGGAACAAAAGGTCGATGAAGGACCCAAATGGTGTAGATAGGTGTGATGAGAATGTAGATAAGGAAGCTAAGAGAGTAGAAGGAGAGTTCTTGCACCTATTGAAAAAGAAAATGTGGAATTTAGTGAGAAATAAGTTATACGCCCATCACCAAACTCTACTAAAAGGGATATGGAGTTAGCTTTGATATTAGACGTGAGCTACATTGCTTGAAGTAGAAAAGACAATTAAGGATGCACAAAGAGAATCAGAGTAAATCCTCAAGTAGGTACATGAAATACTATAAAAATATTCATTTTGATGCTTGGTGGATGAGTGCACCCAGTGCATATCTTGCACAAAGGAGAGTCAATTCTTGTGGTGAAATTGTATCGTGTGATCCCACAAAGCTGCTTTACAATTTCTGAGAGGAACTGATTTTTGCTGAAATCACATATTTTTAGAAAATATAATGATTTAAGCCTTTAAAAGTTCTATTTTAAGGATTCCAATTGAAGAGGATTTGATCAAACCACCCTAGATCAAACCCACTTGGATAGAACCTCACTAGTTTTAAACCATACCTATAAATGAGTCTCCTTTACACTTATCAAAATGCTAATAAAAAATCACTTTTGATTTACCTTTTGTGGTGTCAAATTAATTCATTTAAAATTAATTTTGAATGATTATGGTAGTCCTTGAAATGTTCTATCTCACGAATGTAATTTTAATATGTTTTGGTTTTATTATATATGTGTTTTTTTAGTTTTATTAAACATAGGTTTTTCACCAAAAATCAAGCTCTTTGTTTTGCACATGTGGAAAAATAGAAAATTATCAAAATAATTTTAAAAAATATATGCTTGTGTTGGATATTGATGTCCTTGATCCATTAAAAAATAATAATTTGAATTTCAATACATACAGAAAAAGTTATGTTGTATACAATCCGCCTATGTGTGAATTGCAATTGGTTTGACTTCGAAACTCTATTAAGAAAAAAATATTCAATAAAAAACTATGAGACCAAATGAAAGTGCTAGATACTATAGTTAAAAATCTAAATTCGAAAAAATTAGAATTTTATCCTTCATACAAAAAAAATTATGTTATATACGGTGAGCGTCACTTTTTAAAAATGTTGTTTTTTGAAAAAAACCAGTTTTCGTGGGAGATGAAAAAAGAAGTGCAATCTTATTCCAAAAATTTTGAAAAAGATATTTTTAGAATCTATAGACAAAACGTGATGAGACTCTAGTTTGTATCATCTTCAAATTCCTCATGGTTTAGTCGTTATAGGTGCCCGAATGTGAAGATTTAGTTAAAAATAATAATTTTAGTGTCCAGTTTGGCCAAAAATTGTAAACCACTATTGTCGGATCACCTTATCACAATTGCTTAATGCTTTATATTTTGCTTCCACCTACAATTTGTTATATATAGCTCGATCTAGGCAAATAATCAATGGATAATCCATAGAACATGACTTCACACCCTAAGAGGGCTAGAGAATTGTATTGTGGAGTGTTAGCACTGAGACTATGAAATTTTCTTTCTGAAAAGGGGCTGCCATCGTTGTTGGATGAGGAGGAGTCATCTTGATAATATAGAGGAAGATAGAGGTGCTTGGTTTCCATAGTAAACTTTTTCTAAGTGCCACCATGGTTCAAGTGTTCAGAAGTTGTAGAAAGTGAAGAACTAGGGCATCCTTTCATGATGAATTACCAGAAGCACCAGAGCATGACGATCAATGGTCACCATTGATTGATGTGAATTGACCTCCACTGTCCCCTGCCAACCCTATGAGAATTGGTGGTGATGTCACATGAAGGATGTGGGGCTAGCAGGCTATTGCCATGTGGAAGGTGGGCTTGGGAATTTTTTTTAAAGGCTACGTTAAAGGTTTTGGTGATGATTAAAAGTGTAAAAGGTTCAAATTTCCTGATGGAAGAATTAAATGATGTCACTTTTAAAATAAAATATTTTAAATGTGTAAATGTGAAAGCACGGGTAAATTATTTTCATAACTTGATGAAACAGAAGTTAAATTTTTCACAATAACGAGGTAAAACTTTAGATATAAGTGAAATAATTAAGGGTGCATAGGTAATTCTTTTTTTACATAGTCAGATAAATCATTTGGAGCCTCCACTAATAAAAACATTCTTTGATGGGAGTTAAAATATAAAGTGCAATAAGTGGGTGAATAAAGTCTTCTACAACCCAATGGGGGTAAATAGAAATGTGAAGTGCAGCCAGGAAAAGTAAGAAGAGTAAAAGTGATTTCACAAGAAAAAAAATCATTTTTCAACTACAAGGCAAACTAGAGGAAGAGGAGGTGAAAGCTTTCACAGATAACAAACAATTTTTATTTTGCATGAGGAGTGAAGATAGAAGAATTTTTAGAATTTTTCTTGTTGCAAATCATATGGAGATCAAGATGCCAAGTCTCTTCCACAAATTCATTTTTTGGCTTCTTCTTCTTCTTTATATTATTTCTTCTTCTCAATTGTAAGGGTTATAAAATTTTGAATTAGAAAATAATGTACAATGGTGCTGAGTCTGAGTCATAATTAAAGTCTGTAAATTGTAATAGCTTGATTTTATGAGAAAGTGTTAACCAATTTGTGCAACAACATATTACTGTCATGAGTTGTCTCCAAATTTGTATTCTTTTAATCATCTAAATTTAGTATATCAAGGATGTTTGAATTTGTCATTGCAACTATCCTGTGATTGTGATTTTTGGCCTTGCTTCTCTTTCAAGTAAAGAATTAAATTAATTTGATCAAATAACTGTGATTTAGAATGCACAAGTGGGATTTGATAAGTAGAACTTTATGAGAACATGAGTGGATTTGTTAACATAAGGCATTAATATATTTTAAATCCATTGGCTGAACCTAGTTTTTTGATACCTGATTTCTATTGCATTTTTCATATTTGACTCTGTGGCCCATGATTAGCACTGATCTATTACAAAGCCTAAGACATTTTTAGAAATAATTTAAATCATATTAAATATTTGTTTGTTTTTCCCTTCTCTTTTGTTTTCATATTTAAGTTATCTCAATTCCTTGTATCTTCATGGTATTCGAAAGAGTGTAGAGGCTAAATTTGAGAGAATTTCATCTATTAACCCTCTATGTGTTTGAGATGAAGATATCTAAGTTATGTGTTCTCAACAATGTTCTATACATATGAGATTATCCTTGAATTTGGTGGAATATAAAATACCCATTACTCATATATATGAGAACTATCAACTTTCATAGGTCTGTAGTTTGTTGCTTGGCATATGTCTATCATACATTCAGGCCTACAACTAGGAACACCCTCCTAAATCCCATGGAGCTCAAAGTGCAGAAGGCTTTCATAGCCTTGGTCATTGGATTTTCTTGTCTTCAATCCATTCATAGTGCAAAATCATTTTCATAAATATTTAATCCCCTAGTTTAGGCATTGTGTTTCTCCTTAGGTTTAAAGATTGCAAGAAAAAATAACCAACAATTTGAACTTCCCATCTCGCAAATGGTTCCTCGACCTGTTATTTATGACAAGGGGAAGTGTCTTCATGGAGTTTCCCTTATGTCTTTTCCTCTGCAACATCTTACTATTCCTCCTCTTTCCCCTTTGGCAGTGATTGGGAATAGGCCCTTCTACTGAGGTACTTGTGTCTTCTTCTCCACCTGTTGTTATTTTCGCTCCCATGCTTCTTGCTTCTTCTCCTATCCAAGAGGCCACCCTTCCACTAGAAATAGTTATGGTGGACACTTCTGTGGTATAATAGGATCCTCACATGCCTTCTTAGGCCATGACTTCTAGTGTGTGAAGCTAATGTAACTAGATTGTGAACGAGAGAAAGAATAGGAAAAAATATCTAGCTATTGAATAAAATACCTTGCAAAAGGTAGAAGGGGAGCTAGTAGCTACTATTTTGGCACCTCTTGCTATGCAACCTCCTTTTGTTACTTCTACTTTAGTTCCACATGGCTTGAAGTATTTCTTTTGATTCCTCTTGTGGGTGTTGATGACCCTCACATCAAAAGGGTGTAGGTGTTTATTGGCCCTTCCGTGGATCCTCTGATTTTGATGTCCATTTTGAACATCCCTCTATTTTCTTAGCCCATAGACATGTCAAACAAAATGGTGGCACATTTGGTCTGTCTTCTCCCTCCTTTTCCTTTGCTTCTTCTATGGGGATCTAATATCCTCCAATGAAGTGTAAGTGAAGGCGGACCTCACCTTGAGTGGTGATCAGAAGAAAGGCTCACCTTCTTAAAGAGCTAGTTACACTTTGGCTTGTGGTATCCTTGTGATAGAGACAAACCTAGTGTCACCTATGTTTGTCATTGGCCCTCTCGATGAGGTTGGCTATGGATCTTGGTTAACACATGACATTTTGGTGAAGTGCATGTTTAACTTGGTGGGTGATGTCTCGACTATGTTAGTGATCTTTGTGAGATTGGTTACCTTCACCTCACAAGAGCTCAATGAAGTAGACCTAGAGGGGCCTTCTTCCATTGTAGTCCCATCCTCCCTCCCCATATAATGATATATATTGGGATTAGGATGACCAACTAGTTGATGAGGGGTAGGGGGTACCTCTTCTTTATTTGTATATTAGATTTGTGTGTGTGTTGTGTTTCCCCCATGCTTGTATTTATGTGTTTGTGATCCTACTTGGAGGACCCTTGCTACCCTTGTAGGTGCTTAGATACAAGCCTAATTTTTTTTTCATGAACTTGCTGTATATGTTTCATCATTATTCTATATGTTGTAACTTTGGTTTTCGATAATTGGGGATGATGCAAAGTGTTGGGGGCCTTTAGGCATTCCTTCCATGTTTACCCAATCTTTTATTTTTTTATTTTTTCTTCATGTGCTCTTCTTCATGATCTCATAACTTTGGAGATTGATGATCCTTTGTTCATGCACCGAGTTTTATTTTTATATATTTTATTTGATCTAATCCCGAACTCTGAGATCTCCTTGTCTTTTGATTTCTTCATCTCTCCTTATTTTTTTTCTTTGTCCTTGTTTACCTCTCTATCTACTTAGTGATTTTGTGGTACCTATGTGTTGTCCCTCACATGCACAACAAAATTTCCATGTTGACATCTCATAATGTATCATGGGCCACAATATCCTTTCTTCTTTCTTCTCTCCTTAGGATGCCACATACTCCTCTATTTTTCTTGCACCATCCTAAGGGGGGGCTACCATAATTTTCTAATTTACAATAAGGTTAATTTGGTGGTGAAAAAATCCCTTAATAAAAATATCTCATTTTAAAAAAATGCATTCTTCAACAAGGATCCTCTTCATGAAATTTTTCTTTCAGAGATGTTCATGTTTTTTCTAGCTAAACTTTGAAACTCTCTAAGAGTTAGCCAACCTCTATGTTCAAGAATCGAAAAGTCTAGTGGCCAACTAATAGGAAAATATTTTGAGGACCTTACCCCTACTCTTTAGGTTATGTGGGACCAAGGAGGGTGTTTCTTATTGTGTTCATTTGATATTCAAGGCCTCAAGAACACTTCAACACATAGATTTGTCCCTATTAATTGAAAACATATATTATTCATCAAAGGTTTGGTTAAAATTTGCACAAATAACCATTCAGTTGCTAGGAACACAAGTATGTATCAGACTTACATCTAAGAATGAATAATATTTTATTAAGTAATGTTCTAAGTTTGAAACCACAACTAAGAGGTCTAACGATTTATCAAATTACATGAATTCACCACAAATAGGTCAATGCCTCATCAATTGGGAAAAAGGACTCAAACATGAAGTACTCTATAATACACAAATTCTTAACCCTAAAATAAATGGACTATTTTCATAATGCATTAAATTGCAAAAAAATCACAGTTTTCAAAGTATTACTTCTTACCAGATCCTTTGCAAATTCCCACAGACCTATGACTCTCTTCAAGTATTTAATCAGCTCTTTGAGTTAAAACATGAAATAGAATCATACGTTCAATTGAACCATTGAATATAAATGAAAAGATACTTGATATATTCATTTATAGTCTGCAAAAAATGTACATAGGAGAGGACATAATTTAATTTTATACATTTGTTTCGATATCATTCATTTTCCTAAAACTATTTAAGACTGTTTCATACATAACCCATACCCAAGACAATTAGCTAGAAGATTCACTGAGAATTATGCATTATATTTGTTCATTGTATTCTACCTAGGCCATTCTAGACTCAAAATTTCAACCTTTGTAATGAGCCTTGAAATCTCTTTTATAGAATAAGAGAGCCATAAGCATTGGGGCTCATTATAGTTACATTTCATAAAATTTCATTTCAAAATAGAATTTCATCTGCATTTCAAAATTCCTAGATGGTTAGATGAAATCATTTACTGAACAGGGAAATAAAAATTTGTAACAAAAAACAAACCCAGTCAGTGTCACCCCACCTGTTGCAAAATTCCATTTAGGCCTTGTTGTCCATATCTAGATTAAACCCCAAAAAATAGCCAGCAGCACATTGCTACAAAAAATGGAAACCAGACACCATCATCATCACCTAGAGATCGAACCAACACCAAGGCCATGGTACATGTGACCACTTTGCATTTTTTCCATAGTAGGACATGAAACAACTGCTCCTTCTTCCTCACTAGCACACTTGTCAGCACCAAAACCAACAACCTCACATGGTGCCATTGCAAATATTGCAGAAACCATGAGGACCTCTTCATTCACACTAGCCATCTCAGTTAGAGCCATAAGGAATTTTTTGTAAGCAGATTCAGTCTCTGTATCACTATCATCGAAACTATCAAAGACGTCAATGGGAAAATTCTACCTCCCAAAAGAGCCTCTCCCATACTACAACTTGTCTTTTGATCTCTACTCAAACTTTGCAGACCTCTTCTCTTTGCCACACACCACCTCCTTTGCAATTTTAGCTTGGCCTTTCAATGGAGAGTTGCACCTGGTAACTATTGGGATGGGCCCTGAATATTCCATCTTTAGGTTTGGAGTGCCTTAAATATTACTCTACTCATGTAATGACACATCATCATGCGAAATTCAAACATTAACCCTAGTAGACCTACGCACGGATGACGGAGATGTATTCGACCTACTCATCTTGTATCAAGATTTGAGACCTTATAAAGAGAAATCACAAGCCATAGAAATTTTCAAACTCCTAATTATTGTGACAAAAATGATGAGCCTTCATCCATATTTATTTAGCAAATTGATTATGTTAATCATCAATGCCAAAGAGTAGCACGAGCACGAGTGAGTGATTATTCACTGGCATTTATTTCATCTCCATTAATTCCCAAGTACATGGAAATCAATGTACCATTCATTATAATTGCTAGGAAGTAGATCTTCACACACATGGAGATTAGGTTGATATCCTCTGAAGACCATACACCATTAATGCTTTCCATTTTTAGAATCCAAACAGCCATCACAATGTCTATTCTATTCTTTGAATGTGAGCAACTGATCAATCACTGAGATGGCCCTTTGGATGACTCAGATTGAGTCAAAGATGTTTGAAAATTCCATGTTGTCACATAGAAATTCCATCAACCAATGGTGTCTTCCCCAGTTAGAAGACACGTCCACCATCCATAGGCCCCATCCATTCTTCTTACGCCACTAGCAGAGTCGATGCGTCACCATTGCACATATTGCGCAAGGCATTAGGTAACACTATTTAATGGTTTTTGATGTTATTTTCTGCACAACAATCAACAGGATTGGCACTAGAAGGAGGCCCCTAAATAAGCAAGATAGAAAATTTTCTAAATTCCCTTTCTCCTAAGAGAATCAGAAGGAGAACAAAATATACCCCAGGAGAAGAAGAAGAGTTTCAAGAACTACCACCTCCAACTAGGTCAAGAAGGACCAAAAGAAGGGAGGATTCATCATCCAATCCATTATTCCCACCATCTTCATGCTCATACACCTGATCTTCATCCGACTCTAAGGCTAATTGAATTCAAAAATCCCAACTAGTCATCACTCATCATTTACCACCTCCACCTCCACCAATGGCTTTCTTGGAAAACAACCCATCACCTCTATCCTTCAACAACTATAATGTCATCCCCAAGAACCCTGAGCATTTTTGTTCTAAGTTTCACATGAGTGATCCTAATAGAATAGAAGAGGAGAATATTAGGATTTTTCAGACCTATCTGAGGGATAGAGGGATTAGTCATGAAGATGTTGCATGTAGGATTTTCCCTTACTCTCTGGGAGAGGAGGCTTTTTATTGGTACAACCACTTTCCTATTGCATCCATCCATAATTGGGTAGAACTTGAGGGTTCCTTTGTGTAGAAATTTAAAATTCCTATTAGTGCCAATGAGCTCTACATGCAGTTTACGGAAGTTAAGAGAGAAGTCAATGAGCCTATACGATCATTCAATAATAAGTTCCACCATGTATACACTATATTGAAGACAACTTATGCTATGGATGATGCCACTGTCTTGGAAGTCTATTTTGAGGCCCTGGGTAGTCTTACATCCACCTTCCTTAAGTGGAGAACTAATCCTCCAACCGCCTTTCTCACTACATATACAGAGGTTGTTAAGGTCAGTACTGATCTAAGACAACACTTGTCAGGACCCCTACCATCTCTGGGATTAGCTGCTCACCCTAGGCAACTCCAAGCTCTTAACTAGGCATTGACTAATCACACTCCCATTATGAATCCCATTCCACAGCCACCCTTGGTTCCACACCGAGGTCATCCAATAAGTCAGGCTCACCCAATGCCCAATTATACACAACAGGGCACCAATCAACCCCTTTATCCACAGCTACAGGCTAGATTCCTACATATTTACAGAACTCAGAAGTTTTGAATTCGTCTGCAGGTCCTGGAGGAGTGTCAAGATACTCCCAAAATAATGGAAATTTAGTGCCTTATAGTAGTCTTGATAAGGAAATTCTAGATGAGCTAACCGAGCAAGTGAAGAAGATGAATATGGAGGTAACCTACTTGAGGAGACAAAATAGCCAGCTCCAAGCTACTCATAGGAGCATGCAATCTAATTACAATAGGGAGAATCGGGATGTTGCACGAGGGTAGCACTCTGACAAAAATCAAAATTTTGAAAGAGGCCAAGGTTCTGGTCAAAACTTTGATAGAGGCCAACAAGGTGGACAAGGATTTGAAATGAGACAGCCACATAGGAAGAATAGGCCATGGAATACTGAGCCTAATAATGGAGGAGTCCCCACTCCACTGGACAAACCTTCCAATCAAGAGAAACCTGTAAGTGGAGTATATCTAGCTGAAACTACTTTGTCAGGGTAGTGCATGCTTCACAAGACAAGCCAACACTCTACGCTAGATTGTCCTGAATTTCAAACTGTTACTTCCATCTTTTAGTATGAAGTTGAAAACAACTTGACTAGTCAAGACTTGGTACCCTCAAATCCATATGATTCCCTATTTTTGGTATTAAATCATGCTCCTTTTCCTAGGGATGAATAGAATGAACCAAAGGATGAGTCAAGTAGCCATAATGAAGAGGCTGAACAAGTGCTCAATGAAGATGAAATTTCTCAATTATCTAATGAGGGAACTAAAAATGATAATGATCCCTTAGATGAAGAGGGGGTTGGTATCGAAGAAGTATAAATGTTTTAGCAACCTACAAGAAAGTATGATTTGAGGAATAGGCCTAACAAGAATCCACAAGCTAGAGGTCCATTTACAACATCTATTCATCCAAATAATTTTACCACTCCACCAGACCCACATGCCAACAATAATCCATCTTATCCTTAGGTGCCAACACAATACTTTGCAAAAGGAGGACAACCTGACATGTCAAAAGGAAGCAATTTTGATGTAGCAAAGGATAAGGAGACCGGTCATTCCAAGGAGACCCATAATGACATGAATGTGGGATAATTAGGTGAATATATAACTGAAGAACTCTTGAAAGTAAAGGTGAGTCTCTCTGCTTTTGAGTTGTTAAGGGTTCCTAAAATTAGAAATATATTCCTAGGGTCTTTCAATTCAAGTACAACACCATAGGGAGTAGTAGTCAATGAGGCAATCATCATGCCTCCTAGTTCATAGGCACCTAAAGGTCCAAGTCAAGCACAACCTAGAGATAGGGGTAAATAAAAGGAAAAGAACCAAGTTGCACAAGTTGACACTCAATTGAGTTTGTTCCAGGGAAAGATGGAAACCCCTCCCTTCCTAATTTCTATTCGTATCTTTGGAAAGAATCTGCACAATTGTGTTATGGATTTAGGGGCATCTAGAAACATTATTCCTTTTGTTGTTTGTAGGGTTCTAGGTATTACTCCTATAGTCTCTCAAAAGAAGGTCACCCAATTGGACAAAATAGAGGTAAATATAGTGGGAGAACTCAACATTCATGCAAAGGTAAGTGACAACCTCATTTGCTATGCCAAAAATAGGGGTTCCTACACAGTGTCAATCTCCAATTCCCCAAGGTTTAACATCTAGAAACCTACACATCACCCTACCCTTGTAGCTCTCCCAAAACCAGAACAGGCCAAGTTTCACCCAATTTTTCCAAATCACCTAGTAAATAAAGAGGAGATTAGGATACCCTTTTTAGGGTTACACAACATGTATGAAAATCAAGGGTCACTATTTTGGACCAACCTAAACTTTTGGTACACTTACCCGGTTCTAGACTTCACCATTTGGTTTATTTTCCAAAGGAACCACCCTTCCAATGATGGCCACTCACCAAAGCACCTTGGACAGTCTCAAAAAATGGTCTCAAACCTCATATTACAGTGATGTTTTTCATCTATAGGGATTCTAACCCTCTATTCCAAGAAACCCTCTCAAGCACTCAATAAAACAAGGGTTTAGCAAGGGTTTAGGGGTAACTCCCTACTCCTAACCTTTCCCAATCCTCCTATTGCATCAAACACATCACATTACCTCTACCCTAACCCAAGGAACCCTCACAATCTCTCTTCTTTCACTATTTCTCAGAATCACTCCTTAGGTTCCCTATTTTCATGGTCTCACTGCCCCTGATCAGCACTAGATCACACACCATGGTAGAAATATCTCATTCTCCACCTCCTAAGGTATGTACACACTTAAATAGACATGGTACAGAGCAATCCATTGAGCCACAGGTCTGGAACAGTAGGTGGATTGGTTAGTTGGTCATGGTGTTGTCCACAAAACTCCAAACACAGGAAACCGGGTACCTTATAGTTTGTTGCTCCCAGTCACACAAGCAAAAGAATTAAGCCCCCAAGACAAACATGAAAGAATACAAACACATGAATAAAAAATCATTCAATGCCTCAAGGCATCTTGAATCTGTACGGGCCTGGAACAAGAAGTAAAGTTCAGAAAATCAATGGAAAAGATGGTGATCAGCACTTGCCAAAGTGTATTTTCTTCTTATTAATTGAATAGTAACCCCTCCTTCAAGATTTCAATGAACATATATTGATTCTAACATCCAACTACCTTCTACAACTGACCAACCACCCTACAACAGAAATTTGAACCACTTCTATCCGTTTGGAGGTCAAGGTTAAGCATTTTACATAATCTTGGTTAATCAATTTCACTACATACTCGTAATGTTTGGTCTTTTTGATCCCATGCTCGCCCAACTTATTGAAAGTGGTCTAATGAGACCTTATTTGCGTAAAATACATGGCTTAAAGCCATCTACTACCTATCTACCACCCCTTGTCATATGACATACAAGATTTTTGAGTACAAAGCAACTTAATTTGACACTTTTTTGCATGAAACATGAAAACCTTTAAAACACTTGGTGAACCTTTAAGGTCCTTTATCCTATCATGTTAGGGTTAGGATCTAGGTGATCTTGCACCAAACATGATCCCCATGCAAGTTGCTCTGGATCCTAGAGTGCAACAGGTACTTAATATTCAGGTAGCAGATATTCCTGATACTTATGGTTTGATCTTGGGTCGAGATTTCACCAAGGCACTAAATGGATATACATCCATAGATCATTCTCACATGTGGCTCCCTTAGAAAGGAGTCTCAAATCAAATCAAAATTGAAAGAGAACCCAAAATGAAGTATGTGATCACTGAATATCAAAATAGTTTGAATGAGTTATTAGTGTCAGAAGTCAGCATGGGGAACTATGCCCTCACTGCCCTTGTTTTAGATACAAAAGAATTTTTTATGTTGCAAAGCTCCTCTAATGAATCCACATCAGAAGTCAATAGTTTTGGAGCATTACTTGAACAAACAAAGGAACTTTATGATCAGGAAGATAGCCAACTCAGCTTGCTAGATAATTTCCAAGAGTTTATGCAGAGGTGTTTGGAGGATCAGATTCCATTGGGAAGAAATATGGATTTTAAAGAAATGATGCTCCCCAATTGGTGTAGAGTTCACCATTCCCCTCACTTTGAGATGAAACATTGCTTGTGCCAAATTGTAGTGGGTCAGATACAGAGGTGTATTAAACCAACCCCAAATATCAGTCTAGATATACATAGCATTCAAAATGATCTAAAAGGAAAGAGCCCAAGGCCTCCTGAAGAGCCTTTGTGCAGTAGAAGGGACAAGGTTAGTCAGAAGAAATTAGGAACTGATGGTTGCAGGATATTGAGATTTAATGGATCGAAATCAAAGCAGGGTGCTAGTGCAGGATTTGAGTTGATCAACAATAAAGGTAAAACCTATTTTGTTTCTCATAGACTCCAGTTCCAATGCACTAATAATGTAGTTGAGTATGAGGCTTTGGTCCATGGATTATTTATGGCATCAAGAGAAAAGAAGTTAGGATCTTGCAAGTGTTTAGAGATTTTGAGCTACTAGTTAAACAAGTAAGGAAACAATAATTGTGCCATAACAGAAGAATGACCAATTACAAGCATAGAGTATGGGATCTCATTGAGGGATTTGATGCATTCAACATTCAATTGATCCCTGAGAGTAAGAATCAAACTTTTGATTCTCTGGCACAAGCCGCAAGTACATTGCAACCCCTATCACTTTCAGTTTTGAAGAAGTTCACTATGGAGCTCACCCCAATACCCTCAGTGCCTGACAATGTCATCAATTTCCAGGTGTTTGAGGATGAAAAATATATTCTTGATTTCATCACTAGCTGTGATGTGTTTTCCTTCCATGTGATTGATGAGACAGAACCTCAAGAGGCTGAAATGGACTTAGAAGGGGTCATTAACCTGAAAATAATACTATCCCAAGGGGGATGGCACAATTAGAATGAATTTTGATATGGATAAGATAAAAGATCAAGAACAGCAAGTGAAAAGGGAATCTCTCAATAGTTAGTGTGCAACATACAACATGGGGACCCAGGAGGGTGTCAAAAATTTCTTCATTGGTAAAGTGTGCACTCCAGAAGAAAGGAGAGGAATTATTGATGCCTTGCACACTTATCAAGATTTGATAGCATGGAGCTATGATGAATTACATACATATGATACTTCAGTCATTACACATACTATTCCCCTGAAGTCAAATGTTAAGCCATTCAAACAAAGATGAGGGCCAATTAATGCTTTTTTAGAGCCCATCATTCAGAAGGAGGTGCAAAAGCTACTTTCAACACAAATCATATTTCCAATAAGACATTCAACATGGGTTGAAAACTTGGTTCCAGTAAGAAAGAAAAATGGGGAAATCAAACTGTGTGTTGATTTTAGGAACCTTAATAGGGCATCAGAAAAGGATAATTATCCAGTTCCCTCACTAGATGAGGTACTTCAGGTTGTCAATGGATCTCAAATGATGTCTTTTCTAGATGGGTACTCTAGATACAATCAAATTATGGTACAATATGAGGATAGGCACAAAACTTCCTTTATTATAAAATGGGGAACTTTTGCTTACAGAAGGATGCCCTTTGGATTAATCAATGTCGGGGCTGCATTCCATAAAGAAATGGATATTTCTTTCAAAGACATCATTGGCAGGCGCATCATCATTTACATGGATGATTTGACAGTCTTTTCTAAGAAGAGAAGTGATCATATTGTAGATTTATGCCAAGTATTCTAAAGGTGCACAGAGTTTGGCATATCACTCAATCCAAAGAAGTGCATCTTTAGAGTCATTGAAGGAAATTTTTTAGGGCATGTTGTTTCAGAATAGGGTATTTCCATTGATCCAGAATGGGTAGAGGCTATACTGAAAAATTTAGCTTCTTGCAAGCAAAAAGGAAATGAAGTCATTCTTTGGGAAAATTAACTTTGTTAAAAATTTTATCACTAGATTTGCAAAATTAGTAAAGCCCTTGAGTGACATGCTAAAATAGGAAGCAAAGGTTTAATGGAGTGCAGAAGCTAGGGAGGCATTAGCAGAAATCAAGAGAGCTATTGTTGAAGCTCCAGTATTGGTAATTCTTGATTATGTGAAACCCTTTTATATATATTCGTTTGCTTGAGAACGTTCCCGTGCTGGCATGCTGACCCAGAAATCTGATCAAGGGAATGAACATACCATAGCCTTTATGAGTGATCCTCTAAAGCATGCAAAAATGAGATATCCTAATGTAGAAAAATAGGCTTATGCCCTCGTCCGAGCAGTAAAGAAATTTAGACACTATATCTTGAGAAATAAGGTCTGTGCTATAGTACCTGATCCCGCAGTAAAGTTTTTATTAATGCAGAATGAATTGGGAGAATGTAGGGCTATGTGGGTAACTATGTTATAGGAATACGATATTGAGATCTAGCCCATGAAATTGGTGAGAGGGCAGGGGCTGATGAAGACAATGGCTTACATAGGTCTCGACCTCACAACTTAGCAATATCACCTCCAAGAGGTGTCCCTAGGAGACTGGTATGATGAAATTATTTACTATTTATTGAACCAACAGTGTCCTGAACACCTTAATGAAGTACAAAGAAGAGCTCTGCATTTGAGGAGTGGCAGTTTTATGATGAAAGGAGTTGTCTTGTACGAGATAAATCATGAGGGGGTTTATTTGAGGTGCTTGGGGAAGGAAGAGGCTAGAAGGGTGATGTTTGAATTTGACGAAAAATATGGTATAGGCCATGGCTCAACACCTTCCACAACAAATTAGATCATGAGGGTAGGCTATTGTTGGACTACCCTATTCAAAGATACACATTACCATGTGAGGATTTTTCATGCATGTCAGACTGCAACAAGTAGGGAGAAACGTGTGACCCTTCCACTCCAGCCAATCATAGAGGTAAAATAATTTGCACAATGGGAAATGGACTTCATAGGTCCAATCAATCCACCTTCATATGTGGGCCACAAGTATATTCTTACTATAACTAATTACTTTACTAGATGGACCGAGGCTCTTGCATGCAAACAATGCACTTCAGAAGTGGTAATCAATTTCATTGAGTCAGGTATTATTAATCTCTTTGGATGTCCATTGTCTTTAGATTGTGATAATGGTCCTACATTTTCATCATTGAAATTTTCTAACTGGGCTTTTCATCATGAAATTGTCATAAAATTTGGATCAAATTACTATCCAAAGGGTAATGGTTTGACTGAGTCCTCTAATAAGAACGTTTTGATAGTCATACATTAACTATTAGAGAAGAACCCCAAGGATTGGCACACCCAGCTCGGATTTTCTCTTTGGGTAGACCGTACCAGACAGAAAACATCCCTAGGAACCTCTCCTTATCACTTTGTGTATGGATTGGAACCTGTATTTCTCATCCAACTGAAGATCTCTACCTTGCAATTTATCAATTAATATTATGATGGAGAGGATAAGCGTGAAGCCCGCTTAACTGAGCTATTATATCTTGAAGAGAGAAAAGATGAAGCCTTAGAAAACTTTGCCAAACATCAGGGTGTACTAAAAATATGGTTTGATAGGAGACCCAAGGTGAAAGCCTTTAGAATCTCTGACTTGGTTCTCTATTGGGACAAAGCCCATGACCAAAAAGGGGAGCATGAAAAATTTGACAGACTTTGGCTCAGCCCTTATCAAATTGCAGAGATTCTGGGAGACAATGCTTTCCGTTTGAAGACTCTCACTGGAGAGGATATCCCACTGCCTTTCAATGGATAGTATTTGAAGCATTATTTCCAGTCCTTGGCTATTTACAACTCTGTCATTGTACATGAGTAGATTATGTGTCCTTTTTGTTCTTTTTTTTTGCTTTTGGTTAGGGTAGGTTTGCTTCAGTTGGTTTTCTTTTTTCTCTTCTCTTGCTTTGGGTTTTTTGGCTTTCTTCTCAGCTTGTTCCATTGATATAGTTGGCTACTTGCTTGGGTCTATTCTAGGAATTTATTTTACAAACTCCAATAATCTTTTCAGAGTTAGTTGGTGCATTTCCTTTGTTTGATGTTGCATATTCTTGGAATTGGAATCACTCGATTAATTCAAATTCAGGAATGTATTTGGGTCTCATACGTACACACAAATCTTAAGGTTTCCAAGGTTGCATATGGTCCTTATGAGGTCTGATTGGGTGAAATGTTTTATATTCTACTCTAGTGTCATTGTCGTTCTCATCCCTGAGTGTGGGCTTCATTGCTTGCAAGGTGAAAGAGAAGGATTAAAAGATCTCTAAGAGAATATCAAAAGGAAAGAAAAGAAAATGTTGAAAATCAAAAGAAATGTTCACTTTATCAAGGGTATCCTGGTATCTCTACCAAGGCTATGGATGCCTAGCTAGCAGTAGAGCTATGGTAGGGAGGGTCATAGTGATAACCTCACCAGGGCTATGGATGCCTAACTAGCAGAGAGGCTCTATCTAGGTTGATTTTGGAGTTAGAATCCTTATGTAGCCCTGTCAAACTAAGTTTGGTCCCTGTTGCCACTGAGGAAAAAGGAAATGAATGCATATACACACACTTAGACCCTGGTACAAGAAAGGTTTTCTTATTTGTGATTTTTGAAACCTTGTCCATAGGTAGCCTGATCCATCCATATCTGGCATGTGAAACCAGAGAGTTTGGGTTGATTCCAGTTTGTCATTGAAATGCTCTGGAGCATTTCCCCATTGGAGTCACCATTTTTTGTGTAGTTTTGCACATATGCCCCACTGAAAGTAGGGACCCTCTTTTGCTTGGCCTTTTGGCTCTTTTATATGGCCTTGCCAATTTTTTTTTTTTGGGCTTGTCCTTGAAAATATTGAGTTTTTGTTTTTTGGGTGCTTTGGTCCTTTAGTCTTGGATTTGTGCTGCTTTACAATGTTCCTAAATTCCTATCTTGCTTGTAAAGTGCCCCCATTATGCTAACACTTTGAAAATTTGAAGTCTTTTGGACAATTTTGGCTTTTTCCCTATTTTTGAGAATTTTCCCTTCAGGCGGATTTCCCCGTCTGCCTGGAAAACTCGATGGGGCTGGTTTTGTGCTGTCTTCAGGGATTTTTGTGCTTTGCGGATTTCCGTCTTCCCCAGATTTTCCTAACTTTACCTTCATTCCTTCATTTCCCTAGTTTGTGTCTTTCTCATGGTTTACCTCGATACCATGAGGGCTTTGCATCTAGGCCACAGTTGGGCACTTTTATCGCCTTACCATGGGTGCTTCCATTTGTGTCGTGGTAGCACGGTAGTCTCACCTTACTACGGGAGTCTTTGGTTGGCAGCGTGATTTCATGAGCTTTGGTCTATCTGGCGTGGTAGCGTGGTTTACCTCGATGTTGTGGGTGTCTCTGATCTCGACCATGGTTGTGTGGTTCACCATCATACCACAGGGGTTTTTTGCTTGGCTTGTGGTGTTGCGGTTGTCACATTGCCTTTGTGGTCAAATGTCTAGCTCATGGTAGTGCGGTTTTGGTCATTTTGGGGGCATTGGGAGGTCAAAATTATCAGTCAATGACATGTGAATCGTGTTGACTTTGTAGGAATCTGTTTCCTTGGAAAAATCCTAATAGTCCATCCCTGGTTCATTGTTTTGGAATGTGCTAAGTATTGCTAGTTTCAGTGGTTTCCGTCCCTGTCAAATTTTTCCAAAAGTTTGCTATTTGTCAAGGACTGGGAGATTGCATGGCCCGATTGTTAATGGTTTTGCATTGCATGATGGATTTGGATAATTTAATGATATGTGCAGATATTCATGGATTTTTGACTGATGAGTGATTGGCCTTTTGGTATTTTTTGTGCTTCCATCACCTAAGTCTGGCTGGCCCGAAATTTCTCAAAATTCCTTCTTGACTTAAATTTCATAGAAGGGTGAAAATGTGAAACTTTGATAGGGGTTGCTTCAATGAATTTTTAGTTGTTTGGTGGCTATTTTTGATATCTCTAATGATTAGCATATTGTTTATGATTGATTAACACAAATTTTGATGCTATAATGTATATTAATGGTGGCCATTTTGAGTGCAGGTTGGATAAGGCAAGTTGTTGATGTCGAGGCCAAGGGAAGAAGTGGGTGTACTTTAATGATGTTGTGGGATTTATGGGATTGCATCCAGGTACATTTTGTGGCTGCGGGCAGGTGAAACTCGCTCGTACCTGGCTAAGTCAACGCGCTCGAGGGTCGTTTGTCCAAGTTGGGCGTGAAATGGAGGGTTTGAATTGATTTGACTCGATCCGAGTCATTGGAGAGGCCCAACTCAGCTGATGGTTGGTGACTCATATTCACACTCATATGATGCATGTGTTACTCTTTTTCTGCTTTGTACCGGTGGGACATTAATGGTAGAGATGACCTATGGGGTTTGATCAATCTAAATCAGGATTTGTGGAGATTCGAGGCCAATCTAAAGTGACATCTCATGTATTCATTGTAGGATGGTGATTTATTGCAGGTTGTTTGGGCTGATAGGGTTGGTGGCTGAATTTCTCTGTAACCCTAGCTCGGGCCAGCATGGGACATGATTTCTATAAGTTTGGAATTTTTCCTCATTTGTAAGGGTTAGAGAGAACAAGGTTGGTTAGTTTGAAAGAGTTATAAATTTTTTTAGAAAACTGGTTGTTAAACAGTTGGTTTGAAGTTAGAAGATTAGATCTTGTAAGTAGATTAGCAAGTAGAGTAGGAAGTTAGAATTAGGATTTAGTCATATTTCAAGCAAGTGTTGTAACATAGAACATCAATTTTTTTTCTATTACCCGATGATTTAATACAAGTGAAGACATTGTGTTATTATTGGTGTCTTCTTTGCATTGATTTATCTTGCATGGTTCTTATTCTATCTTCAAAATTGCTTGGAAATATTTGAATGTATTTTAGGTTTAGAGTAAATAATTTAATGGTGCTTGTGATTTAATGCTTGGAGTGTTGTAGCAATCTTTGGTTCAAACTTTGGTCAGCTTCTTGATTATGGGATTGTTGTGCAAGGTCAACCTGTACCTATTATTTATGTGCTTAGTTAAATTGTGGGAATTTATCTACTTCTATTGAATGAATGTCCATGATATGAAAATATTTAATTCCTTAGAAGATTACATTGTTTCTATGAGATTGCAGGTTTAACCTAGGTTAAACAAAAAGTAGTTTTAAAGGGATTGTTTCATTCCAAGTATTTCTTCATTGGTATTATTGATCTTAGGAGTAATATTAATTTTAGGATTTTTGGAACCCTTACCTTTTGCTATTTCTTTGAATTGTGGTTAAAGTAGGAACTCTAGTATCACTCTGTTGCAAAATATGATAAGTTTAGAGTCTCCAAAATTTGTTTCATAAGGTGCCTTTTTGATTACCAAAATTCTCACATTTATTACTGAGTGGTTCCACTACATTGTCATGAACTGACACCCAAGAGACCTTGGGGTTATCTCTTTTCTCATAGAGATAAAACTTTCAAGAGAGATAGGATATTTTATATTCTGTCTAAGTTGTTGCTATACAGAAAACACCATCAACAATATTCTACACGACATGCGTTCTATGACTCAAACTGAGACTAGATGGTACATTGGAGTCGTCGATCCTCTACCATATGAGATCAAGCCGATAGTGGGGATTGGGTTCCACAAGAAATTTAGGATGCATGTCACAATCGCACACACTGTGTGACCCAAAAAAAATACAATTTTTAAATACTACGCGATGTGCAGACAAGGCTTTGACTTTAGTCGTTTCATCCGATGACTCATATTTTTTTGTACATGCATACATTGTTTATTATAAAGATGGGGACATGGGCTAGGTAATGGGTGACGACCCCTCAAAATAGATTAAAGATTTAGGACATAAGTTTTTAAAAAGGAGAATATTTCCGGTTGACCATGAAATATTTAAAATTTTAATAGACACTCGATGACCAACGGGATTAGGCATAGGGGTCGGTAAAGACAATGGGTAGAATGGACTAAGTTATAACTAGGACAATCAAAAACCTGTTATAGGGATCAATGCAGAAACATAACAAGATGTTTAAGCTCTTTTGAAAAATTAGGAATAAGCGTATTAGACCCTAAAACCCTAAACGAAGCCATCAAACACAAGGGTGAAATATTATTAAAACTTGCATAGAACCAGCTAGAAAACCTCAAATTGCTAAAGTTATATTAGTGGATCCAGCTCAGGGACACATACCCCCGGTAGGTATGGAAAAAATCCATATCTGAGGTAGAAGCAGATCGACCTAAAAGACAAAAATAAGCAGCTTGTCTAGATAAGACAAGAAAACACAACAGGAAAGAAACAAACTAGACCTATAAACAAAATTAACATGACTTTTCAAAGTTTCCTCTGTTAGGAAATATCAACCAACTCCACTAGCATTAATTTTTAGGCCTAGTGAATCAAGAGTTTCTATTCTTTGGAGCCAAATATTTTCTTCGTTAAAGGCATTTCTTTCACATACCTATACTAGATGAGTACTCATACTAGGGAATTCCCAACAATCTGCTTCATTATGATGGATACCAATGATCCCACATGCTTCATCACTATCTTGTTTACTAATCTCAAGCTTGTCAAGTTGAAGGGGAAAAAGGAAATATCCATATTCCACTTGATCATATTCACTATGCATATCAAATTGAAAACCTTCAAAAACACTATGCATCAGACTAGGCCCATAGTCTCCTGAAGCATCAAAAATAAAAGAGATAGATTAAAAAAGGTCTTCACCCTGCTTCACATAAATGTAAGGAAAGAAAAGGTGTGGAAATGCCTTCCTAATGCTAATTCTAAGAGGAATAGTGTAAACTACAGGTTCAAAAACAATTACAGTTCATTAAAATTGCACATTACTGGAAACATAATAGACAATTAATGCATACAAAAATTTGGATGCCAGTATTTAATGTGGGAAAACCCTTATGAGAGAAAAACACACCACGCCAAGAGAAAACACTTTGTATTACAATAAATGTCAATTACATACAAAGATGCAGTTCCCTTTGAAAATATTAATTTCATAGAAAAAACATTTCCTTGATCAACCTTGTACATAACAACTCCTGATTACAATTCTTATCACTTACTATTACAACACTTATGCAACATACAATAAAGAACATCAACTATCGAACTGCTTGAACCTCTTTACTGTTACAACACATTGTAATATATGTCCAACAACCATGGTTAATTCAATATCTATTCAAATGGTTCAATTTAGTTTCCTCTATAGAGAAACTATCATTCTTTCCAATTAGGGAATGGTGACATCCAACTTAGCACATTCCTCTAATGCCCATTTTACAACTCAACAGGTTAACCAAGTCAATGATTGTTCAACCACGATTCACCTTCGAGTCCATCGATATGACCAACACTATAGGCAACCAATTGGAATGTCACTATGACATCACAAGTCTCCCTGATGTCCCAAGAGAACATCAAGACCATGCGCATCACCAAGAGTCTCCCTGATGTCAACCAAATACCCTTATTGGCAAGACATAAGGCATTAGAGCTAGTTTGAAATGTCCCATCGAGGTACTAAGTCTTCCCAATGAGCATAAGCTCAACTATAGTTTGAAACCTCATCAGAAGGAGTCACACCGATGTTCAACTAGAACAAACTCATTGAAAAAACAACGTGGTTCAGAAGAAGTTTAAAATGTCTCATCGAACTTCCATGTCTCCTCGATGAGCCAATTTGGACAACCTTTCCTTGAATCAGCAAGATTCACACCGACATTCAATAGCCATCAGAAAGACCACTGAAGTTGGTATAACATTCTCAAGTCCAACCAAAGGCCAATGTTACCCTAATGCCATTGAGATTGGTAAGACTCTCCCCGATAGAACTTCTTGGCCAACATTCTAGCATCGACTCGAGTTATTAAACTCATGCCAATAGTTCAGGTCACACCGACAGCTACTGTTAGCAACACTGACCACTTGTCTCATCAATTTTTCTCTTTTAGAAGATTGAGGCACATGTTTCCAACAATAAATGTCATCCTTGTTGAGTGGGAGAAAATTCATAATGATGCCCAAAAGGTGAGGAGCATCAGCATAAAACTCAACCACATATTTATGTTGACTGACAGCATACCCAACATCATTTGGCTTCCCAACACATGAGTCAAATTTCCATTCATCATTGGTGAGCCTCAAAGCCAATCCATAATCCACATGTCCATCATAGTATGTAACTTGATCAATAATTACTTAAAATTCACCCTAGTGATGCACACATCATCTTCTAATCATTTTCCTTTAGATTCAACATTTACGCATTGAACAGTGACACCTTTATCCTTGTATCCTTCATCACTTTCCAATTCAAAGTTCTCTTCTTCTCAGGAATGTCGTATTTGCAAGTTATTCTCATGAAGAGGATTGTATTCCTAAGAGAACTCAAGAAATTTGATCTCCCCTTGATCCTTAGTCTCATCCTCCACAATATCATAGAATATGAATACTTCATAAGCATTCCCGTCAAAAACCTTGCTAGTGCATTGTTCTACCTATTCATAATTATACCTTCACCATACATTCAAAGGATCATCGGAATCCTCAAAGAGTATTTTATCCATGCACGACCCAGGGAACTCATCTTTATCAATTGACATGGATAAAGTTTCATCAAAAAGGGGATTTTCTATTACATTCATTTCTATCTAGGAAACTTTTGCCCCTTTTATATGAGAGTGCAAACCTTGTAGAATATAATTACACTCAAAATCCTTGCAAACTCTTGAAAGAGGGTCTCCCTTCATTTGGTAGGGGTGCTCATGTTCAACAAAGGAAATACATGACTCTATATGATCACAACCAGCACAACATGAGAATTCATCAATAGTAAGACTGCATTCAGACCCCTCGGACTGAACATCATAGTATTTTCTATCAATATCTTGATCATGGGTAAAAGACTCAACATTATCAACATTAAAATCATAGATATTGATCGAATCACTTAATGGTGCAATCATTCAAACCTCATCCAAGTATTCATCCTTCAATACATCCCAGGAGCTGATTTAGACACATCATACCTTCCCTCATAATAGGGGTCCTCATTTTCATCACTGTGGTAATGATTTTCCCATATATCACCAGTGAATTGGTTGCAATCATTATATTCTATTTCATTTTCTTCACCAATTTTCATTATTTATTTCTCTTCCCTACTAGGACTAGGATCACTATTTCTCAGAAGCATCTGATGTTGTGCATAGTTGCTCCCAATTCCTTCTACCAATTTTATCTAGTCAACTATTTGGCCTAGACTTTCAGGCTTCAATTCCTTTAGCAACATAGTTGTTCCTAACCGATAAATTTCACAAAACAAGTCAATACACATTGATTCTTTAGGCCTGACATTTTCTAGTATTTCCAACAACACATCCATAAACATATCGAATAAGTCATAGGAAAATTCACCTTTGCATCTTCTTATATCATATATTCTTTTAGCATAAGAAACATGATCAAATCCACTTGAATCTTGTGGATATTTCACTTGGGGATCACTATGATCAACACACTACAGTGATGGAAAAAGTGGGACAGGAAGAGCCATATCTTCTTGGAATGGTTCTTCATTGGTTGATTCACTGATTACAATTGTACAAGATGTGCCAGAATGACTAGCATTAGCAGTTAAGCATCCTTTCATCATTGAATACTTGATATTGTTTTCAATATCCATGGTAATTTCATATGCTTGGTGTAGTGTTGTGGGATCTTTATCTCTTAATAGATAGCTCATCTTTTTATTAAATGCACCCATATATACAACCAAACATTCAACATGATTTGGTCTTATACTTTCAGGTATCCCTTATGATCTTTGAAAATATGATATTGAAAGAAGGGACTAACTCATCCTCCTCTTTGTGGATGTCGATAGAACGTTTCCTCACCAGACTTGGGTTTACTCTCTCACCAAACTATTCCATGAATGGTAGTTTAAAATCATACCAAAAATGTATTGAAGTAGCTAGTATAAAAGAGAATTGTTGTGCCTATAGCACACATGCCCTGTTCGAAATGGGGACCCTCTCCTTTTGCTCGTGCTGGGTCACTTTTGCTTCACCTCATTTTGCATGCCCCTATTAAGCATCTTGAGTCAACCATATTTCCCTACCCTCAAAATTTCTAAGTCTTAGGCCTTTGAGGGATTTCCTTGGCTATTTTCCTTTGATCTTTAAAAATTGCATCCTCTGGCTAGCGTGGGTCCGCCCGTGTAGGCCACCATCTTCGGGTTTCCTTGATGCCTTCACCATTCCAAAGGGTAGTCTCACAATGTCCTCCCACATTGTGAGACCCACAGATAGGTTAGCCCTTATCATAGTCATCCATCCGACACGGCTAATGCTTGACTTTCATCCACCTAGTGGAGTCTATCATTCTGGATGCCGTTTTTGAAATAATTGTTCATCAACCGAGGTCATCGTCATATGAGCATTTAATGATGGAATTTAATGCCACTTTTTCTATAAATAGCGTGACTTGACCTATCATTTTCAAAATATCATTTGCAGAGAGATGTGTCAGACCTTCCATCCCTCGTCTCTGTCGTGCCTCTGGCCTCCCTTTGTTGGTTCAAGCAACATTTGAAGGGTGATTCATCAGCGCTCGTGTGAGAATCCAAGGTAAGTTGGCCGTCACCTTCACCATATTTTTTTCTTCTACAAATAAAAAATTATTAAGTATTTTCTCTATAAAAATGGTGAAATTAGGTAGAGAAACAACCTCCCTACAAAACCCACATACTGAAAAACTCGAAAAATCCTTGAAAACAATGATCTCAGTTTGGTAGAACTCATGATTCTTGGCATTTTTCTTGGGGAAGGCATTCATTTCCTTTGGGACCACATCCTTCCCCTTGTTGTTCTTTTCCCTTTCAAATGATTAACTTTCGAAAGCAACGATCACCCTCCTCAGGCCCGCATCTGCAGGATACCTCTGCCACCTGGTCATTAGAAGCTGACCCATAGACCCTCTCAGGTCTGTAAGCATGGACCTCCATTTGTGGGATTCCGTCTAGGCCTCACCATTCCAAACTACAATCAGTTCATGCCCTCCCAATGATTGGATCCCACACTCCTGATCATTGATTACATACTGACTAAAAACCTAAGTCCTGAATCATGTGGGTAGAACCCTGCAGACTTTTGCCAATGGGACTTCGTTCGGACTTTGATGTTCCAAACGGCCTTCACATTTTGTCTATTTGCTTATTGGGTCCAACCCCTGCAGTAGGCATCTAGGGTTAAAATTCAAAAAAACCTAAGTCTTGACCTAATGCAGGTTGAGTCTTGCAGAATTTTGTTTGTGGACTTTCACTCATGCTTTGACGTTCCAAACGGCCTTTGCATTACATCCCTCTGCTCACTAGGTCCCATAGTCCTAACTGCCATCTAAGTTTGCACTTAACAAAAATCACTCACGGACCATTCCTTGTAGGTCTCCACTGACCTTTCACCATTCCAAAAATGAAAAACTCAAAATAGCCATCTAATGATGTCATCCCGGTTGGCATGTCTCGATGATACCTTTTCCTCCTATGCATTTACCTTCCATGGACCTGGCTGTGTGGGCCACCCCTACCAGACTTCCATCCCACTAGCGTCATTTTGAATGACTGACACCTAACACCCTTTTGCACCTTCTAGCCTACACTCTTGAAGTTTAAAACACTAAATGATTGCCATCCTTCGATCCCACAGGTCCCGTGTTGCGAGACGCTGCTTGTGGGATGCCACCTTACCAACATTGTTTTAATGGTGGAGTGTCCAAAACAACTGCCAGCCCAAGGACACTCACACCCCTAGGCCCACATTGTCCAATTTACACCAAACAAAAGAGAAAGGATGATCTTTAGAGTATTTTATGATCTTTAAGCATGAATTGTTTGATCTAACATTATTTTTTAGGATTTTGGCTAACGTTCCTTGTATTTTTATGCTTGAATCATTTATTGCTCCTTTGATTGCATGATATATGGAACTAGTTGTCAGGTCCATGGGGGCGGCCACAGAGAAAGATAAAGGGAAAAATATCACCAAGGCACTCAAGGGTAAAGAGGACAAGGACCAAATGAGATACAAGTTCCAAGGGGAACCCCTCAATTCAAAGGTCACTACAGACTAGAAGGAGATTTCTAACACCAATCTGGGACACATTGACATTGATGAATTTAATCAAAGGGTTAGACTCAACCCTACAACAAAAAATTCCAGAAGAATTAGAGGCAGTGGATTGGCAAAGGCTATTGAATTACCACCGTCTGTCATAGCCCCTAAGCATGTAATGGCCTATAGGGAGGCATATCAAGAAGATACCAAAAGAATAGTGGATAGAGATGGGAATGTATTGGTTGACATGTATGCCAAGTCAATAGGGAGGACCTGTCACAACCCTACCTTGAATGAGATGGAAGAGACACCCAAGGAGTATGGTAAGTAGATGTGGGATGTTGATCCTCTCAAATGCAAGAAACTAATCAATCAATACTGGTGAAAGGAAAAGAGGTGTAGCGCTAATAAAGTGCCCCAGGAGCTCTTCTAAAGTGATTTCAATAAGATTACCATGAATTGGTAACTCTTTTGAGCAGAGCTATGGGCCTCCCAATTGTATCCTTCTTCCAAGAGTGGATGTTATATTTCATAGAATAAATAATCTGAGGGGACACCAAATTTTACTAGGCTGGAATGATCGACAACTGCTTGCATGAGAAATTTGCGGTAGTGAAGAAAACCTCATGATTTTATATGACATCATACTTAGTCTACTTTCTTGCCAACCGTGCCCAATATAGGGGATTATTTGTGGCACCAAATCCAACTAAAGAAAGGGAGCTAAAGGTGTATGACAAGTATCCTCAACTCCAATAAATAAATTTCAAGAGGTACTACTACAGAGTCAATGATGCCTTCATAGGACATATCATTAGAATGCTTGGGGGTGACCCCGAAAGAAGAGTCTCACACATTGGTAATGCCTTCATTCACCGGTTTGGATTTTTGTTTATACAATTTCAGAAGTTCACCTACATCTGAGTCAAGGGCTTCTCTAACAAACTATATAAGCTGCCCTGGTATCCAAATGACTGGTTAATATTGCTTGAGCTCTCTCAACAACTACAGTGAGCACACACCCTCTTGAGCGATAAGCATAGAGAAAGGATTCCTTATCCCCTCTCCTTTGTCCAAGGAATGTATGAGCTCTACACATCCCAATGTGCAAAATATTCTAACAAAAAGCTGAATGAATATAACTTGAAGTTCAACATTGCTCGGCCATGAATGGATCCATATGGAAAGCTTAAGAATATGACCACCTACATATTGTTGAAGAATTTTGGGCCAATTGCAAAGATGACAAGGAGATGCATTTATGGCAATACATGTGCATGATGACATACTTCGTCAAAGTAGAGAAATTTTTCCCAGTGCCAGAGCAAGTGGTTAAAGAAGAGGGAACAATAGTGGACCCAAGATATAAAGTTGCTACCAACTTGCCGCTACCATTGATCGATTTGAACAAAGAGGAGGTCAATGGACTCGACATTCTAACAAAGCCTATTGAGGCAAGGACAAGACAATGGATTTATGGGAATATTGCTCAATTAAAGCTACAAGGAGTGATCCTAACATACAGGGAACTAGAAGATGTAGTGAAAGGTGAAAATGATGGTGCCTCTACTGATGTTTCCCCAACAAGAGAGAATTTGGCATGTATTGACGTAGAATTTTTCATGTAGCAGTAGTCTAATGGGAAACTTAGCTAATGGGGGGACAGTGTGCGCTAGCTAAGTGACCTCTAGGATTTTATCGAAGCTGAATCTTCATTTAGTGGGGAGAGAAAGGTTAGAAAGATAGCGAGAATGTAAAAACTACACTACAGGAGATGCGCCAAGATCATAGACGAATTTCAATAGAGCACAGTGCAAAATGCAAAGGCTTGAACCACCAAAATGTTGTTAATTAAGTTAATTTTCTCAAAAGCACTTATCACATAAAAATACCCTCTAATTTGTATAATATAATCAAGCATAACTTTGTTTAACACAAAGGAGTCAAAGAAACATGATCTGTATTAATTGAGCTATATAAGGTTACAGAAACTAAAGAATAGGCATTCATACGAAAGAAAAATAACAGCACAATCCAACAGTTTTAACAAATGCTGGAAAACAGAAAGGCCAAATTTATTTGGCACAATCCGAAGTCTTTGAATTAAATGAAACTATTACAAAAGGACTTCTTCCCAGTGCTCGGGAGTTTTCGTGAACTTAATCAACCACCAATAAAAGAAACATGGTCATATTTATTAGGCCAGTTGACCACCTGAAGATGCATCAAGAGAAGAGCAAACCACAAGCAGAGACCAACAGCCTAGATCATCTCAAGCAGCCATAGCAATCATCGATCAACCAGCTGCATGCCAACGAGGCCACGACATAGAACAGAAAACCATGCAGCAGCAAGAGAGGACATGAGGCAATAGGCAAGTACAAAAGTCCAACAACATTTCCATGGTAACTGGTGTAGAAACAATCACCACATGTCACTCAGAGCAATAGTATGCTCCACACCTGCCACTGCCTGATCCGCAATGAAGGGCGAAGGAAGACCATGCTGAGTCAAATGGGAAAACTTTGTCTGCATGTCGCTTGTAACCTAGTTCAAACGAGCTCTGCATTCTGCTACCTGTTGAACAACCTCGTGTATGAAGATGAGGATACTTATGCCCATAGCCGTCGCCATTTTGTCATTGATGCCCACTCTGCTCAATGCTTCATGAAAAGCTGTATATAACTTGCCCAATAAAATCCTAGCCTCCGGAACCTTGTCAGAAGTTAACTCCTAAACCTGCTGTATTGATCCACTCACTATTCTACAAAGGCTAGCCGCTTGTGCCATAAATTTCAAGGTGGGCTAAAGAGTAAGGCATAAAGTCTTCACCTTCTCCCAATATGATGCGTACAATTCCTTGGCAATTTCCAATGAGCTAATCCGGGGCGCAAGGGGTTGGGTCCTTAGGGTAGCCAATTCTGCCCCTCTGCTGATCAAACTTGTCTTTAGCTCTGACAAGTTTCTATCCAATGTAGACATATGCTCCCTCAGTATGAAAAATTCTTTTTCTTTTTCCGCCAGGGCTAGTTCGGCCTGCCTAGTCTTTTGAGTTTCCAATTCCAGATTGGCACTCATTTCAGTAATTTCGGCAGTGGTGTTCTGTCGGAGCTCTTTCATTCCCTTAGTTAGCAGGCTAGATTCAACATGGATCTTCTCCTCATTTTCTCAGCTCTGCTCAACCTCCTACTGGAGTCTCAGAACGATCTCCATGCTCAAATCCTGCAATTCCTTGATCGAACTTTCGAAGGCACTCCTCTCCTTCTCAAGTTGCTTTATTTCATTTTCCTAGGCTTTAAATTTGTTTACCCAGATGTTGACCTTGCCTTTGAGCTCTCCTATCTGAACATCCTTCTTCTTTATCTGGTGGTTAAGCTTGAGATAATCAATAGTCATTTTTTTTTGGGTCTCCACTATCAACTCAACTTTATCTCGTGGGCGGGCCTGCTGCAAGTCTAAACTGACAACATTCACAGAATAATCAGTCGGCAACATTTGGCCTACCAGTTTAATCACATTTGGAGTGATTTTTGCAAAGATCAAGGAATTTTGAATTTCATTGAAAATAGTTTGCAAATGGGGCTCCACCTGCTTGGTTGCATCTTTCTATCTTCTTTTGTTGATCCGATTGGCGCGGACGCTCTTATTTGCATTAACCTATGTGAAATATTCTTGGGCAGAGATATGCAGACCACCAGCAAAAGGATACTCCTAAGGGATGGCCAGTGGGAAAGACAATGTATTCAATGCATCATAAGTCTTCGTAGGCCACGTTATGATAGCGGGGGACAATGGCGGAATGAATCGGCTACTCAGAGGAGATAAGAACAAGGTGTAAGGGAAAATTGGAGATGCACCAATCGCAAGGCTGGGCCCTGGAGATAAAAAATTTTGGCCAATGAGTCTAGTACTTACACCGAATTGCGTTCCAAGCAAGGTATGGAAAGTAGAGGATAGGGGTGGGAAACCAGGAGGGGCAGAGAAAACTGGAGCAGATGACAAAGCAAGGGTAGGTAAAGGAGAGACTAGAGACATGGAGGAGAGAGAAGTTTGAGGAAATGTTACTTGAGCCTCATGTAGAGCTGCAGACGTTTCAACCACTTCCTCCATCAACTACACTTTCTCCCCACCAGCCTCTCCGGTTCGTTTTCGCTTCTCCTTCGAAAAATCATCAAGGTCAAGAATGACCCTTCTTTTGCCACCGGTAGTCCTTGCCCGCTTTTGTGTTGATTTAGAAGAGCCGGCTAGATCTGATGTTTGTGTGTGCGGCTCTTTGTACTATGCAGACTGCTTACCAGTATCCTTCTCCTGCATTGGATTCTCACCAACAGCAGGGGGATTATGAGTTACCTCCTCCTCAGATTCCGCGGTAGCCTCTTCCTTTCTATATTGTTGCATGGATGTTGAGCAGTTCAGAAACCTTACAATGTCTAGATGTTCATTATCCTAGATTTCATCAAATCTTTCATCAAGGGCTACCTTGTCATGAAGCTTCCTAGTTTCCTAAATCTCCTGCCGGTATACCCAGAAGGCTTGAATCTTCTCAGGTGCCCAACCGAGCTTATTTAATTGGGAGACCAGGGAGGTGTTGATCTTCTGCTTTGGGTTGGCCTTCCCTACAATATGATAAAAATTCAACCATGGCGGTCAACCATCCACTATAGGAAAATACTTAGGGCCTACATACCTACCTAAATTTCCTTCCTCGGAATTCCTCCGAAGGTCCCAAAATGGCCAGGGAGAATGTGGGATTTTGATGCCCACTCCCAATAAATTATTGTCGGGATTGTAATGCTAGGCATCTTCTATTAGTACCAACCCGAGATGACCCAACTTTGAAAGTAGAATCACTGAGGTATCAATCGTTGGAGTCCTCTTCTTAATAAGCGACACGGATCCAAACATGATTGGTAGCAACAAATAGGAGGTTAAGTGTTTTCCCCCCCAATAATCATCGTCAAGGGTACATAGTTGCCTCATTGCCTCCAGGGCCAACACTCTGTCGGTAAGAAAAATGGGGAACTCAGAAAGGCTCCCAGATAGAATGTGGTATGCGGAGTATGGTGAAATCCAAGCCAAAGAACTAGTCACAGGGCGAAACCCGCTTTCCCAACCAGGACTTTTGGCGGGGCGATATGCGCTCGATCATGTTGATGCCAACACTATCCAAAGCCCTTAGAGTTGGGGCTATGAATGAATCTAAAAACACATAATAATCAAAGGTTTTTGATATGAAAGGGGTCCATGTCGAAACCGGTTTCCTTAGGCCACCCTCATTAAAAACAGACAGGGACATGGACGTTGAAAAATAATTCGGGTTTTGGTACAAAATCATGTAAACCAAGAAAGATGAATACCTGAAGCTAGAGCCAACCCCAAACTCCTCCAGCTACTGCCAAATTCCATCACAGACAACTCTTGCAAAATCTAGCAGTGGAGCCTCGCAATTCCTCTTCAGCATAAAACTGAGGCACATTTGAAAGTCAAGAACATACTTGTCCAAGTCTAGACCACACACCAGCGCAAGCATAGAAGCGATAGAGGAAGAACCACCTTTTAGATCCTTCAAATTGAAAGGGAATTTGGGCAGCACCAAACTACTTATTGGCTGATTGATCTCAGAGCGATAAAACTATTGCCCCATTTGGAGTTTTCCCCACGTTTGCTGCATTCTTTCCACTTCAAAAATCTCAACCTCACGGATCAAGGGAAGCGGAATGCACAACATATCTTGAATAGCTTTAGGGATAACGACAACCCTAAAATCCTTTCCATTGACTACCCCAGTGTCTAGGTCAAAATGCGTCGCACATGCCGCCAGAATTTCTAGGAAGGGATGTACCAAAGGAACCATGTACTATGCAAGCCCACAGAACCATAGACACTTGTGAAATTGGTATGTCATATGCTTCATTTTTTTGCATGCAGCCTCCCTAAGGCTTTTAGGATTGTGAGATAACTCGGGATCAAAGACGTTATCCCAATCATCTAAGACCACTTCCTGATCTCTATGAAGAACTGCGTTCAATATTCTCTGGTCCACTAGATGAGTGAAAGGCCAGCAAGGCTTTGAGGGTATGCCTGGATTGGCATAAGACTCCTAGTTGTAGAGTTGTATGCGGGGTGCCATCTTCATTTGCTCGATTATAGTTGTTGGAGCCATGACCTGTGATGAGTTCTCTCCAATTTCAACCATTTTTTTTATTTCACAAGAACCTTTCTGCAAACCTTCTGCAAACGGATTAGCTCTTCTGAAAATTTATTTCTTCTTGTGAGTGCCTTAGTTGCCTAATCCTTGGTACCATTTGCAATAAATATGTTCTTTGCATGCCATAACTTGCATTTTTGATCCTCAAGAAAAGTGGCTGGAAAGAGTACATGCCAGTCATTCACACCAAGTTGCTATTATGCATCGCTAGCTTTTGTTCATGTGAAAGGATTGCCAACAAGCCAAATTGCTTGAGCATTTAATGCACAACCTCTTGCATGCGACAGAGCCTGATTTTTCTCAAAAGACGAACCAAGACCACCTTGCGAACACCCCCTCGCAGGCTATTTGCATTAACTGATTTCATTGTACGTACAGGGCATGTCGCCTAGCAACCCTCCCCACTTTTTCACCTTGATTCGGATTGGACAACGATGCTTTGTGTCGACACTTGGCCTATCTTTGAATGGATGTGGAAAATCAGCAGAGCAAATTACAATTTGTACCTGCACATTCCCATTACCTCACATGCTGCAACATTGAAAACCGAAGCAATGCACACATTTGGGCTTAGTCGATAATTATGATTTCATCAGCTAGCGAACCTTAGCCAGTCTATAAATAAGACCCTTGGCAACATAGCAAATCACAAAATTTTCTAGCACTCCTAGCGTAGCAAGCTTTCTTTACGACTTAGCAATTTCATTTTAGCTAGGAAAGCGAACGGCATGGAAATGCCAGTGAGGCTTGTCTGCAAAAAGAAAAGGGTTGCCTTTCTTGGAAAAATTAGATGTAGGTTCCTAAAGCGCATGATAGGTGTGAAGAACCTGTTTTATGTGAAGGCAATCAAGTGGGTCCTCGGGAAAGACTGCGTGGAGTATGAAGAGCAGTATTGAGTGAATACTAGCATTTGCTCCCACTTTGTCGCCTTGCTGCTGGATATTAGCATTTCCAAATGGAAAATCTTAAAGCTGACAAAGCGAGTCTTCCCTCGCCGCTACCTTGGAGGCCTGGAGTAGATTGTGCATGTGGCCCAATTTGACCATGGGATTCCCTCGGTTCGCAACATTCACTTGTAGCAACTGCATGGAGGCATTGTTCCAACCAAGCCTTTCTTTTTGAGGTTCGAGTTGGAGACTCATGAGGAGCATCGTGCCAAGGTCTGCACCGGCTACTACTTCCTTATGCATGTGCACTATATCGAACCATGCCAAAATCTTTAGTGGTATGAAGATTTCGAAAGAATGGTGTTTCTCGATCTCTCGCCACCTGCTGCCATGATTGTTGGTCCTTCCCACGAATGACCTAAGAATGAAGATGATCTCAAATCTATTTTTTCTCCTTACAAGCTCTGCTCTATAGTGGATATATGTAAATATTCATACCAGGCCTCTGGCCCCCAAAAATATAATGTAAATCTTCAGCTATATAAATATAATATATATCTTTTTATAAATCTTAGCCCATTTACAATATATTCTATCTTTAGCACTAGTGTTGTCATTTCATTTCACTTCTTGCACTGAGAAGACCCAAAACTTAAAGCAGGAAAGAGTAATTACATACTTACAATGTACAAAAACATCACATAGGTAGAATTAATGAAATCTTTTAAGATGTATTCCATTGACTGGAATACTCAAGGCATTTCCTTCCATATCTTCCAACTCGAAAGAGTTGAACTGTTTACATTGGGCAGTTTTGAATGGCCCTTCCCAGAGACTATCAAATTTTCCATGTTGTCCGGGCTTTGCTCCGCACTCATTAAATTTAAGAACCAAATCTCCGCATTGTAACCCTTGATCTGAAGCCCTTTTGTCAAACCATCTCTTTACCACTTGCTGGTGGTTGTTCATCGCTTCTAGGGCTTGCTCTTTTTTCTCTTATACCTCAAGTAACTCAGAAAACCTCACCTCCATTGCTCCGTTTTGCTCAATTTCTAGAGATTTAAGCAATTGCAAGGCAGAAATTTCTGTGGCAATAGGCAACAATGCCTCCTTCCCATACACCATCTCATAAGCAGATGTCTTCAATATCTATTTGGGCGTCATCCGGTCTACCCACAATGGTGTTCGAAGGTTCCTATGCCATTCTTTCTGGTGTTTGAAACCTATTTTCTTTAGTAACTTGAAGTTTTTGTTAGTAGACTATGTAAAGCCATTCCCCTAGTGATAATAGTTGGAGGAGGTCTTCAGGAACACTCCATACTTTAGTGTGAATTGGCTCATCTTTGAGCCAAGAAAAGACTTAGCATTATTAGAGATAATCATTTTAGGCGGGCTGAATCTAGCCACCAGCTCTTCAAGGAAATTAACAATCTCCATTTTTATTGCATTTTTTAATGGCACTGCCTCTGCCCACCTGGTAAAGTAGTCAGTTGTTGTTAATATTCATCTATGTACAACTGAAGAGAAAGGGTTGATCATCCCAATGAAGTCTAAACCCCATTGAGCAAAAGGTTCCTCTACCACTATGTGTAGACACATAAAAATGAGCTAGGCTTGCAAGCTCTATTTCTAATCTCTTTCTTCCTAGCATAATTAAGACATTTTAATTATGTCCTTGGTCCACATTCGACTATTAATTAAATAATTCATGATTATTTAATTAATTCATATCTTTTTTATTCTTCATGATTATTAAATAAATAAATTTTATTTATTTATTTAATTACGTCACTAATTGTCTAATGTCTTTCTATAATTAAATAAATTTCCTAATTTATTTAATTATCCTTGTCCATTATGTCTTCTTGATTATTAAATAAATAACTTTATTTATTTAATATGTCTCTAATTTAAAGTCCTCTTGTAATTAAATAAATTCTTTTATTTATTTAATTATGGCCATCTTCACATTCTCCTCATTTTAAATAAAATCTTATTTATTTAAAATAAGTCCCACCACCTAAATTAAATAATTTTATTATTTAATTTCTCCTCTTTTATTGTGCTCATTTTAAATAAATCTTATTTATTTAAAATAAGTCCCTCTTTAAAAATCCCTTCTTTTGTAAATAATTTAATTTAAATTATTTATTGTCACATGACCCCACCCTTTTTGAATTAAAATAGTTTTTAATTTAAAAAGTCAACAACCCCTCTTGAATTAAATAATTTTAAATTATTATTTGATTCCCCAACAATTTCGGTTTGTGTGCCTTGTCACATGCATTGTCAACCCTTGATTTGATTTTTCTTAAAATCAATCTTGTCCATTCATTTCGAATTTGACCTAATGTTGCCCTAACCCTAATTGTGGGTTGTCATATTGAATCTTCTCCATAGATTCTAGGTCATTTATCAGTCTTTAATCTCACCCATCCATACAAAATTGCATTTTCTATAAAATGTCAATTTTGTCTCATATCTATCACTGGCTATCCATTATTATCTCTTGTCATTTTCACATATTTCATCTCTTACATCTCTGGTCCTTTGCATTTCATTTAGCATAGCATAGTTTAGATTTCATTTGATATTTAGAAATGTTAGATGCTTACTAATTGCATTAGGGCATAGTATAGCATATAGTTTATCAAATCCTTCAATGTTTGTTTAGGGCTTGTCATTTCTATTGACTTGCTCTT
Organism: Sequoiadendron giganteum; assembly: GCA_007115665.2. Lineage (NCBI taxonomy): Eukaryota > Viridiplantae > Streptophyta > Pinopsida > Cupressales > Cupressaceae > Sequoiadendron > Sequoiadendron giganteum. The sequence goes on from CM021107.1 coordinate 91,841,076, forward strand.
TGTAAATCTGAGGGCAAGTTATTTATTTCAGCAAATTTAGAAGGTGTAATGGAGGTTAGTCATGGAGGATGAAGACAACCTTTGAGGTTGTTCATCTATTCCAATGCACTCCATTACCATACTTTGGGTTTTTATGTTCTGCATATTACATTGCTAACCATAGAAATTTCCCTTTGTTACATTGGTGAACCTGACATATTTTGACAATTTTTTAAGATATTTGGAGTTGGATCCTTTTTGTTGCAGGTTTTGTTGGCTTTTTGTTGCAGGTTTTGCAGCATTTTGGGGACAAAACCCTAGATTTCAAAGATTCGGCTATATCTCTCAAACGGCTGCATATTTTCTGACAAATTTTTTTTTGCAGATTAGGGACAATATCAAGAGATTCCAGTCCAAAATTCAGATTTTTTGGAGCTGTTTTTAAGTTTTAATAATTTTATTTGTTATTTTCATGAAAAATACATTTTGAGAGCAAATTAGCGAATTTTTTGGATTTGTTTACATTTTCGGAAAACCCTTTTAATTTCAATAGGGGTCTGTTTTTTATGTTTTTAATTTTCCTACAAAATAATTCGACAAAAAACAGATTTTTAACAATTAGGGTTTTCCAAAGATTTACTTATATATCACACAATTTTGCAGATCTGTTCACAAAACTTTTTTTGCAGGTTTGCAATGATGTCAGGCACCTCTAGTTAAAAAATCAGAGTTTTCGGAGCTGTTTTGGAATTTTAATAATTTTTTTATGATTTTTCATAAAAAATTAATTTTGGATGCAAAACAGCAAATTTGTCAGATTTTTTTACATTTCTGGAAAGCTCTCTAAATTTCACTAAAATTCTATTTTCTGTGCTTTTACTTTTGATGCAAAAATTAATTCCAAAAATCAAATTTACTTTGACTAGCTAACCCTAGTGATCAATAATAGAAGTATCCTCTCCCCTTGCACACTTGTGTGATCCTGGGTGTAAGAGAAATTGTTATTGACTCTAGGAATTGGGCATGCACTAAGTCAAATAGGGTTAGGGCAACACTTTTTCTCTATTTAGTAGCTTCAAGATTTTGGGTTACTAATTTTTTGTTTGCAGCTTGTGGCAAGGAGTCTAACATTTTTCTTGTTTATTTCACAAATCTTAGACAAATTTGCATTTTACATTCATGGGTTAAAATGAACATGCATGCATACTCATTGGGCTAAAAAGAACACAACTTGCATTACAACTCATTGGTTTAAAATGAATTTGCAATTTCATAGCATTGGGTTAAAATGAACTCTTAGTTAGCTCACACTACAAACAATTAAAATGAACCCCATGTTTTGACAAATACTACAAACGGTTAAAATGAACTCCATGTTTTTTTTATGTTTGTCAACACATTTTGATTTGGGCTTAAAATGAACACCATGCGAGTGTGAGTTAGGATATTCATGTTTTCACTCTTTGTTTTTAAACAAGGATCGATTGAACTATGAATATTCTAATTTGCTTTTGTCAACTTTAGAAAATTGGGCCTGCTTTGGTGGGAAAAAGTACTCACCCCAAAGCGACTCAAACCGACAATGAAGCTTTTTAGCCAAGCTACTTCCGACCGGTATATAAATGTGAATCTTAAGGGAAAGCCTGAGATTACGAGTGCAGATATGTTATACGGACCAAGTAGTACTCCCCAAAACCCTGTTGAGCTTAACCTCTTCAGGCTGGAGTGCCTCCATAATGGAGCTTAATCTTGACCCCATGTATAACCACTTGAACGGATGTCCGAATTAAATCCCTTGTTTTAGCAAGCCAAAAACCTTCTATTCTTTGGTACAACAACGGTCATTGTGATGACACCCGCACCTGCGCAGTTCTTAGTAGAGATGATCAATCTGCCATGGGAGTTTCATGGAGGTTGGAAGCTTGGTTGCCCTGAGAAGTGAGTGCACTGTAAGGGGGAGCCTGTGGGGCCAAGCTTCTGAATTCATCCGCTAAGGATATGCGGTTAGTGGGATCCAAAAGAATATTGTCCTTGCAGCCATAAGATTTTGTAAAATGACTTCTATGTGGTTGATTTTTAACACCATGTGTTTGCCAACTGTTTTCAGACAATTCCAACAAATAAACATCAAACTTGCCAAAATCTGAAACAACTTTGTCAAACTGAAACAAATCTTTGCAATCAACCTAAAATTTTGTCAAATCACTTTTTGCAACGAATTTTCCATCATGAACCACATTTGTCAAATCAAGTCCTCAATTTTGCACACTTTGGGATAGGAAAAATTTCCTTTCTTTGTCAAACCTTTGTCTTAAAATACATTGTCATTGGACCAAGTCAAATAAATCAATCCTTAGTCATTGTCCTTTGGTGAGCTGCTTCCAACTCATAAGTCTAGTGTGGAAATCTCACCTTGTCATTTTATCATCTTGTCCTTCAAATCAGTCCTTTGACAATCCAAATCAAGACATTGGTCAAACTTTGAGTGGTTAGAAAACCTTTCCTAAAGATCATTTGGCATAAGGAATCCCCTTTTATCACTTTGCATTGTCACCTTGCATAAAGCATAGTCTCATTTCATCCACCATCATGTCTTCAAATCACTATGACATGCTTGCTAGTCAAATTGAATGTCAATTCAATAGTAAGGGTCAAGCACAACTTGCTAGGGAATTCAAAATACTATACCTTCAATCCAAGTCCAAATTTACAACCCCTAGCCCTCCATCCATCTATCCATCTTGCCAACAATCCATGAGTCCTAGTCCTCTATCCATCTACTATCAAGAGTCCCCTAACACCATCCATGGCACTAAGTCACAACAAACTTCCATTAGTCAAACCCACCCTAACTTTGACAAGGGAAATCAACCATCCATCAATCCAAACCAACTATCCATGTCATATCCTAATCCTCCATCCACATCACATCCTAATCCTTTATCCATGTCATATCCTTGTCATGAAGTCATGTCCTATTCTAATCCTAGTCCTTCATCCCTCAACCAAGTCCAAACTTCCATGTCATATCCTAGTCCAACATGCACCAATCCATTTCAAGACACTCCATTGGGTCATGAAAACACATCTAGTCATGGTCTCCAAAGTCCCATCTCCTTGCATACACTTGAGGATACATGTCAAGAGGCAAGTCCAAAGCACAACGTCATAACATCACCATCATGTCAAGATCAAAGTAGTCCATTCCATGACCCCATCTTTACATCCATTCAAGAAGTCCTCCTAGACCATCATGGCATACCAAATACACCTATCCTTGGTCAAGAGTCCATCCAAAACCATGTCATTCAAGATGAACCTATCATTGGTCAAGAGTCCATCCAAAACCATGTCATTCAAGATGAACCTATCCTTGGTCAAGAGTCCATCCAAAACCATGTCATTCAAGACAAACCTATCCTTGGTCAAGACCCTATTTTTGATCATGTCATTTCAACTGAGCCCATCTTTGATCAAGACACTAATTTTGAAGAAGTCCAAAATGATCCACTCCTTGACCTATATGCCATTCATGGTGAACCACTTGAAGACGATTCCATCCAAACTTCAAGTATTGACACTACCAACAATGAGACACTTGCCTCCATGGGACACATAGACGATTTACCAATAGAACAAGAGTCTCCTAGCATGGACATATTTGCAAATGATCAAGCTATAACTGAATTCAGTGGGCTCTATGACAATGACCATGAAGACGGTTTTGACATAGACTTGGAAGCACCAACAGAATCATCAGAATTTGATATGACAGAAAATCAAATCGAAGATGTCAGTCAAAAATCTGTCCAATATGTCAATGAAGCTAAAACATCCTATCAATTAGGATCATCTATCTTTGTCAGAGCAGGCTTTCTCACAGATGAGAAGATTTCAAGCAATCATTTCCACAATAAAGATGGGTTAGCATCTTGCTTCCACAATAACAAGTATCCCATCGCCAACAAAATCTGTCAAAACATGCATTATCAAGGCAAAGGATTAGGCCTACATGAACAAGGCATTATTGAACCTATACAAGTTCAAGCAAATTACAGACATCAAGATCTTGGTTATTCATCAGTCAGAAAATATAATGATGTTAATGATACCTCCTCGATATTGGGGGCAACTTTATCTAATACAAACATCAAAATGGACGTCATGAGTAGTCCTTGTCATAAGGTTGTTGCCAACACTCCTTCCATCCACACCATACATCGCCATTCCAACAAGAATAAGCCTTCCATTTGGAACCAACAAAAGCAAAATTATTACAAGTCTAAAGTCCAAAATCAAATGTCAAAGGCCATCAAATCAGACAAAAAGTCAAGTGGACGAATGAAGCTAAAATGGATCCCAAAACAAAGTGAGTCAAGTCAAGAAAAGAATAAACCAGGCAACGAAAATATGCCCAATCCAAAAGTCAAGAAAAATGTGGAGCCACAGCATAAGAGGACTCCCACATATAATCAATGTCCACCTCCTTCAAAATGGCCATCAAAAAAGACATATAAAAGTGTTGGTTCCAAACGCTATCAAAGATCCAACCTCCATCATCAGTTAACCCAAGTTTGGAGAATAAAAACGGCTACATCCAAACATCCCACCAACCCGTCCATGTCCACCGTCATCTATCATAATCCTACATCATCCTTAAAGACCAAACGTCCCATGTCACAAATCCATCGTATCTTGGCAGCAACGCTTTATCATAAGGACTCTCATGACACTCTATCACGATGTGCGTATTTTGATAAGGCCAACTCTAGTATGAAAAAGGATCACAATGGCATCAATCAGCTGTATGCAAGCGCTATCATCCTGACAAGGCAACTACTTCAGAAAGGTCATTATTGGCATCTCATGGTACCAGTCTCTACATCAGCACCGTCAAAGGCTTCAACACAGTCAGAGGTCATGTAAAGCATCAAGGCTATTCGGCAAAAAATTGAAAATACAAAAAAATTGACAAAGATACAAAAAGACAAAAATAATTTCATCCAAGGGTGAAAACCTGGCAAACAGGTGCTCTGGATAAGTACCATGATGAAAACCTGGCAAACAGGCATCACGTGTAGAATAAATCATCTATGTGGACCATTACACTTGGGGGCAAGTTGTCTCATCTCCCATGCATTTCCCATGACATTTTCCATTCACCCATCTAAACCTTATCGCGTCCATCCATTTTTCCCACCTACTTTGATCTTGACAAAGACTGGGGCAAAAATACAAATCATGCTTTGGAAAACTTTTTGACATGTCTATCTTTTGGTCATACACTAGTCACAAAGTATCATGTCATTACCTTCATAGCCTCTGTTTCACTATGCTACATCATCCTTGGAGACCATATGATAATTCTCCTAGTCCAAGTCATCAGTCTCTCTTGCTTTATACCTATCACCCATCTTGGTTTCCCTTGTCAATGGTTTATAGATCCTTCGTCATCCCATTTAGTCCTCACTTAAGTCATTCAAAATGCAACACTATGGAAACCTGGCCCATCATCCAAAACATTCCTTGGCTTTGTCTCTGGCCCTGCTGCGGACTTTTATCCTCTTGTCATATCATTGTCATCCTCACATTGTTTCGGGATGTGTCCTTCCCACGCCAAACAACGTTGTCATCGTCATCATCACCTGTCCGTCGGTATTTAACTTGACTAGCAGCAAAATCATGGTTGTCCTTGGATTCATGTGCATCAGCATCATTCACATGCATTTGTCATAATTTTCGTAAAACATCAAAAAATCATAAAAATCTCAAAAAGTCCTGAAAAAATCATAAAGATCTGAAAAAGTCCTGAAAAAATCCTAAAACTCTGAAAAAGTCCTGAAAAAAATCCTAAAAATCTGAAAAAGTCCTGAAAAAAGACCTAAAAATCAAAAAGCGTCCTGAGAAAATACAAAAACATCCAAATCAATGTCAAAATTCCAAAAACAGAGTCAGAATCAATGCTTGTCCCGTCAATCTAGTCAGTTGCGTCAGTCATTCTTTGTCCATGTCCGAACTACGTTGTCTCTGCGCATTTGCTACGTAGGCAAGATTCATCTTTGAATCCCCGAGACATTAGGTCAGTCCTTTTAGGTTTGTCAAAATAAAATCATAAGTCAAACATGGTTGCGTCAGTCAAATAAAGTGGACATAGTCACACTTGACACAAGACAGTCATTCAAAACGTCACTGTCAAAATTGGTCAAAATTAGACAACATAAGCCACTCAATCATACAGTCAAAATCAGTCAGCTTGCCAAAGCATTAGTCAAAATATCAATCTCGTCACCTTTTTGGTCCTCTTCAAGATGTGTCCTTCTTGGATTTGGACCTCGTCAAAATGTCATTTGCCTTTTCAGGATGTGTCCTTCCTGACCTTAGGCACCGTCAAACCGTCAAACTGTCAAAACTGTCAAACTATCAAAACAATTAATCTTCGGCAAACAAACATTGGCAATACAATTAAATGGCTGTTAATTTTTTGGCTATTTTGTCTTATCTTTTTATTGACTTGTCTTTTGGTCATGTTACTAGCTACCTCAAGGATGTCCCCTGAAGGATTTAGAGGTGCGATGACGTCTCATTGACCTATTTTATTTTTCTTCGACTATTGTCTGTGGATTGTCTTGACAAAAGGACTGGGGCAATTGGGCGTCTAGTATGAGTTAGGACATTCCTTGTCTATGACTGTCTGTTTTGGAAGTGGATGACCTTGCACACCTTGGTCTATGTCATACCATGGTGTTTGTTGTCCATTTGTGTCATTTTTTTACCGCCCAATGATGATTCGAGCAATTAGTACTCTGGCAAACGTTGAAGGATTTGATTTAGGAACTAACATGCATCTCATGTAGGCATTGCATTCATATCATCAACCATATCTTTTTCACTAATATTTCTTTTTCTCCGTATTCTATTCTTCTCATTCCATTTCGAGAGCACACTTGTGTTCTTGAAACCCAACTGTCCTCTCGAGGGGGCATACCGCAACCCTCCTCGTCATTCTTCCTCATCTTATCTTGCACTGGGGCATATTTTTGACTTATTTTCTTTGCCACAATGCGACAGGCTGCATTATGACAAAGAGGGGCAAATGTAGACACATAAAAATGAGCTAGGCTTGCAAGCTCTATTTCTAATCTCTTTCTTCCTAGCATAATTAAGACATTTTAATTATGTCCTTGGTCCACATTCGACTATTAATTAAATAATTCATGATTATTTAATTAATTCATATCTTTTTTATTCTTCATGATTATTAAATAAATAAATTTTATTTATTTATTTAATTACGTCACTAATTGTCTAATGTCTTTCTATAATTAAATAAATTTCCTAATTTATTTAATTATCCTTGTCCATTATGTCTTCTTGATTATTAAATAAATAACTTTATTTATTTAATATGTCTCTAATTTAAAGTCCTCTTGTAATTAAATAAATTCTTTTATTTATTTAATTATGGCTATCTTCACATTCTCCTCATTTTAAATAAAATCTTATTTATTTAAAATAAGTCCCACCACCTAAATTAAATAATTTTATTATCTAATTTCTCCTCTTTTATTGTGCTCATTTTAAATAAATCTTATTTATTTAAAATAAGTCCCTCTTTAAAAATCCCTTCTTTTGTAAATAATTTAATTTAAATTATTTATTGTCACATGACCCCACCCTTTTTGAATTAAAATAGTTTTTAATTTAAAAAGTCAACAACCTCTCTTGAATTAAATAATTTTAAATTATTATTTGATTCCCCAACAATTTCGGTTTGTGTGCCTTGTCACATGCATTGTCAACCCTTGATTTGATTTTTCTTAAAATCAATCTTGTCCATTCATTTCGAATTTGACCTAATGTTGCCCTAACCCTAATTGTGGGTTGTCATATTGAATCTTGTCCATAGATTCTAGGTCATTTATCAGTCTTTAATCTCACCCGTCCATACAAAATTGCATTTTCTATAAAATGTCAATTTTGTCTCATATCTATCACTGGCTATCCATTATTATCTCTTGTCATTTTCACATATTTCATCTCTTACATCTCTGGTCCTTTGCATTTTTAGAATTGTTTGCATTTCATAGCATTATTATTCTCATTTAGCATAGCATAGTTTAGATTTCATTTGATATTTAGAAATGTTAGATGCTTACTAATTGCATTAGGGCATAGTATAGCATATAGTTTATCAAATCCTTCAATGTTTGCTTAGGGCTTGTCATTTCTATTGACTTGCTCTTTGTAAATCTGAGGGCAAGTTATTTATTTCAGCAAATTTAGAAGGTGTAATGGAGGTTAGTCATGGAGGATGAAGACAACCTTTGAGGTTGTTCATCTATTCCAATGCACTCCATTACCATACTTTGGGTTTTTATGTTCTGCATATTACATTGCTAACCATAGAAATTTCCCTTTGTTACACTATGGGCCTTAAAGGCATAGCAGCATTATGTCTCTTCCCGACATGGAACTGACATTCCTTGCAAGACTTAATTAATGAAAATTTATCATTAAAAAGTGTTGGCCAAAAATAACCCGCACATATAATTTTAATTGTTGTGGTTCTTGCATAAAAATGTCCTCCAGCTGGGCTATTATGGTATTGATCTAATATCTTCTTGGCTTGCTCGTCATTCACACATCTTAGTAGGATGCCGTTAAAATTTATTTTAAACAGGACACCATCTAAGAGAACATAATTGCTATTCTATAGGTGATAGAAATGTCTTTTAAAAGATGGGAGATCGCTCAGATACCTTCCTATCTACATGAAGTTTATTCTATATTCCAACCAATTGCTCTAAGAACTCTCTTCATTTATTAGTACAGGTTCCGAATCCTCATGTTTTGTCACTGTTTCATTATTTTAAGTGAGATATACACACAGTCCCTTTCCTTTTACAGTCTTGACAGGTCTAACTTCAATATCATATTCTAGGATCTTAGTGATCCAATTGGCTATTTTTTCAGTGATTTCCCCCTCCATAATGTATTCTCGCACACTAGGATGTGACCACAAACAATCACCTTATTGTATGATATTAAATGCTAGAACTTCTTAAACCCTTTAACAATGGAAAAGGCCTATTTTTCTATGAAGTTATATTTCACCTCATATTCCTTTAAAGTTCATGAGTAAAAGGCAATAGGATACTCCCTTGTATCTTCATCATCCTTCTGCATAAGCATTGTGGCAATACTATTGCCACCAACAAAAACATACATAGTAAAATCTTTTGATAGGTCAGGGTTCACCAACACAGGAGCAGAGGAAATAGCCTCTTTTATAAGCTTGAAAGCTTTTCTGGCTTCCGTCGTCCATTTGAAAATCTAATCCTTCTTGAACATTAAGGTAATAGGACAAGCAATACCTGCAAAATTTGCAATGAATCGGCTAATAAAATTGACCTTACCCAGGAAAGATTGCACACCCTTCTTGTTGACAGGTAACGGAAGCTCTCGGATTGCATCAACTCTTTCCAGATCAATAGCAATGCCTTCTTCAGAGACAACATATCCCAATATTTTCCCCTAGGGAACTCCGAACACACATTTCTTCAGGTTTAAAGAAATCTTGAATTCCTGGCACTTTTGGAAAACAAGCTCCAAATGATCAAAGTGATCATTAGCAAATTTTGAAAATACTATCAAGTCATCCAGGTAAATGTGTATAATCTTGTGGATCAAATCCCTAAATGCATTATCCATGGCTCTCTGAAAAGTAGCTCTAGCATTTGAGAGCCCAAAAGGCATTTTAGCATATGCATAAGTCCCCCACTTCGTGGTGAACGCTGTCTTGTGTTGGTATTGATTTTATTGTAGCCCAAAAAGCCGTCCAACATTGAAAACATTTCGGAGCCAGCAATAGTTTGTAGAATTACCTATATTGAAGGCAGGGGGTAATGATCCTTTAAGGATGCTCTATTTAAATCCCAAAAGTCTACGCATAGGCGTATATCCCCATTTTTCTTCTGGACTGGTACCAGGTTTGACACCCAAGTGTTGTGTTTGATCGGGAACACTAATCGGGATGTGATCAACTTATTTAGCTCCTGCGACATAAGAGACTCCATATTTGGGTTTATGGGTCTCTGCCTTTAGCAAACTGGTTTTGCCCCTTTTGATAACTCAATTGTATGCTCGATGATTCCAGGATCATATCCTTTAAGATCATCATATGACCAAACAACTATGCTCGGATATTCCTCATAGAAGTGTCTTAGTCTGTCATTATTCTTTTGTGACACTTCTTTCCCAACTTTGAGCTTCCTATCCTCCCCGATATAAAAATCGGTGTAATCACCTTTGTCGGCCACGAGCTTCCTTTTGTCTCTCGTTGCATCATCATAATCGAACAAGCTTTCCAGATTGACTAGGCCCCTTGAGAGCTTGTTGGATTTCAGCTGGATGATTTGATCTCCATAAGCTTCAACGATCTTTGCTTGTAGCTGATCAACGAATTCTCCTGATGACTGGAGGAATGATGCAATATGAGCATCACTATCAAACACTTTCCAATCTTGATTGTTATCTGAGACCGTGGGTCTTACAATTACCTTCACCGCATGTTTATTTCTCAATAATTCAGAGGCCGGTTCGAACTGAGCCTCGATAGTTGCCATCATGTCAGCTTCATAATTCATCTCCCTTGGGATAGCCTGAATATTGAATGCCTCAAAGTTGACAATCAAATTCCAGACCCTATGTCGATAGGATCACATACGGATATTCTTTGCAATAGAAGTTCTACAGATTTGGTTGACCATTAGCTCTGAATCTCTGTAGACACTTATCTGCTTTGCACTGATCTATTTTGCAAAGCTTAAACCATGGATGAGACCTTCGTATTTAGCTTCATTGTTTGAACACACAAACTAGAAGCGGTAAGACCTCAAAGTCTTTTCGTCGGATGTGGATATCAAACAAATCCCCACTCCAGCTCCTACTCTACATCTGACTCCATCAAAATATAACGTCCATATTTCTGAAGATTCTTCAACTTCAAGTTCTTTAGTAACTTTTGGCATGATCTGCCCCTCTTCATGTATAACATAGGTTCTGAGGCCAGTTGCATGGTAATTCCCAAAAGGGTTTGTATAAATAAATTCTTTCAACAAGTTTTCATCATCCTTTGTCCAGGAGCCAGTAGCCTCCTCTTCTTCAATAAATTCCACATTGAACCTTTCTTCTTGAGAGATTGAAGTGTGTACTACTTCAAATTTGAGTAGGGCCTCATCAGCGACATGTTCAGAATGTAGAGTTTCTGACAATAGTTTCATCTTAGCCCCATGTTTGGTCCTGAGAATCAGGTGCAACCAGTCTAGTGCTAGATATCCTCTCACATTTGTTGTGAACTCATGGGACAAACAAATCCCGAATAGAGGAGGGATATCATTGAGTACAGTATCTTGGTTTACAGTGATACTAAGGCAGACAAACAAAGTCATAGGTAATCCCTTGATTACCCCAACGATATCAACCTGATTTCCATCCAGCTACATGACTCCTTTGTTCAGAGGCTCATATTTCAAACCCAAAGCATCAGCTACTTGCTTTGGCATGACAGTGGTGCTAGCCCTAGAGTGAAACATATAGTTATGTAGCAACTTATCACTAATGATGAGTGTTAGAAAGAAAGGCTTAGGTTTAGGCTTACTTTCCTTTCCATGTTCGAGATTCTCGTTCAGTTGAATCGTTAGCACTTTATCCAAGTCTGGCTTGGATACATTCTCTTCATTAGATGGATTAGGAACCTTTGCATCCTCTTCTCTCGACAATACCTTTTGTAGCAACACCTTCTACTCTGGAATCGCCAACACGTCCCATATAGAAGCATTGGCAGATGACTTCTTTACTTGTTCCACCATGTTGAATTGTGTTTTTGACTGATGATTCATAGTTGCTTGCTCTTTAGGTTTCGTAGTCCACATTGGCCTCATGGTCGATGCATCTAGTTGTTTGGCAATAGCAGGAGTGATTGATGGAGTCTTCGCCATCAGAGGAAGTGGACTCAGAGAGCTAGGAATAGCCGCCTTAGACTGTGATGGGATTGGCAACAGGCCTACCGCTAGGCTAGGCATTGGTTGTAATGAAGCATTGGTAGGCAAGGCTATGAACTCTTCGGTGAATCTACACTTTGAACGTGTGTTGTTGTCCAATTGTACTCAGGACACTTTGTCTATAGGGATGTCGTTCGGAAATGCCGACTCTTCTCCTTCCATCCAAGAAAAGAGAGCCTGGTCCAAAACAATGTCTGACTCTTGTTGGATGGACATCCCCTACATTTAAGTGGCTAGGACAACATTTTCCATCTATTGAGAGGCATATGGTGGATTGCCAGAAACGGATGTGCCGCCCTAGTTACGTTGATCCATGATTTGTTGTTGCAAATTTCCCCACTGATAATTTCGTGGCATATGTGCATCATTGCAAGGAAAACACCATGAGTTGGCATCTTTAGCAAAAAAATTTTGTCCTACCACCAGCTCTTTATTCAAACTAGGATGAATAGTTTGCATTGGCAGGGTTACCAGAACCATCTGGTTACTTGGTTGAGCCGAGGTATTCCCGTCTGACCTATCCTGCTATTGATTTGATTGGTATGGAGCTTTTCCACCTTGGTAACTCTGGTATGCCAACTTTTGATGGTTGTATTACTGCTGCTTTAAAGTGGTCAACTCATTAGTCATGGCCCACATTTGTTCTCTCATCTTGTTCATCTCGACAACAATGGGATTAGGCACAGGAGCTACCACAGGAGCTATCGTCAGGGCTGTGCTCGGAACACTTCCAGGATAGACGTACATAGATTGGGGAGGAACCGTAGGCGCACTGGTGGTGGAAGGAAATTCAGCCTCTACAGCATTTCACTTGGGGAACAATGGCATGATGGGTCTCGGTGCTAACTTTCCAGTAGCGATCAGATTATTTTTTGTAGCGACAGCGAAAGCATAAGCATTAGGAAGAGTTTCTCCACCCAGAGCTTGTAACATCATGGAGATATCGGCGTTGATCAACTTTAGGTAGAACATGAATGCTAAATCCAGAGGGGGTCAGCTACCAACAGGCACTCTCTACCAGGTCAAGTGGAACCTCGTATTAAAATCAGGTAGAGCTTCATGAGGAGCTCGCTTTACGTTTGCTAGTTGATGGTAAAGCGAAGATTTGTCGCCAGCATTCGAAAAACGCTCATAAAATGGAGTTTCGAGCTGGTCCCAAGTAGCAATAGTACTAGCTTGTAATGTCCTGTACTAGTTTAGTGCCTTTCCTCGAAAGGAGGTGACCAATAATCTAAGGGCTACATTTTCATTCGATACGCCATGTACAAGACATACATCTGCTACATCTTGCAGATGCTCCATTGGTGTCTTTGATTCATCCCCGAAATATTTAGGGATAGCTTTTAGAGTGGAAGTAGGGATGGGGGCCCATACTATAGGAGGCATAGGTGCTACTAATGGACTACCGAAGTCCCAGGCTACATAATTTCTAGTAGCCATAGGTGCAGGTGGATTAAGCGACGACGGGGAAGGAGGAGACGGAGGAGGCGAAGGGCTACCTCGGCGACCTCTCGGGTGCACATAAACTAAAAGTAGTATGAGTTGGCTAGGGACTCTTATAGTGTATGACCTAGTTACAGGTCGATGGCTCATACACACTTATAAAAATTAGGCGAATGTGCTAGTTCACAATCCCACTGGGCGTGCCAGAAAAAGAACTGTTGATGCAAAATTTTGCATGTAGTAGTAGTCTTATGGGAAACTTAGCTAATGGAGGGACATTGTGCACTAGCTAAGTGGCCTCTAGGATTTTATCGAAGCTGACTCTTCATTTAGTGGGAAGAGAAAGGTTAGAAAGATAGCAAGAATGTAAAAACTACACTACAGGCGATGCGCCAAGATCATAGACGAATTTCAACAGAGCACAGTGCAAAATGCAAAGGCCCATACCACCAAAATGTTGTTAATTAAGTTAATTTTCTCAAAAGGATTTATCATGTAAAAATACCCTCTAATTTGTATAATATAATCAAGCATAACTTTGTTTAACACAGAGGAGTCGAAGAAACATGATCTGTATTAACTGAGCTATGTAAGGTTATAGAAATTGAAGAACAGGCATTCATATGAAAGAAAAATAACAGCACAGTCCAATGGTTCTAACAAATGCTGGAAAATAGAAATGCCAAATTTATTTGGCACAGTTCGAAGTCTTCGAATTAAATGAAACTATCACAAAAGGCCTTCTTCCCAGTGCTCAGGAGTTTTTGAAAACTTAATCAACCACCAATAAAAGAAACATGTTCATATTTATTAGGCTAGTCCACCGCTTGAAGATGCATCAAGAGAAGAGCAAACCACACAGAGAGACCGACAGCCCAAATCATCTCGAGCCGCCATAGCAATCATCGACTGGCTAGCTGCATGCCAGTGAGGCCATGAAATAGAACAAAAAACTATGCAACAACAGGTAAGGATATGCAGCAACAAGTGAGTACAAAAGTCCAGTGGTATTTCCAAGGTAACTGGCATAGAAACAATCACCACGTGTCGCTCAGACGAAGCCTGATAGAAAGTTGAAAAGATGCCCAGCAGAAAACCTCGAGAGGGAGCCATGTGGAGTGCTATGGGAAAAATAAAGTACGAGGTGAGCTCAACTCGGGAAAATAAATAGAGAGAGCCACACGACATGCAGATGGAGGCTGCCCAAAAGTGAAGCGAAAGAAAAGTGAAAAGCTTCATGAGGAAGCCACGTGGAGCACTCCGAAGGTAGTGAGCTTTTGAAAATTAAGGGACAGCTGCAAAGGTAAATATAAAATTACAAAGGCTTTGGCAGTTTTTTTTTAACATCTCCACCCAATACACGGTATAAGAAGAGAAAGGAGGTTGGTAAGTGTCAGCCTAAATCTAAGGAATCTTTGAGGAAGGCATTGGAAGTTGAAACTTCCAAGAAATCAAGGAGATCGGGGAAGTTCCATAGGGATGCCCACCATGAAGGAGAAGAACAACCAAAGTCTCCACCCACAATTCTTGTTCTCCTGTACACAACGATTGCTACCATTATTACTCCTCCACTTGTTTCACAAGAAGTGGTTGCAACCTCTCCACTTGCAGGAGATATTCTGACCCACCTTGCCTCCACTTCTCTTATGGCTCAAGTTATGACTATATATTCCTCATCTGCCACTACTTCCCCACTCTCTTCCTCATAAATTTATCCATCATTGTCTCTTCTACATGCCACTACAACAACCACGATGCCAACTCTCGTCCTCCCAGAATATTTCACCAAGTATATACAAAATATGCCCTTAGAGCTTTCGAGAATGTTTGCAAACCCTATAGTACAAGCCGCCCTAACTCATGCTATAACTAGTCTCCCCATCCCTCCTCCTCCTACTAAGCCTCCTATGATGGAGGAAATGATGCAAATTTATGAGGAATTGGATAGGAAACAAAGGGAAGCGAGCAAGAAAATGGAAGAAGAGGTTGATGACTACCATGAGCATCCCCCATATTGGCATCTTGTAATTGATGAAGTTGTCCATGAAGAGGAGGAAACACAATCCTCTAAGGAAGATGATGATGATACAAAGTATATTGTGGAGAATTTTTATCCTGATCTCAAGGAAGAGTTGGCCCAATAACTCAAAGATGTTGGGGAAGAGATTAAAAAACTGCCTTCCACTAAAGAGCAATACTGATGAAGAAATGGCTCCTTCAGAGGAACAAGAAGAGGGAGAGAAAGAAATGAAAGAAGAAGACAAGCTAGAAGAAGAGGCTAAGATGAGAAAGAGCCTAGAAATAGAACATCATGAAGAGCATGGGCATGAACTAGAAAAAGAAGAAGAGATAACTTCGAAGGTGAAGGACAGACCCAAAGGAAATTAATGGTATTTATTCAAGACTTAGATGAATAAGAAGGGGAGAAGCTAGAGAAAGAAACTTTGGGTGACAAGACCATGCAAATCCAATACACCTATAAGGAAGGAGGTGATCATGAATCACCAAAAAGGGCAACTCAGATGCCCGAATGGCTTGAAAAGAAACTAAAGAAGAAGACCTAAACCCCAACACATCCAAAGGCAAGGCTAGAGGCCATCTTGGTTTGAGACCAAATCATTACAAAGAATAAAAAGAAACCAAGGGTTAGATCTCATCTGAAAATGGATGCATCTTGATCAAGGACAATGCAAATTTCCACAAAAGGGATGGGTGAGGAATGGGTTAGCTATAATGTTTCTACCATTGATCTAGGAACAACAATAAGAGAGGAAAAAATTGACCATCTTTAGGGATCCATCACCATCATTTTGCATTAAATGAATAAAGATAAGACCTCAAAAGAGGAGTTGAAGGTATAGTTGGTGGATCTGATGGATTATATTCAAAAATGGTCTTCTATTGAGGAGCTCCCCACCACATCATTGACTACCCCATTGTTGCTATCAAAAGAGCATATTAGTACGCTGGAAAAGAAAAAGAGTTGGACCAAGGCTACCAAAGATTGCTTCTGACATGTAATATATAATGGTGATATGGGCATCGGTCACATCGTTTGAACAATAAATAGGTTCCAAGATTTACAAAAACAATTGGAGGGCACCGAGAAGATTTTCCTAGACTTCATGGAACTTTACAGGATTACTTATCCGAAGATTGAAGCCATCCTTATGATTCCCAAATTTTTTTGGGAAAAGGAGTTGAGTCTGGAAAAGGTTGATCAATGGCTTGTACAAACTTGCAAAATGAGCCTGGATCATTGAAAGGAGGTCTTGGAGAAAGTGTTCCGTGAGATATGGCTCAATTTGGCATGGGCTAAGCAACATAGGGTAGATGTTGATGACTATCTCAAGCTAATGATAGATTACGAGATGTTAGCCCTCGAGATCAATGCGGGAAAGATCAGGTTGTATTTCCATAAGAAGATGGAAAGAGGATAGACAGGTGTGCTAACTACAGATTTTATGGACTTTATCACCAATGCCTTTGTCCAGTCTGAGCAAGTAATCAAGGCTATGCCCAAGTGCATGGAGAACTAGGAGAAATTTGCAAGTCGATCAAAGAAGTTGACATTTCAGGTAATCCAATCTAACATAATGGAGTGGGACAAGCTCAAGGTATTGATTGTCAAATTTTTGGAGTATGCCATATTGCAAAAGGAGGCTAGAAAGCCTATAATAGATGATGAATTCCTCGCAGTGTAGTCATAGCAAACAACAATCAGCTAGAGGAAAAAAGAGCTATAATGTTGCCCCGCAAGAAGACAAAATAGGGAAAAGACAAAATATAATTTTAAATTGCTATATATTTGGGGGTAGGTGAAACCCTAATGTAAAATGAATCTGGGCCACACAATGAAATTAAATCATGGCCATTCATTTTAGTTTTGGAAAACTATAAATAGGGGGTCTCCTATCATTTTCAAGAGAGAGTTGAGTTATTGTAAAGACATGCTACTAGAATATTAATAGAAATTGATTGATTTGATGGATTCTTGATTTCCAACTTCATGTTGCATGATTATTCTTCTCTTAGTTTGTGAATTTAAATGGATTTACTTTGTTCTTCTATGTGTTTCAGTTTGTTTTGTTAGATTAGTTGGATGTTGTTCATTGATGTTGGAGATTGCTAAAGTGTTGACCTCTTCTTAGTTCATACTTTTTACTGCATATTGATGATATAAAACTATGCAAAGTTAGTCTGAACTTTATATTATTGCTGCACTTAAATCTCATCTCTTTATTCATGTTCATGGTGAATGAAAAGCTGAAATTTGCAGTCCTTAAAAGATTGCACTAGTTTCATGATACTATAGACTTTCTTGGTTAAGTGGAACTAAATATTGGGAAGGCTGGCCCACTGTACCAACCTCCACTGTCATTGTTCATCGCTAGTTTCAGATCCAAGAACCTCTTCACTTCCCTACCCTTTTTCCTTTTCTTTTTTTTATAGTGAATTTGAACAAGGTTCATTGCACATTGTAAAGCCAAATTTGAAATTGAAATAGGAGTTTAGACTGATGTTCAAACCTACAACAATTGTGCAGTAAACTTCCCATCTTAAGAACTTCATTAGTTGAACCAATTCCTCCTAGCTTAACTAGTGTAAGTCCACCCTGTGATTACCAGCAAATCCCATCAATCAAGTGAACTATTCCAAGCTTTGTCATGACTTGACACCCAAGAGACCTTAGGGTAAATTTAAGAAAAATTTTGTTGGAGATTTCCTTTCAAGAGAGGTGATGCACCTATGCATTAGCTATGTTGAGAAAGTGTTAAAATGCCCATCAACAAAATTGGTGCTAGAAGGAGGGCACGATTCATGTTAAGCTTGATCAAATTGGTTCATTCTCCCCTGAAATATTTTATAGAGTTCTACGATCAACACCAAATAAAGGGGAATTTCAAGAGCTAGAATAGGGGAAGCATCTGCCTCTAGTGCACCCAACCATCCCACTTCACCCTCATCCTTATTCTCTCCTTCACCCTTGGTAGCACATCTCTCCCCTCAACCATTCCAAATAGTCTTCTAGGCTGTCGCCTCCCATGACCTAGGTGTTTCCTTCCATCCCAATGCACCCACTTTCTTGGGTGTTGTCCCATTAGCTCTTTCCCCTCCACTACAACCTCAGGTTAGTCTAGCACAACATCCTCTGGCTCCACATCCCGTGGTGTGGTTGGGAAACAATCTATCTCCCTTGTCCTTTAATGTCTACCATGATATGCCAAAGAACCCGGAGGGCTTTTGCACAAAGTTTAACCCTCAAGATCTATAAAGGATAGAAGAACACATTAAGATCTTCCAAATAACACTGAAGGATATGCAGATCCAACATGAAGATGTGGCCTGTAGGCTCTTCCCTTATTCCTTGGGGCAGGAGGCCTTTTACTGGTACATCCATTTACTGACAGGATCCATTAACACTTGGGACTCTTTGAAGAATGCCTTCCTACAAAAATTTAAGGTCCCGGTCAGCCCTTTTGAGCTATACCAACAGTTCATGGCAATTCAAAGAGAAAACAATTAACTGATTAGCTCCTTTAATGATAGGTTCCATAGAGCCTACATGATATTGCAAAAACTATGTGCGGTTGATGATGCTTCTGATCACGTGGTGTACTATGCAACCTTGGATAACCTCACTTTCACCTTGGTGAAAAGGATGACCCCACCACCCGAAAAGTTGATGGAGGCCTATGCAGAAGCAGTTAAGGCAAGTATAGATTTGGGATAGAATATTGCTCATCCACTATTGTCATTGGGGCCAGTTTCCCATCCGTATCAATTCCAAGGGATTACCCAGGCCTTGGCACAACAGACGCCCTTGGTGAATCAAATTTTGCAGCTCACAATGGTGCCTCACCTTGGACAACCATTAAATCAGGCACCTCCCATGCCTCAATTCTTGTAGCCCCAATAGTAGCAAGTCCATTCTCAGCCATCCCAAGTCCCGACATACCTCCAAGGTTCTGAGTTCCTACCCACTCATCAAAATCAGCTGGTAGTACAACCTATTTTTCTTCAAAATTAAGTCTCCCAACCAAACAATGAGAAGAAGAACCAAATCAATGAGAACATAAATGATCAAGAATATGTCAACTAAGATGACACACTTAAAGAACTAGAACAACCAGCTGCAAGCTTCTCAAAGAAGCATCCAAGCTAACCTCAATCATGATAACCACAATGGTCATGACAATCATGATGTCGGTACTCCTTCCAGATAGAACTACGAGAGAAATAAGAATTCAAGGTAGAATTTTGATAGAAGGCCTTCCTAGAGACAAAATCGGACATGGAACACAAGGCCAAACAATGACAGTGTTCCCACACCTCTCAACCAAACCAACACCAATGACAAGACCATGAGTCAGGTATACCTAGTTGAGGCTGCCTTTTCTAGTTTGTGTCGTATCCATAAGATGAGTTGACATTCCGAATTGGATTGTTCGGAGTTCTAGACAATAGCTGAGATTTTCCAGATAGGGGTCTAGAACGTCATTGAAAACTTAGGATGCAGGGATATTATTCCATCTAAACCATATGATTTATTAGTGTTGGTGGTTAGCCCAACCCCTTTCCCAAAGGCTGAGAGCAACATTCCTGAGAAGGAGATTGTTGCTGCCTCAAGCGATGATAAGGAAAATGAGGTAAGCGTTGAAATTCCTTTTTCTTAGCTCTTTAACTCCATAAATAATGGTCCAATAGATGAGGAAGAGTTGTGAGAAGATAAAGTCCAAATGTTTCACCAAAGGACTACCCCGTATGATCTTAGGAATAAACAAGCAGGTGGCCAAGTAGGTGGCCCTTTCACCACCTCCACTCCACCCAACAATATCAACACCCCTCTTGACCCAAATGCTAGCAACAATCAAGTTTATCCCCAGGTACCTACCCGGTACTTCAATAGAAATAGGTAACAGGTTCAAAACCAAAAACAACCTACTGGATCCTCCTAGAACACCCCTTTTGAAGACGAAATCAAAAAAATGGGGGAATATGTAGCTGAAGAATTCAATAAGGTCAAGATAAGCTTGTCTACCTTTGAGTTTCTCAAAGTCCCACCCATTAGGAATGCCTTCTTAAAAATGATTAATGGGACCCCTTCATCCAAGTCAACCCAGGAAGTACCTACCAAAAGGGTCTCCTTTGAGGATTCACAAAATGAACCTGTCATCCAAAAGATTTTCAATAAGAAAGTAGACTTGCCTTCAAACCAACAAGCAAAAAAAAACTTTCCATGGAAATGGATTAGGCCCAAACCCAAAACAAAGGTCAGGTGGCCCAAATGGATATCTCTGGGGGACTATTTTAGGAAAAGTTGGAAACCCCTCCCTTCCTAACTAGCATTAGAATATTTGGGAAGAATCTTAATAAATGTTTGCCTGATTTGGGAGCCTCCACTAATGTCATGCCCTTGTCAGTGTGTAAAGCTTTGGGAATATTCCTGACTCCCTCTCAGCGCAAGGTCTTGTAGCTAGATAAAACATAGATCAACATAGTTGGTGGAATCAATAGAATACCCATGCAAATTGCTACTGATCCAAGGATACAACAAACAATCAACATTCAGGTTACTGATATTTCAGACACCTATGGTATCATCCTGAGTAGGGATTTTATACGGGCATTGAATGGGCATGCTACCATAGACTATTCTCACCTATGGCTTCCCTAGAAGGGGTTGCCAAATTAGATCCATATAGACTAGGAACTATGCATGAAATTCATGATTACATAATACAACAAAATGAATGAGGTTTTGTTTGCTGAGACAAAACTACGTAATTACTGCCCCGTGGCATATTTAGATGAACATGAATGCTACAAAGAAGATGTAGTCAATGAGGTCCTTCTTGTATTGTGCAGTCCACCTATCGACTTGACCCACATGACCCAGAGCATAGAGATGTTGATTGAATTAGATGATGAAGATTCCCATGAGGATGGAAATCTTGGATTGCTAGAAGGATTCCAATATTTCATGGAAAAGTGTGTGCAAGATCAACTCAGTTTAGGAGAAAGAATAATTTTTTAGGAAATCATGTTGCCCAATTGGTGCAGGGTACACAATGCTGCCCACTCTGAATTTGAGTGTTGCATGTGTCAAACAGTAATCGAGCACATTAAAGGACAAGTCCCCCCTAAAAGGGAGACTCAATAGTTTTGACCAGATTGAGGCCACACTAAAGCTATGCCACCTCCAAAGGTTGCTAAAGTAAGGATGTCGTCAAAAGGAAAAACTACGTCTATTGATTCCATAGTCAAGGATTCTTCAAATTTTTGGATGCTGCACTTTGATGGATCCAAATCCAAGAAAGGAGTCAGAGTTGGCTTTGAATTGATTAGCCCAATGGGTAAGTAATATTTTGTTGCCCACAGACTTCAGTTTTATTGCACGAATAATGTGGAAGAATATGAGGTGTTAGTCCTTGGCCTTCTAATAACATTAAGCAAAAAGGTCAAAATGCTACAAGTCTTTGGTGACTCAGAGTTAGTTGTGAAAGAAGTAAGAAAAATCTACTCCTGCTATCAGAGAAGACTAACCAATTATAGGCATAGGGTATGGGATCTATTAGAAAGCCTACATGAATTTAACATTAAATTGATCACACACTCTCAGAATTACACTACTAATACCCTGGCACAGGCAGTCAGTACCCTAAAGCCCCTATCATTGTCTGGCCTCAAGAGATTCACTGTTGAGATCACCTCTGTCCCATTTATGCTAGAAAATTTGGCTAATTTTCAAGTGTGTAGTGATAATAAACACATCCTGGATTTCATTACCAACTTTGATATGTTTGCAACCCAAATAATTGATGAAGTTGAGTTTGAAGAGGTTGAGCTAGATATAAAAGGGGTCATGAACCTCAAGATCAACACCATTCCTAGAGTTATGGTCTAGTTAGAGTGTATATTTTACTTAGATCAAGATCAATAGGTGAAAAAAGACTCCATCAACAATCAGTGTGACACCCACAATCTTAGAACAACCGAAGAAGCTAAGAATGTGTTCATTGATAAGGTGTGCACACCAAAGGAAACAAAAGGTATCTTTGATGCTTTGTGGAAGTACCATGATGTGGTTTCTTGGAGTTACGAGGATTTGAAGACCTATGTCACATCAATCATCACACACACTATTCTTCTTAGACCGGACGTGAGACCATTTCTATAGTGACAATGCCCTACCAATGCGCTGTTAGAACCAATTAGTTATAAAGAGGTACAAAATATGTTGTTTGCTAGAATCATATTTCAAGTTTGAAACTCCACATGGGTGGTGAACCTAGTTCGGATTAGCAAGAAGAATGGTGAAATTAAATTGTTTGTTGATTTTTAAAATTTGAACAGATTTTCACAAAAGGATAACTACTTGTGCCTTCACTGGATGAGGTATTACAATTTATGAATGGTTCTCAAATGATGTACTTCTAGGATGGGTACTCTAGGTATAATCAGGTAATGGTGCAGTATGAGGATAGGCATAAAATGACATTCACCACTAAGTGGGGAAAATTTGCATACAAAATAATGCCTTTCAGATTGATCAACGTAGGTGCCACCTTCTAGTGTGCAATGGAAATCGCCTTCAAGGAAATAATTGGTAAATGCATAATCATTTATATGGATGATCTTACAATATTTTCAAAGATTAGGGGAGATCATGTCTCCGATTTATGTAGGGTCTTCCAGAAATGCAGAGAATTCGACATTTCCTTGAATCCAAAGAAATGCATCTTTGGGTTCATTGAGGGAAATTTGTTGGGACGTGTCCTCTCAGAGAAAGGAAATTCCATAGACCTTGAATGTATCCAAGCTATAATGAAGATTCAACTTCCAGGTAGCAAGAAAGAGTTGAAATATTTATTCGAAAAGATAAATTTCATTAGGAAATTCATCACGGGCTTTGTTGAGATAGTCAAGCCACTCAATGCCATGCTAAAACAAGATGCAAAAGTTGAATGGACATTAGAAGAAAAGTAGAAATGTGAAGAAATCAAGAAAGCAATTTCTGGTCCATCAGTGTTAGTCAGTCTAGACTATGTGAAGCCGTTATACATCTACTTTGCTTTAGATCATGCGTGCACCAACATATTGACCTAGAAAGATGATGAAGGAAGTGAGCACCCAACTTCCTTTATGATTGATCCATTAAATGATGTTGATCTGAGGTATCATAATGTGGAAAATCAGGCATATGCTCTTGTTAGAGGAGTTAATAATTTCAAACACTACATCCTATGAAACAAGGTATTTTCCCTAGTGCCTAACCTAACAGTGAAGACATTGCTAATGAAAAATGAGTTAGGAGAAAGATGAGAAAAATGGTTTACCTTGCTACAAGAATATGACATTGAAATCCAACCAATGAAATTGGATAGAGGGAAAGCATTCACTTGAACAATAGCTAAAGTAGGACCCAAACTTATAGTTTAGCAATATCAACTCAAAGACGTCTCCCCAAGGGAGTGCTTCGATGATATTATCTATTATTTACTAAACCATAGATGCCCTTCCCACTTATAGGGAGTCCAGAAGAATACCCTTAGGCTGAAAATTAGTAGTTATATGTTGCAAGGCTCCATACTTTATAGGAAAAATCATGAGGGGTTCTATCTTAGATTCTTGGGTGAACAGGAAGTAGTACATGTGTTGAAAATGTTCCATGAAAAATTTAGTACTGGTCATGGATTGGGTCCCTCTACTACTCACCAAATCTTATGGGTAGGATACTTCTGGCCCACAGTGTTCAAGGATGCCTATAATCATGTTCTGGCATGCCATATTTTCTAGACTGGTGCGACCAAAGAGAGGAACGATGTTGTCCTGGTGCAACCTATCTTGGAGGTAAGACCGTTCACACAATGGGGTCTTGACTTCATTAGTCTAGTAATCCCACCATATTTTGTGAGTAACAGGTACATTCTAACTACCTTTTATTACTGTACTAGATGGACAAAATATTTTGCATGTAGACAATGTACTATAGAGGTAGTTGTTGATTTCCTTGAAAGTTTCATTGTCAATCATTTTGGTTTCTCCTATGCTCTCGTTTGTGATAATGGTCCAACTTTTTCTTCACTGCAATTTTCTAGTTGGGCCTTTAATCATTGTATTTCTCTTAAATTATGATTCAACTATTATCCCCAAGGCAATGGCCTTGCTGAATCGACCAATAAGAACCTAATTACTATCATCAAGAAGCTGCTTGATAGGAATCCCAAGGACTAGCACACCCAAATCAGTTTTTCCCTTTGGGTAGATCGTACACATCATAAGGCTGCCTTGAGAGATTCCCCATTTCACCTCATCTATGGCCTTGAGCCTGTGTTCCCAATTCACCTAGAAATCCCCTCCCTCCAATTCATCAATAATTTCTATGAAGAAGGGGATCGAAGGAAGGTTCGCTTAGCTAAGCTACTCCACCTAGAGGAAGTATGTGAGCATGCTATTGAATTTTTTTCCAAACGTCAGGGCATGGTTAAAAGATGGTTCAATCATCGAGCCAATGTAAAGGCCTTTCGAATCACTGATCTGTTCCTATACTACAACAAGGCCCATGAGAAGAAAGGGGGACATGAAAATTTTTACAAGCTATGGCTTGGCCCCTTTTAGATTGCTGAAATACTCAGAGATAATGTGTCTCATCCCTTGAGCTATTGTGTCTCATCCCTTGTAGATATCTATACATAAATTAGGTTAGGTTTCCCTTTCTTTGTTGTTTTGTTTCCGCTTTTTTTTTTACTCATTTCTTGATCTTTTTGCTTTGTTGAGGGTGTCTTTTGTTCCTAATGTGATGGACATGCTCGGTTTGATGAATGGTTCATTTTGTTGCCTGCTCTTGTTTGTTCTCTGGGTAATCATTCATTCCCAACTATCAATTTTTGAATGCCTCCGAGAGTTGGTTTCCTTTTTTGAACTATAAACTAACTTAGGATTGCATAGTTGTTTAAATATTTTTACACTTATCATGGGTCATACAGAAGAATATACACTAAATATTTCCAGAGAATTATGTGGCAATTGCTAGGAGGGATGGATAAGTGAAAGATCTTAATTCTACTCTAGTGACCACTGTGATTCCTAAACCCAATGTGAGCTTTAGTGCTTACATAGTTTAGCAAAAAGGAATGAAAGTACTGCAAATAAATGTCAAAAGGAAAAGAGAAGAAAATTCAAAATTATGCAACTGAATAGGTGTACGAATAACTCTACCAAGGCTATGGATGTTTGGCTCGCAGTAGAGCTATGTTCATGGGGTCACAATGATAACTCCATTGGGGCATGGATGCCTGACTGGCAGTGAAGCAATGTCCGGGTTACTTTTGGGGTTAGACAACTTACGTGGCTTTCCCTTGCCTGATCAGTTATTGTCTAGCCAATCTCTGAGGAAAGGAAATGAACTCACCTCTCACACACTTCCATGATAACCCCGTAACATGATTCAACCAAGGATAGTGTTCTCAACCTACTTCTTATTTCACTTTTGGAAACTAGCCCTTGGTCTATGAAACCAAATATTCCAGGTTGTGAATGAATATTTATCCTCAGAACGCTAAGAGTGTTCTCCTAGTAGATTTCCCATTTGTTGTGTGTATAGCACACATGCCCCGTTTGGAATGGGCACCCTCTCTTTTTTCTCATGTCAGGTCACTTTTGCTTTGCATCATTTTATGTGCCCCTGTTTTTTGATACCTAATTGGTCGAAGCATCCTAGAAGAAGCATCTTGAGTTGACCATATTTTTGTACCCTCAAAATTTCTAAGTCTTAGGCCTTCGTGGGATTTCGTTGGCTATTTACCTTTGATTTTTAAAACTGGTGTCCTTTGTCTAGTGTAGGTCTGCCCGTGCATGTTGTCGTCTATATGTTTCCTTGGTGCCTTCATTTTTCTAAATGATGGTCTCACAACGTCCTCCTGCCTTGCAGGACCCACAGACTGTTGAACTCATGGGAACACAAAGAGGGGGGGGTTAATAAGTGTTTAGAAAATCTTAACTTTCATTAATCTGAACCTTAAGCCATTATGTCATTACATTAAAAGAAAGATGCAAGCATTCAAAGGAAAAATTGATAACACCATGTCACAATTTTTTACGTGGAAAACCTATTAGGGAAAAAAACAAGGTGGAGGTTAATCCACAATTTGAGTACTCAAATATAATTGTTTACAAAAGAGAATGCACTTGCATTCAGACAGACTACCTAGAGATCACTACTCAAAGAGAAAGCCTCACTACCTTACAAAATTCAGATTAAAACCATCTGAAAGGTGAATTGATATAATAACATCTATTTATGCCAAATTATAGTTCTGGTGAAGTTCATAGATTTGGTTCTAGATCTGCTTTTTGATTCTGCACTTTGCTCTGCTCTATTCTGCTCTTTTCTGCTCTTCACATCACTTATGGACAAATTCACACTACAACTTTGCTGAATTTCACACTATACAATGATATATTACAAATTTTCACTTCTCCGCATATACACACTTACATTCACTTGCTAAATGATAAAACCAATCTTATACATATCCGCAATCAAGGATTTATTCATCCATCAGTCAACTTCATAAAGTATTAAGTTGGTTTCATCTTGTTGGTTAGATCTCCCACTAAATCTTAATGCTCATCCTCCAAAGTCGGTTAAGAAAAAGAGAGCACCCAAACAAAATTTAATTGAGCATGAAGACTTTTAATTAATTACATCTTATACATCCGTGATTACTATACTTGTTGGGTCAGCCTTCTAGCATAAATAATCAACAAATTAGTGCACCAAATCTTCTAGATCATGTACTAGTGAGTGCGCATCAAAAAAATCCTTCACCAAGGAATCAAAAATATCAACATACCTTCCTTAGAGATCCTCAACTCAAAATATTTGTCTAGTAAGGTGTTTAGATAAAATTTTATGCCTGTAACCAGATCCCCTATTCTTTACTCTATTCTGCCAGTAGAAACCAAAACTATACTGTAGACCGGATGTAAGACTTAGGATGTCATTTAGGTTGCTTAGATTGCCATCAATGACAACACTTATAAGCCATATGCCAAAAAACTCCCCCTTGGGCATTGATGACAACACTTAGTGAAAAATGACTAAGTGTCAGAATCATTATAGGTATATACTGCCAAATGTTTTACTGCACTTTCTCCCCCTGAGATTTATAAGGCATTCTCTCCTCCTATACTACATTCTTTTCTCCCTCTATAGGGAATTTTTCACTGAATTCTCTCCCCCTTTGACATCAATGACAAAGCATGGATTTTGTATGCCAAAAAGACAAAAAATGACAAAAAAACTCCAAAATTTCAAAAACTTATTCAAAACTTTTGAAAATAGTTAGAAAATTATCTTATGATTTTCATTCATTTCTAGAAGGAACTTCTTCCAAGAATCTCCTGTGATCCTGATGATTATGATCAATTTGTTGTTCTTATATTTCTTGTTAATAATCTCAATGAGAGATTTAGGAATTGTAATGGATTCTTCAAGTTTTTCACCTTTCTTTAGAATCTCCACCATTTGCTCCAATTTGCATTTAGTTTGATCCTTAACCTTCCAAAAAGTATCCACAAGAGTGTTCTTGGTGGATTGAACTTTGTTGTGCTTAGAATGCAATTCTTGAATCTTTTTTCGGATGGAGCCATCTTGATCTCGAACCATATCAAAACTCTTTCCAATTTCACTCAACTCAGACTCAATATTTTCTAACTTCTCTTTGTATTTTCTAACTGCAAGGGGCCAACGTGTACAGTAGTTGTAGATGTTGTTAGCTGATTTGATGCACTGCCTTAACTCATTCATTTTCTTCTTCAATTTTGTAAGAGATATCCTGAACTGTTCCTTCAAGTGGGAGATAACTTCTCCTTCTTCTTTATATTTAACCTCATAACCCATTGATTCTTTACTACACTCAATCATCTCCCCAGGTAGAATGTTCTTCAAGCTTTCCAGTTTTATCTTACACTGCTCAACACAAGCATTCAAAACTTCCAGAATCATGTCTTGATCATATGATGGTCTGACTGACCATAACCTCGCAATTTTCTACATGCCTCCTTCCTGAATGAGTTGTTGTAGCTTTTCCTTTGTTAATTCATCATCTTCCTCACTAGCCTCTGACACCTTTTTTTTTTCTTGTTGATTATCTTCATCAGATTCTTCATCTTTAATATTCACAATTTCCTTTTCCTTTCCTTTTCCCTCAATCCTAGAAATATTTCTTTTTGGAGGGCTAAGTTCAACAGTTTTTTTTCTTTTCTACTTTATCACCATGCCACCAGAGGAGGAACCAACTTCAATTGTTCTTACCGGTAGAAAAGCATTGACTAGACCACACTTTTCAAGCACATTCTTGAAGAAATTATAAAATTCTAAATCCCAATTAGCCAAGATCTTAGAGTAAGAGTATATTTTTTTGCATACTGGTTAGTTTCATTTCCATACCACATTGTAAATTTTTGGCAAGAAATTTGAGAAATAAACTTCCACACATATAATTAAGGTACTGAACCTGAAAGGGTAACCTGTATCCTTTGTCAGTTGTACATTCTCCATGAGTTGATCCTTTAGCAACCCACATAGGTCAAAGTCCTAAACTTCAATTATCATCTTGTGAGAAATTAAGATTGTGCCAGCCGATGTGGCTCCTTCTCGATTTCTGTAGAAGATTTTATATATTATTTTGTGTGCAATGTACTTTGTAACATGATTTTTTATTTTTCCAATCATGAAGGCCCTCTTTTCTCTGATTATTCTAGTTAGGGTTTCAACCTCTTTGTTCTGGATAGATTTATTCCTTGGTATATCTCTGACTTTGCAAAATCTAGTTAGATTCTCAATTTCCTCTTTGCTGTAAGACTTTTCCAGAGTTAAAACATCATCATGTAATCTGCTCAATATGAATTTCATGACTTCCGCATTCTCAAAGTATGAAAAATCACTCCACATATTCAAATTCCCATGTTTAGCTTTGCTCAATTACTTTAATTCATCAGGCATTAACAAATTCCTCATAGACCTAATCTTTGTACTATTATATTCATCTAGAGTGATCGAGCATTTGATTTGTTCCATTTTCTTTTTGTATTTAGGGTTTGCAACTGCACACCAAATTGTATGAAGATTTCGAGAATAATTTGAAATACCTGATAAATTTTGATGTAATACCCCTACGTTTTGCTTCTTGTTTAGTTTGCCTGATATTTTATTTGGTTGCAAATACTTTGATACTAGACACATTTTGGTATGATGTTTTGATCACTACTATTGAGCGGCAACTATTAATGTGTGATGTGGTTATCTGATTATTGTTTCACATGCTTTCATGGATTAATGATGTTAGTAGAATTATCATGAGATTTTATATGTGAGTATTGATTATGAAGTTAGTGTCAGTCCTTGATGAGTGTATTGGTGAAGAGGAGAGGTTCGCATCACTCGCTTGCGAGCGCCCTGTGAATCCATGATTTCTTCTTCACGGTGTGTATTATATGTTGGATATACTATATGATGTTTAATTGGTTTTTCAGATTGTAGGCACATGACATCGACTCCACTTGGTCTCACAGGTTTGAGTGTGTCGATCCAATGGTTAAGTTGAAAGGGAGATACTAGATAGGTAACATGTGTTAGTCTACGCCCTAGCCTTAGTGTGTCGTCAGTCCTGATTGTGGAGTCATGTCTTACCTTATTTAATGTTACTTGATTTTGTATGATGTGTAGTTATCAAATCAATTGTTGGAATTATAGCATTGATTAAAGTAGTTATTATTGTATATTAAAGTAAAATTTTGCTTGGATGTTATATTTAAAGTTGATAATAAAATTTAATTAGTTAAATTTTAATTTATTTAATTAATTAAATTTAATCTCAAAAGATTGGATTTAGTTATTAAATAATTAAAATTAATTAATTAAGGTTATTGGATTAAATTAGTTAAAAGCAAATGAAATTGAAAATATTTGAAATTGCATTCAAAGTGAGTTTTCGAAAAAGGGAAATTAAATTAATATTTAAATTTAAATTTTGTATGCAATTAGATTTTGGAAGATATTTTGAATTATGGCAATTGCATATTTTATTTCTTGAAGAGAGTTTGTTTAGTTTAGAATTTAAATTTGTTTTAGAAAATTACTAAATTAATTTGAGAAATTTGTGTGAGGTTTTTGGGGTTTTCCTTTTTAGTTTGTTTTCTTTTTGGAAAATTGGGGTTATGTGAGTGAAAGAAAAGTTGCAGAGAAAAGAAGAAAGAAAATATATATATATATATATATATATATATATATATATATATATATTTAAAAAAACCAGTGGTTGGTGGGGGCAGATATACCCCCACCGCCCACCGCACCCTATGGTGAGCATGACTCACACACCAAGGGACTAGGCTATACATTGTATAGACCGGTGCCCTTTATGAGGGGTGACCGACTGTACAATGTATAGTCCGGCACCCTGCGCGTGCTTCCAGACTGGCGGGTACCAACAAGGGGTAGCGGTACCATTTGCGCCCAGTGTACCAGCCGCTCACTGTCGACCTTCAAATTTTTTCATTTTCTGTGCTTAAAGTTTATTTAATGTTTTTTTTTATATATATTATTTTTTGTAAATGAATTTTAATTCATTTTATTTTCTTTGTAGTTCGGTTATAAAAAGTGTAAATATATATTTTAATATTATATATATATTTGTATATTGGGAAATTGTTGTTTAAACTTGGATCTTATATACATAATTAATCAATTTAACAATCAGTTTATTTTCTTTTTGAAAAATAGAAGGTTAAGTCAATGCTTTTGGTAGATTTTATTTTCTATAGAGTTTTGAATACAAATAAGATATATGTATTTAAGAATATAAAGTACGTTGCATATATTCTTAAAATGTATTTAGGTATTTAATATTTTGTCTTAGGCATATTGTTGCATGCAAGTAATTAGGCAGTAATTTAAACTGATATGATTAATGTGCATGGTTAGAATATTTTTGCGAAAAGTAATTATCTTAATGAAGGAAATTATTTATTTTAATGAAAATTTAGAATGATGTTATTTAATTTATGCGAGAAGCTTTAGATTAGGAAATGGATTTAAGATATCCAAATATAGTGAAATTCATTACAGTGCATTTTAATGTTAAAATTCCCTTTTTTGTTATTTGCTTTGGGAACGGGTAATTGTGTTATATATTGTTAAAGTCTTCCAGAGTTTGTGGGTCATTCCCTTGTTAAGCTAATTTTCTTTTTCCCTTGGGTAGTGTTATAAGTGTTTTGTTTCCTCTTGGTATTGGAGTGGATTTCCTTATTTGTTGCCTCCTAGAATAGGAGAGATTGCGTTGTTCAGTTTTGTAGCACTTGAGTTACCCTTGGAGTCTAGATTTGTGTAGCGTTTTATCCATTAGAAGAGTGGCTTTTGTTAGGTGCCAGAGCCCAAAGAGGTAAACTGGGTAACCTTCAGAAGTGATTTTAACAAGTGATAATTAAAGTAATGTACTTAGATGATTAGGACTAACTTCTCAGTAATCAAGATAATTTTACCTCACTCATAGGCACAAGGGCTTGTTTAGACTTGGGGTGAGTGAGAAGGCCTGGAATGGCAAGGTCAACTATCTTGTCCATACGAAAGGTAGTTGATTCCGCATGAGTGAGTATGAGGGCCAGGATTCGGTTGAGGCCACCAAGATCACCAGAGCCTATGAAGAATGCCCAGAGGAGATCTCATGACAAACCTTGCGATGACACTCTATCTAGGATAACACAGTGTTGTATGTTGTGTGTATGGATTCTTTATCATACCTGATCAATTTTATGTCTGGAAGCAATGTGACCATGTTAGTATTAGACTCTTATTGTACATGTGTTTGGTTGAGTCAGTTTGTGTCAGTATGAGTCTGCCTTTGGTTAGAGGTAGTAGTTTCTTGTCCATGTTGCATTGTTACTATCTCCTAGCATGGGGGGTGAGCCTTCGAGTACCACTTGGTTGGGAGGAACATGCACCAAAACCGTTGGGTCCCCCTTTGATCTTCAGTCGTGGAGGTGAGACATCCAGATGGATAGCTCGCGGATCTTGTTATCATTCCTTGTACTTTGTATTTCAAAATGTATTAGATTGATTTTACCCCTCTTGTATTTATGTAATTGAAACACTTATGTATTTATAACTCATTATGGGAATGAGAATTGTAATCAGTTATTCATTTAATGGATTTATGCTTTGGATGTTATATTTTATTTGGTTATTTATTTATGTTGAATGAATTTTTTTACTTGAGTAATTAAATGCAATGAATCTTAATGATGTCTGGTAATGGGGAATTAAGTAATCTTGGTTACGTAACCCTAGGGGATGTTGTCAATTATTAGATGAACATGTATGTTTAATTCACTTTAAAAAAAAAAAAATTAGTACGTTTTTATAGTGAATTGAAAACTTCCTCTAGGGTTGCGTGGCGGGGCATTACATGAGATATGTCGATGAATCAATTTTATTGCTTCGTAATTTTTCTACTAAGTGCTCTCCTTCTTCTCTTCATCAATGTAAAATGACGAATGACAGTTCCAACTTGAATTTTATAGCTCTCACATGTGCAATAAATGCATTTAACCTAAGTTTTCCATAGACTCTGTTTTCCAAACAATGACAAGAAAATCTTATGTGAACCTATGAATTGTCTGAATTCTCTTTGTTAAAGTTATCCAAAAATTTTGTACACCATAAATACACCTTCTTGACTATTCTATGTGCTCTTGTAGTATTAAAGATAGGGGAGGAAGAATTTTCTTGAAAGACTCCCCCTAGGCTAGTGGCCTGAAATCAATTACCAGAAGAGTTACCGGAGGTAGGTTCTATTACAGAGCGACTACCAACATCAAACTCACTTTTCTTCACCCATGTCTTCTTAATCTGATCTTTGATTTCATCTGTAGTCACTTTTTCTTTTCCTTTATCATTTTTCTCTATATTTTTTCCTCTATATACCAGACCTCTTCTGTCTACACTTCTGTTTATGCATAATTTTGTAATGTGACCATGCTTATTGTTGTTGTAGCACATAATGATTTCTTCTCCTGACCAATCATTCCAGTGCCTTCTTCTAGATTGGCATTGATTAGCAACATGCCCAAGTTTCTTGTATGTATAGCATTCAACATTTCTTCTATCAACAGAGTAACTTGACACATTTCTGCATTCAATTGATTTATGACCAAACTTTTTGCAATTAAAACACTAACCAGGGAATGATGAAACTCTTGAATTCATATTACTTCTGCACTCAGCAACCATATGACCAAACTTATTAGAAGAAAAACAATACCCATTAAAATTTTATGCATTAGGTTGTCTTACCAAATACCTTCCATTTTTTTCTGTCTGAAATTCTTTTGTCCTCATCTAGAAATTTCTCCCTTTTCATATCCAAGACCTCTCTTATCATTTCCACTCTTTTGTCCTTGAGTCGGCTCATCAAGTTTTACTGAACTGATCTTAAAATTTTCTCTATATTAATTTGTAGTGACAAGATCATTCCTAAGAGTAACAATCTACTTATCAAGTTCTTCTTCATTGTTTTTGGTTCTTTGTAGTTCAGTTTCCAACTGACTGAATTCCCCTTTTATTCTACTGCATTCATCAGATTTCTCTTTTAGGGTTTGACCAATATTTTCTTCATTTTTCTTCCTTTCTTCAATTTCTTTAGTCATCTTCATCATCATAGATTCCATCTGATGTTTTAGGTTTGTATTGTCTCTAGAAAGCTTTTCACATTCTTTGGTTATTTCCTTTAAGGTTTGATTCAAGTGAGCATCATCCATTTTTTCACTCTCTTTTTTCTTAATCTAATCACAAAGATCTTTCCTCTTCACCCTGGATTTAACTATCTGATCCTTCAATGACTGGATGAATTTCACAACATCTCTAAGATTTGCTTTCAATTCTTGAACTTCTGCTTTGGACTGATCAAGGTCATCAAGTGCCACCAGAAGCTGCTGAAGACTACTAGAGTCCATCACATTCCAAGATCCACCACAAGCTACAAAAATTCTTCAGAGGAACTATGCTCTGATACCAATTGTTGGACTCACGAGAACACTAAGAGGGGGGGTGAATCCGTGTTCAACAAATCTTAACTTTCATTAGTCTGAACCTTAAACCATTTTTTCATTACATTAAAAGAAAGATGCAAGCATTGAAAGGAAACATTCATAAAACCATGTCACATAGATTTTTGCATGGAAACCATGTTAGGGAAAATACCACAGTGGAGTTTAATCCAAAAAATGAGTACTCAAATATATTTGTTTACAAAAGAGAATGCTAATGCATTTAGGCACACTGCCTAGAGATCACTTCTCAAAGGGAAAGGCTCACTACCTTACAAAATTCAGATTAAAACCATCTAAAGGGTGAACTGAGATAATAGCATATATTTATGCCAAACTAAATTTTCGATGAAGCTCATAGATTCGATTCTGGATCTTCTTTCTGATTCTGCACTTCGCTCTTCTTTGTTCTACTCTTTTCTTCTCTTTGCATCAATTATGGACAAATTCAGACTACTACTCTGCTAAATTTTGCAATACACAATGATATATTACACATTTGAACTTCTACACCTATACACACTTATATTTTCTTTCTAAATGATAAAACCAATCTCATATATATATCTGCAATCAATAATTTATTCATCCATCAGTCGACTTCATAAAATATTAAGCTGCTTTCATCTTGTCGGCTAGATCCACCACTAAATATCTATGTGCATCCTCCAAATTCGGTTAAGACAAAGAGAGGAACCAAACAAAAATTAATTGAGCATGAAGAATTTTAATTAATTACATCTTATACATCTGTGATTATTATACTTGTCGGGTCAACGTTCTAGCACAAATAATCACCAAATTAGTGCACCTGATCTTCTAGATCATGTACCAGTGAGTGTTCATCAAAAAATTCCTTCACCAAGGTATTAAAAACATCAAAAAACATTCCTCAGAGATCCTCAACTCAAAATATCTATCCGATAAGGTTTTTACATCAACTATTATGCCTGTAATCAAATGCCCTATTCTTTACTCTGTTTTGTCGGTAGAAACCAAAAATATACTATAGACCTGATGCAAGACTTACGATGTCATTTAGGTTGATTATATTGCAATCAATGAAAACACTTACAAGCCATATGCCAACACAAACTACTTAGCCTTTGTCACAACCATCCATCCCAAATGGCTAACGCTTGATAATCATTTGCTCAACGGACTCCAGCATTTTAGATGCCATTTTCGAAATGACTGTTCACCAATCAAGGTCACCACCGTACAAGCATTTAATGAGAGAATTTAATGCCACATTTTATATAAATAGTGTGACTTGAGCTATCATTTTTGAAAAATTCCTTTGGAGAGAAACTTGTCAGACCTTCTAGCCCTCGCCTCCATTGCACCCGTGGCCTCCCTCTGCTTGTTCAAGCGAAATTTGAAGGATGATTTATCAACACCCATGTAGGATTCCAAGGTAAGTTGGTCATCACCTTTTCCATGTGGTTTTATTCTACAAATATAAAATAATTAATTATTTTCTCGATAAAAATGGTGAAATTAGGTAGAGAAACAATCTCCCTGCAAAACCCACATAATGAAAACTTGAAAAATACTTGAAAACAATGATCTGGGTTCAGCGGAACTCGTCATTCTTGGCATTGTTCTTGGGCACATAATTTGTGCCCTTCAAGCCTACATTCTTCCCATTTATGTTCTTTTCCCTTGCCAATGATTAACTTTCGAAAGCAGCGATCACCCTTGTCGGGCCCGCATCTGCGGGATGCCCTCACCGCTTGGTCGTTATAAACCTTGCAAAATTGCACAAGTTTGAAGAAGTTAACCCACTGACCCTCTTGAATCCCCAAGCATGAACCTCCATCCATGGTATTCCATCTAGGCCTCTCCATTCCAAATCATAGTCAGTTTGTGCCCTACTAATGATTGGATCTTTCACTCTCGATCGCTGATTGCATGACTGAGCTAAAAAACTAAGTCCTTAACCATGCGGGCGAAACCCTACGTACTTTCATCTGCAAGAATCTTTCCAAAATTTGATGTTCCAAATGACCTTCGCATTCTAACCATCTACTTACTAGGTCTCGCCCATACAACAACCGTCTGGGGTTAAAATCTAAAAAAACCTAAGTCCTGACCTAATATGGGTTGAGACTTGTGGACTTTCATTTATGGATTTCGGTTTGTGGTTTGACATTACAAATGGCCTTCACCCCACGTCCCTCCACTTACCAGGTCTCACACTCGTGACCATCGTCTGAGCTTGCACTTAACGAAAATCAGTCACAAATCATTCCTTGTCGGTCTCCACCGACTTTTTGCCATTCCAAAAATGGCTAACTCAAAATGACCATGTAATGATGTCCTCCTAGCTGGTGGGTCCCAACGATACTGTTTCCTCCTATGCATTTACGTCCTGTGGACCTGACTATGCACACCTTCCCTGTTGGACTTCCATCCCACAGGCGCCATTTCGAACAGTCGACACTTGACGTCCTTCTACACCTTCCGATCCGCACTGTTGATGTTTAAAACATGAAATGATTTTCATCCTCCCATCCCACAAGTCCTGCATTACCAGATGTCACTTGTTGGATGTTGCCTTGCTAGTGTCATTTTATCGATGGAGCCTCCAAAATAGCTGTCATCCTAAGGAAACCCACACCCGTGGCCCACATTGTGAAATTCCCCCAAACAAAAGACAAAGGATGATCTTTTGAGGATTTTATGATATTTAAGCATGAATTCTTTGATCTAACACTATTTTGCAAGATTTTGGCTAACATTCCTCATATTTTTATGCTTGAATCATCTACTACTCCTTTGATTGGAGGATATATGGAGCCAGTTGTTGGGTCCTTGGGGGCGACCGCGGAAAAAGACAAAGGGAAAAATATTGCCAAGGAACCTAGGGGTAAAGAGAAAAAGGACCAAATAAGATACAAGTTCCAAGGGGAAACCCTCAATTCAAAGGTCACTACAGACTGGAAGGAGATCTCAAACACCAATCTGGGACACATTGACATTGATGAATTTATGTAGAGGGTTAGACTCAACCTTACAATAGAAAATTTCAAAAGAATCAGAGGAAATGGATTGGCCAAGGTTGTTAGATTCCCACCAACTCTCATAGCCCTTGAGCTTGTAGTGTCCTATAGGGAGGCATATCAAGAAGATACGAAAATAATAGTGGACAGAGATGGGAACATATTGGGTGACCTATCTGCCAAGTCAATAGGGAGGACCTTTCACATCCCTACCTTGAATGAGATGGAAGAGAAACCCAAGGAGTATGGTAAGTAGATGTGGGAAATTGATCCTCTCAAATGGAAGAAACTAATCAATCAATAATGGCTAAAGGAAAAGAGGGGTAGTGCTAATAAAGTTCCCAAGAGCTCTTCCGAAGTGACTTCTACGAAGATTAGCATGACTTGGTAATATTTTGAGCAGAGCTATGGGCCTTCCAACTTCGGCCTTCTTCAAAGAGTGGATGCTATATTTCATAGAAGAAATAATCTGAGGGGACACCAAATTCTACTAGGCTGGAATGATCTGAAACTGCTTGCATGAGAAATTTGTTGCAGTGACAAAAACCTCACGATTCTATATGAAGTCATACTTAGTATACTTGCTTACCGATTGTGCCCAATATAGGGGATTATTTGTGAAACCAAATCCAACTTAAGAAATGGAGCTAAAGGTGTATGACAAGTACCCTCATCTCCAATATAGGAATTTCAAGAGGGACTACTACAAAGTCAACGATGC
The DNA here is from genome assembly GCA_007115665.2 of Sequoiadendron giganteum. NCBI lineage: Eukaryota > Viridiplantae > Streptophyta > Pinopsida > Cupressales > Cupressaceae > Sequoiadendron > Sequoiadendron giganteum. The sequence continues at coordinate 91,879,397 of CM021107.1, forward strand.
CTTCATAGGCCAAATCATCATAATTCTTGGGGGTGACCCTGAAAGAAGAGTCTCAAATAGTGCTAACAACTTCATTCATTGGTTTGGCTTATTGTTTATAAAATTTCTAAATTTCACCTTCATCTGAGCCGAGGGCTTCTCTTACAAACCATATAAGCTAGCCCAGTACCCAAATGATTGGTTAATATTGCTTGAGCTCCCTCCGTAGTGGCAATGAGCACACACCCTCTTGAGTGATAAGCATAGAGAAGGGATTCCTTTTCTCATCTCCTTTGGCCAATGAATGTATGAGCTCCACACATTCCAATGTGAAAAATATTTTGATAAAGAGCTGAATGAATATAACCTAAAGTTCCACATTTCTTGGCCACGAATGGATCTGTATGGAAAGCTTAAGAAGATGGATGGACTAGAATATGCCCACCTAGATAATGTTGAAGACTTTTAGGCTAATTGCAAAGATGAAAAGGAGGTCCGTATATGGAAATAAATTCACATGATGACATATTTCGTCAAAGTAGTGAATTTTTCCAGGTGCCAGAGCAAGTGGTTGAAGAAGAGGGCATGGTAGTGGACCTCAGATATGATATTGTTAACAACTTTTCGCTACCATTGACCACTTGGAATGAAGAGGAATTCAATGACCTGGACATTCTAACAAATCATGTTGACGAAAGGAAAGGACGATGGATTGATGGGAAGATTTCTCAATTAAATCTGCAAGGAGTGACCCTAACATATGGGGAACTCGAAGATGCAACGAAAGGTGAAACTGGTAGTGCCTCTGCCAATGCTTCCCCAATAGTAGATACTTCAATGTATCCTCCCAATACATGGTCTAAGAAGAGAAAGGAGTCTTGTGAGCATCAACCTAAATATAAGGAGTCTTTGGGGAAGGCTTCAAAAGTTGAAACTTCCAAGAAATCAAGAAGATCGGGCAGTTTCAGAGGGATGCCCACCATTCGGGAGGACTCACTCCATGAAGGGGAAGAACAACCAAAGTCTCCACCCACAATGCTTGTTGTCCTACATGCAATGTTTGATACCATTTTTACTCCTCTTCTTGTTTCAAAAGTAGTGGTTTCCACCTCTCCGTCTGAAGTAGATATTTCGGTCCACCTTGCCTACATTTCTCCTATGGCTCAAGTTAAGACTAGAGATTCCTCACCTACCACCACTTCCCCACTCTCTACCTTGTTAATTTCTATGCCATTGTCTCTTTTGCTTCCCACTATAGAAACCATGATGCCCACTTGCATCCTCTTAGAAACTTTCACCAAATATATTTAAAAAATGCCCTCGAAGATTTCTGGAATGTTTGCAAACCCTTCAGTACAGGGCATCCTAGCTCATGCTATAACTGGTCTCTCCATCCCTCCTCCTACTAAGTCTCCTATGATGGAGGCGATGTTGAAATTTTTTGAGGAATTGGATAGGAAACAAAAGGAAGTGAGCAATAAAATGGAAGAAGAGGTTGAAGACTACGATGAGCATACCCCATATTGGCATCTTGTAATTGATGAAGTCATTCATGAAGAGGAGGAAACACAATCCTCTAAGGAAGATGATATAGAGCCAAAGTATATAGTGGAGACTTTTTGATCCTGATCTCGAGGAAAAGTTGGCCCGATAACTGAAAGATGTTGGGGAAGAGATTAAAAACCTACTTGCCATTGAAGATAAGAATATTGATGAAGAAATGGAGGACACTAAACCTCCAACAAGGGATCAAGATCAAGGCCCCAAGCATGATGAATAGATGCCCCCTTTAGAAGAACAAGAAGAGGGAGAGAAATAAAAGAAAGAAGAAGACTGTTGGATAGATGGTTGACAAAGGTTACAATCTTTAGTTCAAATATGGTATGTGCAGGATATTGGGACGCTCAGGAAATGTGATTGATTCAGGTACAAAGACAAGAGGTAATATTTTTCATTTGAATGTTGCTAGTGAAAGTTGTTTTATTGCTCAAGTTGATGTAAGTTAGTTATGGCATAGAAGGTTGTGTCATGTAAATTTTGATCACATTGTCAAAATAAGCTCCACACAAGTAGTCAAAGATCTACCTAAGTTAGTGAAGCCTACTAACACTATATGGAAGGAATGTTAGATGGGAAAGCATACAAAAATATATTTTAAGATAAAACGTCATTCCAATGGAGTAATGGACTTCGTACATACTGATCTATGTGGTCCATCCAGAACCAGAAGTCTATAAGGAGAAAGGTACTTTATGTTGCTTATTGATGATTATTCTGTAACGGTTTGGGTTTCTTTCTTAAGAGAAAAACATGAGGCATTAGAGAAATTCAAAAGCTTCAAATATTTGGTAGAGAATGAGATAGATTTGAAGATCAAATGTTTGAGATCAGATAGAGGTGGTGAATTCTCTTCCCGGGAGTTCAAGTTATTTTGTGAAGAGCAGGAATAAAAAGACAGTTATCTACTCCCCTGGGACCCCACAACAGAATGGTGTTGTTGAGAGAAAGAATAAAAAAATATTAAATGTTTCTAGAACTATGATGTTGGAAGGTAATGTCCCTCATTTCTACTGGAGAGAAGCTATAAGCACTGTTGTGTATACTATCGACTAGGTAAATGTCAATGGTAATTCTAGTAAGACACCTTTTCAGCTATGATTTTTTATAAGCCTAATGTTAAATATGTCAAAATATTTGGAAGTAGATGTTTTATCAAAAAGAGATGAAGATATAGGAAATTTTGAAGATAGAAGTGATGAAGGAATCTTTTTGGGTTACTCAACTAAGAGAAAAGCATACCGGTGTTACAATAAAAGATTGAAGAAAATGGTTGAAAGTGCAAATGTCAAAGTTGATGAAGACACTGTTAGATCATCCAGGTATTGTGGATATGATTCAAATGACCAAAAAGATAGTAGTGATGATTGAAAGAAAGCACAGACATAGAATCAAATTTAAAATGTTTTGTTGAATCAAGAAAATAATGAAGAAGAAGACAATGGAAATGTAGAAGAAAGAACAAAAGAACCCAAAATTACAAGGTATGTAAAGAGAAGCCATTTTGAAATCCAGATAATAGGAGAGAAGAAGAATTGTAGAAGAATATTGTCTAATATCCAAGAGTGAGCCTCATAATGCCAATGAAGCATGTAAAGATGAATGTTGGATGGAAGCAATTAAGGAAGAACTGATGCAGATAGAGAAAAATGATACATGGATTCTTGCTCCTAGACCTCAAGACAAGAATGTGATTGGAACAAAATGAGTCTTTCAGAATAAGCTAAATGAACAAGGTGAAGTGATCAGGAATAAAACAAGACTAGTATGTAAAGGATACTCATAGATGGAAGGTATTGATTTTGAAGAAACTTTTGCCCCTGTTGCTAGATATCAAGATGATCCAAAATAATCACATATGAGTGCAATAAATAGGATCTTAAGATACCTAAAAGGAACAATTGATTTTGGTCTTTGGTATCCTAAGGATCATGATCTTACTCTAAATGCTTTTATAGATGCAGATTGGGCAGGAGATGTGGATGATAGGAAAAGTACAAGTGGTGGTGCATTCTTCCTAGGGAAGAATTTGGTGTCTAGTGGCTAAGTAAAAAGAAGAACTCCATTTCCTTATCTACTACTGATACAAAGTATATTGTTGTTGCAAGAAACTATACTCAATTATTGTGGATGAAGCAGATGCTGAGAGATATAAGAGTTGAGTATGCCGAGCCTTTTGCCATATTTTGTGACAATTCAAGTGCCATAAACATATCTAAGAATCTGGTGCTACACTCAAAAACAAAACATATATCTATCAAGTATCACTTTTTGAGAGACAAAGTGAGTGATAAAGAGGTCAGATTAGAATATGTGCCTACTAAGGAAAAACTTGCAGATATATTTACTAAAAATTTGCCTAAGGATGCTTTTGAGTATCTCAAAGGAAATTTAGGGATGATTTCCCCTCCTAATCTGAACTAAGATGCAAGTCTTTGCATCAATCCATGGACTTATAGTCAGATCTTGTTTCAAATTGATGTTATGGTGGTTTCTACTTAGGGGGAGTAGTCAGATGATTAAGATGATATGTGGTTCAAAGCTTGTGTACCTTTGCCATTGATGTCAATGGGGGGGAAGTGTAATGTGAAAAATATTGTATTGTAAGGGAGAGAAATGTAAGGAGGAGAAGTGCAAAACAAAGGGGGAGAAGAGTATTGTATGAAGAGATAGTTGTGTTGATGGTATTTTTCACATCATGTGTTGCCATGAATGCCAAAGGGGGAGATTGTTGGATATTGTGGTTGTGTTGATGATATGCGGTTTTTATTGATGTTAACACTATTAGCATTGATGATTCTGAAGGCTGTATATGTCAAAGATATTGAGAAAATTGTCATAAATATATTACATGAAGTTTGTGAAGATGAGAAGGTAAGAGTAATGGAAAGTTATGTACGATGATGATCATAAATTACACATTAAATTGTTTGTTGTTGACCCTATCTAATATGTTGTCTGAAAGCTTCAGAGGTGCGCATTAAGAATTGAGAAATTTATGAATTTATGTGTTCTTATAGTTATTCAGTTATTGTAGCAGGTATTTCTGGAAGATGTAATTGCAATTCTGATGAATTGAGTTGTTGTGTACATTCTTGAGATGTTCAGTTATTTTTCTATATCGTGCTCTATCAGTGTGGTATGTTCATGTTGATTGGTGTGTTCATGATCAAAGATTTTTATTTGTGTGTTTGAGGGTTTCATGTTCTTGGCTGACATGATGGTGGTAGCATGTTGTGGATCCTGATAGATTAATATTTTACTGCTTGGAATGTTTGAGGATGTTTATTTAGGTCCTCACTATGTTGTGACCGACTTAGGTTGGTGCATATTGAGATTTTTTCATGAAATTGGGCTGACAATTGTAATTTATTCTTTATTTGTGGTTGACAGAGTTGTTGATGTAAATTTGTGTAGTGGATATATAAGAGTGATTGTTTCCTCATTTTAGTGTGTGCAAAAAAGTGTATAAGAGTGTGTATGTGGTGTATTCTCAGTGAATGTAAAAAAAAGGTGTGAATAAAGATCATATCATTTGATTTCAGAGAAGAGTGTGAAGAAGATTGAGCGAAGTGTAAAGAACTATTTTTGTGCCTAACCAGAACTGTCATCAAGATTTTATAGAAGCTAATTTCTCAATTCAACCTCATCAGATGGATTTAATATGACTGTCTTATGTAAGGAAGTGATCCTTCCCTTTGAGCAGTGAGCTATAGGTAGTGTGCCTGAATGAATGTGAATTCCCTATTCATTCTTTCATTATACTTCTAATAGGGTATAATCTTGTGGAATAACATCCACCATGTTTTTTCTAATAGGGTTTCCAAGTATAAAATCTTGGTGTTCATGTGTCTTTGATGTGTTTTGATTTATGCTTTCACTGTCAATTATAAGATTTGAGATTAAAGGTTTGGTAAAGTTGAATAAGTGTAAATTTGGTAACAACTGATTCACCCCCCCTCCCAGTTGTCTATCCTTGTTTTTCCAACAAAGACAAGCCTGAAGAAGAGGCTAAGATGAGAAGAAGCCCAGAAATAGAACATCATGAAGAACATGGGCGTGAACTAGAAGAAGAAGAAGAAGAGAGAACTTTTGAGAGGAAGGACAACCCCAAACGGAATATAGCTACTAAGTCCCCAAGGAAAGTAATGGTATTTATTTAGGCTTCAGATGAAGAAGAAGGGGAGAAGCCAAAGAAAAAACTTTGGGTGACAAGACTGTGCAAATCCAACACACCCATGAGGAATAAAGTGATCATAAATCATCGAAAAGGGAAAATTAGATGCTCGAATGGCTTGAAAAGAAACTCGAAAAGAATACCCCGGCCCCAACAGATCCAAAGGAAAGGCTAGAGGCCATCTTGGCTCGAGCCCAAATCAGAAGAAAGAAGAAAAAGAATCTAAAGGTCAGATCTCATCTAACAATGGATGCATCTAGATCAAGGACAGTGCAAATTTCCACCCCAATGATGGGTTAGGAAGGGGTCAGCTATAATGTTTCTACCATTGATCTAGGGACATCAACAAGAGAGCAGAAAATTGACCATCTTTAGGGATCTATCACCACCATTGTGCATCAAATGAACAAAGATAAGACCTCAAAAGAGGAGTTGAAGGCAAAGGTGGTGGATCTAACGACATATATTCAACAATGGTCTTCAACTGAGGATATCCCTACCATGTCCTCATCTACCCCATTGCTTCTATCAGAAGAGCATATCAGTACGTTGGAAAAGAGAAAGAGTTGGACCGAGGCTACCAAATATTGGTTTTGACGTGTAATGTATAATGGTGATATGGGCATTGATCACGCCATCCGAACAATAAATAGGTTACAATATTTTCCTCGACTTCATGGTACTTTACAAGATTACTTATCTAAAGATTGAAGTCATCAATAAGATTCCTGAAAAATTGTGGGAAAAGGAGTTGGGTCTCGAAAAGGATGATCAGTGGGTCATAGAGACTTGGAAAATGAGCCTGTATCATCGAAAGGCGGTCTTGGAGCAAGTGTTCCATGAGGTAGGGCTTTATTTGGCATGGGCTAAGGACCATAGGGTAAATGTTGAGGACTATCTCAAGCTAATGACAGATTACGAGATGTCGGCCCTTGAGCTCGATGCGGGAAAGATCAAGTTGTATTTCCATAAGAAGATGGAAGTGGGATCGAGAGGTGTGCTACCACTAGATTTTATGGAATTTTCTGCCAATGCCTCTATCCACTCCGAGCAATTAATCAAGGATATGCCCAAGTGCATGGAGAACTAGGAGAAAATCACAGGCCGATCAAAGAAGTTGACCTTTTAGGTAATCAAATCTGACATAATGGAGTGGGACAAGCTCAAGGTATTGATCATCAAATTTGTGGAGTATGCCATATTGCAAAAGGAGGTTGGAAAGCATGTCATAGATGATGAATTCCTCATGGTGTAGTCACAACAAACAACAATCGGCTAGAGGACAAAAGAGCTACAATGTTGCCTTGCAAGAAGACAAAATAGGGAAAAGACAAAATATAATTTTAAATTGATATATATTTGGGGGTAGGTGAAACCTTAATGTAAAATGAATCTGGGCCACACAATGAAAGTAAATCCTGGCCATTCATTTCACTTTTGGAAAACTATAAGTAGGGGGTCTCCTCTCATTTTCAAGAGAGAGTTGAGTTGTTGTAAAGACATGCTACTGGAATATTAATAGAAATTAATTGATTTGGTGGATTCTTGAAATCCAACTTCATGTTGCATGATTCTTATTCTCTTAGTTAGTGAGTTTAAGTGGATTTATTTTTTGTTCTATGTGTTTCAGTTTGCTTTGTTAGATTAGTTGGATGTTTTTCATTGATGTTGGAGATTGCTATGGTGTTGACCTCTTATTAGTTCATACTTTTTGCTACATATTGATGATATACAACTGTGCAAAGTTAGTTTGAACTTTATATTATTGTTGCACTTAAATCTCATCTGTTTATTCATGTTCATGGTGAATGAAAAGCTCAAATCTGGAGTCCTTAGAAGATTGCACTATTGTAGACTTTCTTGATTAAGTGGAACTAAGTCTTGGGAAGGATGGCCTGCTGTAGCAAACTCCATTGTCATTCTTCATTGCTAGTTTCAGATTCAGGAACCTCTTCACTTCCCTGCCCTTTTTCCTTCTTCTTTTTTTATAGTGACTTTGAACAAGGTTCATTGCACATTCTAAAGCCAAATTTGAAATTGAAATAGGAGTTTAGACTACTATTCGAACCTACAACAATTGTGCAGTAAAATTCCCATGTTAAGAACTCTATTAATTGAACCAATTCCTCCCAGCTTAACTCACATAAGTTTGCCCTGTGATTACCATAAAATCACATCAATCAACTGAACTATTCCAAGCTTTATCATGACCTAACACCCAAGAGACCTTGGGGTAATTTTCAGCAACTTGTTGTTGGAGATTTCCTTTCGAGAGAGGTGATGCACCTATGCATTACCTATGTTGAGAAAGTGCTAAAACACCCATCAACAAGAACCAGTCCGTTGCATCTCCTTTTAGAGATTGAACAAACAACTTTAGGACAACATCTTCCAAATTTACTTCATAGTCTCCCATCATATCAAAAAATTCTTGCAGATGCCTGCTTGCTGACTCATCCTTTGTACCATTAAACTTAGGTATCTTTTTTCTGATTTTAGGCAATATCTCATTTGGATAATCATGAATATTACTAAAATCTATAGCACTGTATCTCTTAGTACTAAAATCTCCTTGATATGACAAAGGACATCAATCATGTACCATTGCACTCATATTTATATCAGGGTATACAATTTGATAAGGCAATATCACCTTGGCTTTGTAAGCCTTGCCAGATTTTATCAAAGATTAGTTCAAAATATCTTTGTACCTAAGCTCTGAAACCTTTACAACACATTTTTTTGTCTATTTTACTTATGATTTTAAACATAACATGCTTATTTATTACAACTTATAAATTTTATATTACATTGTAGAAACATGAAACATTCCACTATAATTTCCCTCTATTTGTGATTCTTCTATTAATTGGGAACCAATTACATTTCTATTCTTGAACACTTCTCATAAACTACTTGCTGAACCATGAAATATGTCTATGAGAATACTTAGAAATTGTAGCAGCTTTTGATTTCTTATGTGACTGCAACCTTGCAGATCTAGAATTTCTACATGTTATTCATTAGGTTATAATGCCATAGTCACCACCTCCTTTACAGAGGACTTAACTTCAAATAATTATGAAGTCCTTTCATAAGTAAATCTCATTTTGGGTTATCTCCACTAGAAGAGTCATTCATAAGTTCTTTGACTTTTGCTGCAACCAAAATCTTTCCAGGTTCAAAAACCTTTCAATATTTGAACAAAATATTCAGATCCATCAAATGCTTGACTCTCTGATGCTACAATCTACAACTGGCATTCCTTCTTTTATGAATTTATCAGAGTTCTCCCTAGAAAAGTCACCATTTTTGTTGGTGTTTTTTCTAGCTAAGCTTTGAAACTCTCTAAGAGGTAGCCAACCTCTATGTTCAAGAATCACAAAAGCTAGTGGTCAACTAATGGGAAAATATTTTTAGGCCTTTACTCCTACTCTTTAGGTTTTGTGGGACCAAGGAGGGTGTTCCTTATTGTGTTAATTTGATATTCAAGGCCTCAAGAACACTTCAACACACACATTTGTTCCTCTTAATTGCAAACATACATTATTCATCAAAGGTTTGGCTGACCTTTGCCCAAAAAACCATTCAGTTGCTAGGAACACAAGTATGTATGAGACTTACATCTTAGAATGAATAAGATTTGATTAAGTATGTTCTAAATTTGAATCCATGGCTAAGCATTCTACTAATTTATTAGATTACATGAATTCACCACAAATAGGCCAATGCCTCATCAATTGTGCAAAAAAAGTCAAACATGAAGTACTCTGTAATACAAAAATTCTTAACCCTAAAATAAATGGACTATTTCCGTAATGCATTACATTACAAAAATCTCACAGGGTGCTCGAAAGAAGTTGAGTCCACATTTTGGCCATTTAGTGGAAGTGTTTTTCCTGATTTTCAAACTTCAAAACATTTGACCTTAAAATTTGAAGCACTTAGAGATGGAATCTTGGAAAAAGTCACTAATCATAAAATTTAGTACTTGGAGTTTAGTTTCCAAGTATGTAATTTATTTCAATACACAGATGATACACATCGATTTTCAATAGGCGTTTCTAAAACCCACTATTTAAAAGTCATTATTTTTACCATACCATGCATGTGTACGTCATCCATATTTTGACCTAAATAATCATAGTTTTCTAAATCCTTTTGGGAAAACATATGTAACTCACTGAAGCACACTTTCCATATTCTTTTGTAATTTTTTATTGAAATTTTTTTTTGTTAATTTTTTACTGGCCATATTTGGTGTTTTGAAAAATCGTCGTGTATCTCACACATAAAATGACCTAAACTTATCATTTTTTGAACTCTTTTTTTAAATTGAAAAGAATTGTCTAAAGTATGCTTTCATGCAATATTTTAGTGAAAAAATTATGTTAATCAAAAGTTATTAAAATACTAAAAACCCTTGATAATTCAAGTTTATCGACTGTTTCATTAGAAATTAAATTAAAAAAAAAATCCAATTATTAAAAAAATTATATATTTAGAATCTTCACTGTCTCATCTATAATGGGTTTTAATTTTATCAAAAAGTTCTACAAAAAATCTTTTCAGACGTATGCCGAAAGCCACTATTTTCTTGTGACATTACTAGAACCTTCAACTTGCAAGTCAAACTAGGTCCAAGGCCTAAGTTTGAATCCCCAAACCTTTTCTCCAACCAAAAATAAAACCACAAACCAGACCAAAAATTCATATTTTAAAAAATGAGATCCTATTCTAAAACGGAATCCTGTTTTATAAAAAATATTTTTTTAATGCTTTTACGAAACAGGATCTAGAAATTTTTCAAAAATGGATAGTTTCCAAAAATGATTTTTTAAAAAAAAATGGGATCCCATTTTTTGAGTTTAGGCTCAGGATCTTGAACCTAAACAAGATCTCATTTATTAAAAAATGGGATCTTGTTTATTAAAAATGAGATCCCGTTTTTGCAATGCTGATTTCATTTTTTTGGCTAAGGAAAAAAATTCCACGTTTCATGGACTCAACTTCTTGCACTTGCCCCATAATACTCAAAGTATTACTTCTTATCGGATCCTTTACAAATTCCCACAAACCTATGAGACTCTTCAAGTATTTAATCAGCTCTTTGAGTTAAAACATGAAACAAAATCATACATTCAATTGAACCATTGAAGATAAATGAAAAAATACTTGATATATTCATTTATAGTCTACAAAAAATGTACACAAGAGAGCACATACTTTAATTTTATAGATTTGTTTTGATATCAATCATTTGTATAAAACTATTTAAGACTATTTCATACATAACGCATACCCAAGACAATTAGCTAGCAGATTCATTGAGAATTATGCATTATAATATTTGTCCATTATATTCTACCTAGGCCATTTTGGACTCAAAATTATAACCTTTGTAATGAGTGTTGAAATGTCTTTTACAGCATAAGAGAGCCACAAGCATCGAGCTCATTACAGTTAAATTTCACAAAATTTCATTTCAAAAAAAATTTTCATTTGCTATTCAAAATTTGTAGACGGTTAGATGTAATCATTTACCGAATAGGGGACTCAAATTTTTAATGACCAATAAAACCATTCCGTGTCACCCCACCCATTGTAAAATTCTATTTAGGCCTTTTTGTCCATATCCACATCGAACCCCAAAAAATAGCCAGCATCACATTGTGACAAAAAATGGAAACCAAACACCATCACCATCACCCAAAGATCGAACCAGCATTAGGGCCATGGTGCATGCGACCAGTTCACATTTTTTCCATAGAAGGAGGTGACACAACCAATCCTTTGTCCTCACCAGCACACTTCTCAGCACCAGTACCAACAACCTCACATGGTGCCATCGTAGAAATTGGAGAAACCATGAGGACCTCCTCATTCACACTAGCCATCTCAGTTAGAGTCATAAGGAATTGGCCATAACCAGAGTTAGTCTTTGTATCACCATCACTAGAACTATTAGAGACATCAATAGGAAAATTATGCCTCCCCAAAGAGCCCCATCCATACCGCAACTTGGCTTTTGATCTTCGCTCGAACTCTATAGACCTTTTCTCCTTGTGACGCACCGTCTCCTCTACAATTGTAACTCGGCCTTTCAACTGAGAGATGCAATTGGTAACCATTGGGATGGGCCCTATATATTCCAGCTTCAGGCTAGGAGTGCCTTACAAATTACTCTACTCATGTAATGACACATCATCATGCAACCTTTGAACATTAACCTTGGCAGACCTATGCATGGATGATGGAGAAGAAGTCAACCGACTCATCTTGCATCAATATTTGAGACCTTCACAAAAGAAATCACAAGCTACAAATTTTTTTTGACTCCTAATTGCTATGACGAAAATGATGAGCCTTCATCCATATTTATTTAGAAAATTGATGATGTCAATCATCAATTCTCAAGAGTAGCATGAGCAAGTGAGTGATTATTTTTTGGAATCTATTTCATCACCGTTAATTCCCAAGTACATGGAAATTGATGTACCATTCATCATAATTTCTAGGAAGTAGCTCTTCACATGCATGGAGAACAAGTCAATATCCTAGGAAGAGCATACACCATTAATTCTTTCCATTTGCAGTGTCCAAATGACCATCACATGGTTGGTTCTATTTTTTGAATATGAGCCATCGATCAATCGCTGAGATGGCCCTTTGGATGACTCAGATCGAGTCAAAGATGTTTGAAAATTTCATTTTTTCACATGGAAATTCCATCAACCAATGGTTTTTTCCCCAGTCAAAAGACATGTGCACCACTGTGGGCCCCATCTAGTCATTTTACACCGCCAGCAAAGACCATGCGTCACCATCACATAGACCGTGCAAGGCATTAGGTAACACTATTTAATATTTTGTGTGGCATGCGCGCTACAACTCAGATTGAGACTAGAGGGTATGTTAGAGTCGTCGATCCTCTACCACAAGAGATCAAGCTGATAGTGGGGATTGGGTCCCACATGAATTAGAGGATGTGTGGAGCAATCATGCACACCACTTGGCCCTACCAAAATACATTTTTTAAATATTGTGCAGTGTGCGCACAAGGCTTGGACTTTAGTCGTTTGATCTGAAAACTAGGATTTTATAACTAGGACAATCGGAAACTTGATATAGGGGGTCAATGCAAAAACATAACAAGAGGGTTTAAGGCCTTTTGAAAAATTTGGAACAAGGGTATTAGACCCTAAAACCCTAAACCAAGCCATCAAACACTAGGGTGAAAGATTATTAAAACTTGCATAGAACCAACTAGAAAACCTCAAATTTCTAAATTTCTATCATAAGACAAATTCATAAAAAAAGTTTGAGAATTTTCCTTTGAGAAGGAGCATTCTTTTTATTAGATTCTTTGACAAAATAGATCTTTCAAAAGGATTACTTGGTGATAAAATCATTTGGGAAAAATTTCAGGTGTTTCAAACAAAGTGTCCCTTTGCATGGGCCCCTTGCTATCTTGATGGGTTCTTGAGGGGACCCCTTTCAAAACTTCTCCTTCAATTGCTTGCTCTATGATAGGTCTGCTTGTCTTTGATATTTTTACTAACATGTTTTTTATGTAGTTTAACATGTTGTTTTGCAAGATTGAGCACCTATAAATTCACTTTCATATCAACCTTTCTTAGCAGGATCGAGTACCTCATCAAGATTCATTTGTAAGAATGAGCACCTTTAAGGGAATTTTTCATCAAACTCTTTAGGACTAAGTACCTATGGAGCCCTCTCATTTCAATATCTATAGGATTGACAACCTATGGTGCTCCCTTTCTAGGACCAAGAACTTGTGAAGTTTCTCCTTTATGCAAGATCGAGAACCTATAGAGATTTTGTTCAACTTTTGTAGGATCAAGAACCTGTAGAACCTTTGATCAACTTCTATGGGACCGAAAACCCATGGAGCCACTTTTATAGGATTGAGTACCTATGGATCAACCTCTCTCTTTTGCATCGAGTCTACCCTATAGGATTGATAACCTATAGAGCTACCTCCTACATCCCCAAGTGCACTAGATCAAAGATCTACTTCCTCAAGGGCTAAGGAATATTCTATTCAAATTCTTTGTAATTTACCTCACATTTTCATTAACACATATGCTCACTAAAGTAGGGGGGAAATGTAATGGAGAACATTTACACCCTTAGGAAAATTCCCCATTTCGTCACACCTACTTTAGAAAATGTAAACCCAATGATGCAATTTTACCGCCGCCACCTCCCTCCTTCTGCCTATCCCTGTCATTTTATTTCGTTGGAGGAATCATTGTTGAGGATGTGTGCATGTTGTGCAGATGTCAACATGCTATGCTGCCATCCTGATAATATTCTTTCCTATAGATTTTGTAGAGGTGTTACACTTCTCTATTGGTGATGAATTGTAACATCTCCTGCATCCTTAATCGATGATAAACGGGTCTTTTACCTCCCTTTTACTAGTTGAAATCCATTATTTCACATCCATTCACTCTCTCAATCTCTCTTGGACCCTCTCTTTCTTAATTCTAGTTCTATTCACTCTCTCTTGTATTCTAAGTTCATTTTAAAGGATCTACACTACTTCTTCTTGGTTGTAGGCTATTTGTTTTAGCACCTACACCACGTTCTTATTGTAACAATGCCACCATTAGAAGATTCTCAAGCATCTTCCTTCCACTACTTCCCTTAAGTGCTTGTAGTTGTGAAAGTGAAATTTCTCATTATTGTTTGCTCTTTCCATCATCTTGTTTATTAAGTATCATACTAGTTGTTTGTGCTCTCTCTACATTTCTTCTACTTTCCTTTATCAATTTCTACACTTTGTGGCTATCTGGCTGTTCATGGAGGTGGGAACACCAAAATTGGGGACTGACTGAGGCAATCCTCTAAAAAAACCACAACATTTTTCTTGTTTCTATGTGTGCAGGTGTTTCCAAGTGGAGCTACTTGAAGAACCAACTCCCAGTTGAAAAGGCACCTTTTATCACCCTCCTCATTTTTGTAATAGTATATTTCACAGTCTTCTTTTATCATATTCAAATATTTTGTCATTTTTATTCTCTTTCAAAGTATAAAAATTCCATAGTCAGGTAGTTAGTAATTTTATTTGAGTTTTTACATGTGTTTTGGACTCCCATTCATACGAGTGTCAGCACATCCCTAAGACACCAGTGCATGACACTGGATTCCAATATCCATGCTGCCATCCTCATATAGAAATTTGTCTAGGAAATGGGCTAAACCTTTTAAACCAGCTCTTCTGACCTTGTGAGCATCTGGGTTTAGTAGAAGGAATGTGGTAAGTTATTTTCTCTTCCTTTTCAGCCTCAGTACCTTGTCTTTTTCAAATTGTTTGGCAAACCTGAGGTAGTTTAGGGCAGCCCATTCCTTAGCACTCTTTCATGACCTAGAATCCCAAGGGTGAAGGGTCCCCCTTTACTACATAAATATGTTCCTCTCATCACTCATCCTCATTTTACTTTGTTTATTTTCTCTCATGTTCCCACAACCACTATCCTACTAGTATGCTTGAAATATTTAAAAGCTCGATAAAGTTGAGTAAATGGTTATTATCATGCAAGGAGATAAGAAGCTAATGATTATGTTTGATTAAAAAATCAACCTATTTCATTTAATATTTTATGTATCCATTACCTATTAGTTTTGTGACACACGTTTCTTAGATTTATAATGAAAGAATGACCAAAATACACATTTACCATATTTGAAAGTGACATAGTTGTATCATTGTATATGAAGATTCTATCATTGGATAGCTTATTTTCACACAAAATAAGTAAATAAGTTACATACAATGGCTCTATTTCAAACTTATAGGTCCATTCATTCTTTTTCCAATTTTCTCAAAAAAAAATCGTAAACATTCGGAAGTGAATATTGGTTTGAAGATGATTATTAATTTTTGAGTATTCTCAAGGGCTTAGTGATATTACTAATGATTATATGATTATATTTTATTCGTTATGTGTTAAGTTGAATCATCTTCTAACTCATGATGTGTTACAAATTACATTTATTTATCTATATTAATCAAAAACTAAGGATAGTGTGTCTTTAAGTAGTTATTCATATTTAGATCTGCATGCTTAGGTTAAGAATGTGAAATTAAAGTGTTATTATCTAATGCATAAGACATTATTCTCATCAAGTAGCAACATATCCTTCAGTTTATTTTAGAAGAAACTTTTAAAAGGATAGTCATAAGAAAGTGAAACGATAGAAATAGGGGGCTCTAATCTTTTAGGAGATGGAGCACAAGGGTATGGTCCTCCTATTTCACTCTTGTTTCATTCAAGGAAACCCTACAGATCTCAATCTGAATGTAGAAAGGGTAAAGATATCTTGCAATAGGGTGTCCTATGGTATGTATAGAAACTAAAAAGGGGTGAATTCCAAGCTAGGGCTTGGAAAGACAAGGAATGAATGTAACATGCAAAATACTATGGAAAACCTAACTAAATGACCTGGGAAATGAACCTAACATACATAATAAAAGAGTGATAAAGTACAAAGATGCACTTGGGAGAGTGATGAGGTCCAAATAAGCTCCAAAACCATTAAATGTTTCTATTTAATGCCCACTAAGACTCATATACCAATTTGGGCAATTTAGTCCTAGACTAGGGTTTATGTGCCAAAATGAGAATCTCATAGTGGTTGATTTGAATTCCCTGAAATTTGTAAAATGTGTTGTACTAGGAATCATACGCCACAAGTGGCATATAAATTTCACTTTACTTTTTTAGAGGGTTGAGACTTCAATCTGCACTCGTATCTCTGCTCTTCCTTGAACACTTCATTTCTCAATTTGAAACTCTGAATTCGGACCTGTAGATGACTTTCTGTGAAGATGAAAACCTTGTGACAACTTGAAAACTTCTCTCAACCTTGTAACTTTTCTTTAAAGGATCTTGGAGCTCGAAGACACCTATATTTTCAATGACACATGTTGAGGGATAAAATCTTATTGATTGTTAGGAAATGGGGGTTTTCCTAGGTCAATCCCCATCTAGGTAAATAAACCTTGTGATGAAACAATGGAATGTGAACATGAAACATGAAATATGAAAATGAACAGTGATACCTTGAATGATGTATTGAGATGTACTAGTACAAATAAATAATCTAACATGAAGTGTCCATGTAAAATGTAGATCTTGATCTTGAATTGGATATGAAACAATGCTTGCAAATGGATCTTCAATGCTACATCACAAAACTAGCTCAACAACATGCTTGATTCATTATGAACTTGACATGATGATGGGTCTTGAATTGCTACAACAAATGATGAAGATTTTTTCCCTTGAATGCCTTAGAAAAGCTCTTGTAAACTCTTTTGATGCTCTTGTGAAGTCTTGGAATTCTTAGGTTTATATCATAGAGGCTTAGGTGAAATAATGATTTGAAACCTTTTTTATATAATCATTCCATCCAATTTATTGTTTATTAGATCCCAAAAGTTGGCATACATGAAATTTGAACTTGAAACCTTGATTTCCTACTCAAAACCCTAAAAAGGAGACATATGGGACTCATATGCCACTTTTGGCATATAGGTCCCATATGGATGGGACTCATATGCCCAAGGTGGAATATGGGTCCCACTAGGTCTTTTCAAGTGGGGAAATGTTGAGTTGGAAAATTAAGTGTATTTGATGTCTATTTAGGGATTTCAATTGAGATAAGTGTCAAGATGCATAATAAAGGGTATTAGGGGCCTATTAATGATGATATGAAGGTCATAAATGTAAGAGGGCCCAAAACTCAATGTGAAGGTGTAAATAAATACACTTTCCAACATTAAATTAAGGCAAAATTAGGTTTATATAGCTCAAAAGGGCACTAAATCTCATGTGAAGGTGTAAAACACATTACAACACTAGATCAAGACAAAATTAGGTTCAATTTAATGTTAATCATTTTCAAATTAAGTGCCAAAATTTAGTGGGATAGTTTTTCTGTTACCATAGAAAGAAATAAGAACAATATTATCATGTAGCCAATGCTTTGAATTTTACTAATTTTAGTAGTATTCTCCAAATCATATCTCAAAATATATGAAGAGTATAATTTTTAGAGAAAATCACATGCCATGCTTCATAACTCAATTTCAAAAATAGAAAAATATTTGAATACTCATATACATCCATAGGAAATAAATTGTAAAAATATATTTTTGCACACCTTGTGCTCATAAAAAAATTAATTTAGTTTTTGCTTTAAACTATTAAGCTTATATTTTCTTAAAGAATAAATTTAATTTCAACAATTTGTACCTAGATGCATATATTTTCCATGTGTCACTTGTATAAATAAGATCCAAGCATTTACTAGGTGTCACTTGAATAATCTTAGTTCAATGCATAATCAAAATATTCAAAGAACATGTAATAATCGAAGATTGAAAGCAAGAACAATGAAAAAAGATTGCATTGTAGTAAACCCATATATTAGGTCAAGAAGGTGTACATAAATATGAATGAAGGAGGAAACCAACCTCCATGAAATGATGATAGGACTCCTCACTCATGGATTTGTGGTATTTTCCTACCAAATATGTAGGAAGAAGTTTGGAAAGTCAATTGACACCTCTCAAGACACCTATCAACCATGACACCTCACGTGAGAAAGGGTCAAACAGACACCTAAGTAGGCTTAAATCGTATGTCTGTGCAATATATACACTTACACCCCCCATTAAGGATAGATTAGCTGGGTATGAAAGAAATAGGTCCCAACAACTAACCTGATAAGGTACATAAGTACAATGTGATCTCTCAAAAGTAGAGTAAAGGAGAAAAACCTAAGGAGAAAAACCTAGTGGGAAATAAAATCCCCTCTCAAAAAGAGAATGATGCAAATTAGAAGGAAATATGATGAAATGTACAAGTGAAGAAGAAAAGTGATTGATGGAGGACTCATGATGACCCCCCAAGGACTACTTCTAACACAAACTATAATTTTTTCTCCCCATATGAGAGAAAGTAGAGAAGATCATGTGACCCCCTAGAATATATGAAGTGATGAACTGCATTTAGTGCTAGTAGATGCTCGACACTAGATATAGAAGATGATCCATGAATGTTGAACAACATTCCTTCCCTTCAGAAGAAACAACACCACAAATCTGTGCAATATGATCTCGCATCTCGATAGAATTATAGAGGAAGTAAGATGAATGCTTCTAAATGTTGCACATAATTCAAAGGCTGAAAGGATGTCAATGATTCCTTTGATGATGCTCAAAGATATCCAAGACAATGTTGATGCGTGATAGATGCTGATATGATGGATAAGGTACCATAGAAGATTCTAGAACATGAACCATGGATGTATGGCTATGTTTCGATTGATGTGAATCTAATACTACTATAGATAATCATAACTGAGTTGGATATCTCAACTCAAGAATGTCTACAAAATCTATCATGATAGAAGATGATGCTGGCAAGGTAAGAGCAATATCTAAATAGGGTAACGGTGATGGAAATTATAATCAAATAGAAGACAAATTTCCTCAATGTTGCCATCCAAATTTACGAGTTGGGATTCTACAAATAAAGATGATATGTCTGATAGATATGCATCTGAATGTGGCCGATGTAGTATTAAGATAGCAATTACGTAATGAAAAAGATCTATTGAACTCATTGATGAGTCAACACATGATTCTAATGTAGAAACAAGTGATATGAGACATGAGATATAAAATCAATTCAATGGACTACAATGTTCATTATCATTATAAATGATGATGTCTCACAAGATATCTAAGTGAGACTAGATGATCTTTCTACATGCGTTGGAGCTAGAGGATCAAATGAGGCAATACAATGATTGAGAATAATTTTCTTCATTTCCTCAATTTGATAAAGCCAACATTCTTTAGCTATATGCCTTTTCTTTTCACAATATCCATAATTGATTTTTCATTCATTGGGATTTTGTAGAATACTCAAATGGAAGGGATTATTTGTGAGAGACATGGTCATATGAAGCAATAATCTAAAAAAGTAGAAAGCACCAAGATTACCCCCATGATTAATTATCCCCCCCCCCCCCAATTTGTCACTTTATACCAAAAGTGTTTTGTAACTAAAATAAAAAAGGCATAAAAAAACACTTTATCATATGAGTATGATAAAATTCTCCTTGGATCTATGGAAAAAAAACACTTAAAAAAAATTGCACTCAAATATGAGTTATCAAGCAAAATTTATAAAGCTTTCAAATTTTACAACTTTACAAATAATTGATCCTCCTTGCAAAAACATTAAATTCATATTTTTCAATCAAAAAAGAGAGGAAAAGTAGGAGTGAATTTAAGCCCCTTGGACTGGAAAGAACCAAGGGCTTTAATTCCATATGACCAAAGGCTTAAAAATCCAAACGCTCCTCCCAAGACATGAATCGACATGCAAATCAAATCACAATTATAAGAACACAAACTAAAACGCCTAGTCTTCCCGTAAATTGAACCTCCTTGCTTGAAGTTGTTAAGGAATGGTAGGGGTAACAATTCTTGTTGGTCACATGGACTTCTAGTAGTACACATTTCCATCTCCCCTGCCTTTGTTTCCAGCTACCTCTTAAAACAATGGATTTATTTCTCATTTTCCCGCTTCTACATTCCTCTTTGATGTTTCTAGACTCTTCTCTATTTAGTGGTGTATTCGAGAAGCTTCTTCTTATGCTGGAAATGAACTCTATTTAAAAAAAAGTGTAATAGTTTTTGATACTCTATTTTTGAGGAATGAATGAAAATAGAATGTCTATAAGAGAGTGTTGGAAACTTTGTTTACCAAAGGCATTAATAAAAACTATGTTTTGTTTCTAATATTTCTGCTATAAGTTATTGTTGTGCTTTGTTTATCTCTTTTTGTAGCAATCTAGCATTTTTGAATTGTCTTTGTTTTTACCAACAAAGTAGTATCAGAGAAGCGTTAGAGTAGAAGGGAAAGAAGATGTGAGAGGTGATTGAAGAGAGCATCGGACAAAAGAAAGGAATTAACCTTGAAAAGAAGGAAACATCATAAGTTTAAGAGCCTTCCAATTTGATGCGTAGTAATTTGAAAGGCGGAAATTTTTTGTCAAGGGGCTGCTAGGGTATTGTGAATAGATAGCAAGGAGCTTTAAAGATCTATTTGTTGAAGCCAAAAAAACTCAGGTCATACCACATTAAGAGAGAATTTTGAATGGTTAGTAAGTGAATTAAAATATAGGGTTTGTAAGGAATGGCAGAGATTGAAAAAGAAATAGAGGAATAGCAATACAAAGGAAAAAAAAATTATTTGAAAATTATGGCAAGAACAAGTGGAAGCATTTCACAACCCCAGATTCCAATTTTTAATGGAAAAAGTTACGACTATTGAAGTATAAAAATGGAAACCCTATTTTTCTGCCAAGATGTTTGGTATTTCATCGAAAATGAGTTTCTTGAACTACCAAACTAGAAAGCTTATTAGGCTCTCTCACAAATTGAGAAAGATTTGTTGAAAGAAAATAAGAAGAAAGATGCTAAAGCACTATTTTTCATTCACAAGGCAATGGAGGAATCAAATTTTCCAAAATTATCAACTTCCACAAGATCAAAGTAGGCATGGGAAGGTTTGCAAACAACATACAAAGGCATAGACAAGGTGAAATCACTAAAATTACCAATTCTTAGAAGGGATTTTGAAAATCTAGAAATGGAGGATTCAAACTCAATGGATTCATTCTTCAATCATGCAATGGCAATAGTAAATCAGATTAGATCATATAGAGAAACCATTGGGGATCAAAATGTTGTAGAGAAAATACTTAGAAGCTTACCTACAAATTTTTATCTAGTTGTAATAGCCATTGAGGAATCCAAAGATCTCACTCAGCTATCAGTAGATGAATTAATGGGATAACTCTTAGCACATGAGAAAAGATTAAATTGACCAGGGACATCATCATTAAAGAATGCATTCAAGAATTGGCTTTCATTTGGTAGAATCAATGGAAGATCAAATCACAACAGAGGCAGAGGTCATTTTAGACCAAGAGGAGGAAGAGAAAATACATAATTTGAAAGCAAAAGACCAACATCAAGCTCACATTCTCTTTCAACACCAACAAGAGGAAGGGGGAGCAGCCATTCTCATAGCCATCATCAAGGAGAAAGGTATGATAAATCCAACATCCAATGCCATTATTGAAATAAATTTTGGTATTTTTCATCTGAATGTAGAAAAAGGCAATATGACATGAATAAGAAAAATGCACATTTTACAAATGAAAACCAACCCAACACTAGTGAAAAAAAAACCATATTGATAACATGTAATGTAGCACAAGAGAGTTCTAAAGAACTATGGTTCTTAGATAGTGAATGTAATAACCATATGAGTGGAAGTAAGAAGATGTTTGCAACAATGGATGATTCGGTAAAATCAGAAGTAAAATTGAGAAATGATCATTGTGTGTCAGTTATGGGAAAAGGGTCAATTAACATAAGAACTAAGTAAGGAGAGGAGAAGCATATCTCAAATATATATTATGTTCCAGGATTGCAACACAATATCATAAGAATTGGACAACTAGTGCAAAAAGGATATAGAATACACTTTTAAAATGGTGAAAGTGTGATCCTAGATAAGAAACCAAGCAATAGGTTGATTGCAAAAGTTGAAATGACAAAAAATAGGATATTTACACTTAGAATTTAAAGTGAACTATTCTTACAACCACAAGGGTTGAGAAAGGTCATTGAATTAGATTTCAAAGCTTCATACAAAAATGAGTCTTGGCTATGGAATTTAAGACTATGGAATTTAAACTTCAAAGGGTTACAACTATTATATAAGAAAATAATGGTATATGGATTTCCACCAATAAAGCCACTTAAGACAACATGTGAGAGTTGCATATTGGCAAAGTAACATAGGAAAAAGTTGGGGAGTCTTATAGAGCAAAGCATCCACTTGAGATAGTGCATTCAGATCTTTGTGGACTGATGCAAACACCATCCATAAGTGGAAGACTTTATTTCTTGACATTTATTAATGAATTCAACAGAAAAGTATGGTTTTATTTTTTGAAATACATTTCAGATGCATTTTATATTTTTAAGGAGTTCAAGGAAAAAGTTGAGAAAAAAGTGGATATTTCATCAAAAAATTGAGGACTGATCATGGAGGTGAGTACATATCAAATGATCTTTAGAATTTTTGAGAATAAAATGGTATAAAGAAACAATTTACAACAAGGTACACTCCTCACCAAAATGGATTAGCTAAGAGAAAGAATAGAACAATCATGGAAATGGCATGAAGTACGATAAAAGAAAAACATCTACCAAATGAGTATTGGGCTGAAGTAGTTACATGTTCGAGATACTTATGAAATAGATGTCAAAAAAAATTAGTGATAAAGAAAACACTAGAAGAAGCTTGGAGAAAAAGGAAGCATAATATAACACATTTGAGAGTCTTTATATGTGTAGCATAATCATTGATACATCAAGATGATCTAAGGGGATACTCGATGTCAAAAATTTAAGTGTCCCATATGCTCCAATAATCATCACCAGATCGAAGTGCCCAAAATTATGAGTCCAACACAACTTGAATGGGATCAAAAGGAGTCTATATGCCCAAGATACAGTCATTCAAAGGTACAGGTCAAACAAGCACCTTAGGCCATCTAGAAAGGCAAAAAAAATCACTATCTTAGAATTCGACGAAACTAGCATCAAGTAGAAGAGCTCGTCGAGACCTTTCTAATGTCGTTAATTTTGTCAAATTTAGAGCTCGTACCCACAAGTTACGCCAAGTCAAAGTTTACAGGCACAAGGTTGACCAGGTCATATGGACAATGATGTCAGCATGCTAATTTGGTAGTCTATACAGTACGACAGATGATGTGGACCAATCTGGACATGACATGTGGTAGGTGATGAGGTGGGTCATACAATCTGTATGATGTGTGTGGCTCGATAGCAACGTGAAATGTAGCATCCATGTCCAGTCAACATGATTAGATGGTGGTCTAATCAGCACTGCATGGCAGATGAGGTGTCCTGGTCAGTGAACAAAATTGTGCCATGTGGCACATCATCTGGGTGCCACGTGGCACCCCCTTGTCCTTCCTCCAGTGATTTGGTTGGTTGTTAAAACTATATGTTATAATTCTACTGGGGGGATTTGAACCCCCCACCTCTCGACTGCAATTCATATGCTTTACCGTTAGACCGCATAATGCCCGCTTAATGATATAGGAGGCCCAATTTGTTTTGTTCTAAATTTCGAAAGTAGTTTTAAAAAATTAACAACCGGTGGGGGTGAAATCCATAACCCCTAGCTAGCCAAAAGGCTTAGATACCATTGAACCACTCGAAGGTTTTGTTACATCTGTGGGTTGTGTTATTTTTAACACCTTGTTAAGCTTGATATCTTTTAATTAACATTAAAATGGTTAAAAAAAACCCTCCAAAAATGTAATAAAGTCTAACCAAAGGCCAAAAGGGGGTTGTATATGAGATATTGAAAGGGTTAATTTGTTGGGGGAGGTTATTTCATTAATTATGGTGGTTTTCACCCCATATAGAAAATTTGATGTATAAAAGTGGGTTATAGGCTTCCTAATTTTTCATCCAGGTGATGGCTAAGGAGAGATTTATCCTAAAAACTCAAGTGTTTGTTTTTTTTCATCAAAGGAATGTTATGTTGCTACGTTGAAGAGAGACAAACTTGTAAACTTGACAGTTGGCTTTTAATTCTTTATGGAGCATAATCAAGGATCGGTCACTCAATTAGAGAGGGGCCTAGAGACATACAACCATATTGGCGAACTCTGTTATCAACTATTTTTTCTTTTCTTTCTCTTCTCTCTCTTTTTTGTTCATCATAGTTATTATGCTTTATTATTTTAATCATTTTCAATTATGTGAATTCAGTTTTAAAGCCTTAATTAATCATTGTAATAGTTAAGCGTTCATAGAAAATGTCATAGATCCTATTTCAGATCAAGTTTTGTATCAGAGGTTTGTGTGACTAGTATTGTAGAATTGGATGCTAACATGTTCCAAGAAATAGTGAGGTGAAGGTGAGCTTGAAGAATATAATATTGAGATCAGCAAAAGAAGAACCTTGCCAAAGATGGAAGAAATTGATGCTGGGAAAAGCATTGAGCGTGATGAGAAGTCTTTTTAGTGAGCCTTCCTTGATTTGAAGGAAATGGTGGAAGAGCTTTATGTAGACAAGAAGAAGTGTGAAAAGGGGGACTCTTCAAAAAAAGAGAAGCAGGAAGATTGAAAGAGAAAAGAAAAAGAAACTTCAAAAATTCTTTCTCCTCCATTTACTCCCTCCTCTCCATCTCCCCCTTATTCTCCTTCTTCTACTTCTATTGTTGTTAATCCTTTCAAGAGAAAATCTAAGGCTATTATTAAACTGGATGTAAAGTTTGAATTACCTAAGTACTGTGGGGAGTTAAATGCTGAAAAGTTAGATGATTGGATCAAACAGGTAGAAGTATACTGTAGGATTCAAGGCCTAGCAGAAGATGCTTCTAGAATCCAGTTAGCTACTCTCTGATTGGGAGGTACAACTTTCACCTAGTGGGAGAGTAGGACTCAGGAAGAAATTTCTTTCCATGGTAAGGTTATTATGACTTGGATGAAATTTGTTGCTTCCCTTAAAAAATAATTTTACCCTTTAGCTTATATGAATAAATTAACAATGAATTGGCAGACCTTTAGGCAAGGTAAGGGTCAATCTATCCAAGATTACACCCATGAGTTTATAAATTGGGATATTTCTTTAAATGTTCCATTGTATACCTAGGATACATTACTTAAGTACATAGGTGGTTTGAATTCTTACCTAAGACATACCATTCTAATGTTGAGTCCTAATAATCTGGATGAAGTGTCAGTACAAGCCACTCATTTTGAGTCAAGGGGCAAGAACAAATTCAGTGATCATTTCTCAAAGAAACCATCTAAGTTTGAGGGTAAGTCTAAGGGTAAAGACAAAGACAAAGATAAAGGAAAAGGGAAAAAGAAAACTACAATTAAGAAGGGGGGTGATAAGCCCACATTCTCCCATTGCAAGAAAGAGGGGCATGATGTTTCAAAGTGCTAGAAGCTACATATATAATTAAGGCCGAAAAGATATGGAAGTAATAAAGGAAATAAAAATAATATTATGGTGATTCAACAAGATCTTGGATCCGGCTCTGGAGATGAAAAAAATATTGTTGCTATCGAGATCAAAGGTAAAGGGAAAAATTTAATTCTCTCTTCTGATGCAAGTGTTTCTAATGCAAGTACAAGAAAAGTATTTGTGCCTCCTAAAGTTGATAAACAATGGAATAAACTTTTTCACATTCAAGTTATAACCAAGCACACTAAGATTGACACACTATTTGATACGGGTTCTCAAGTCAACTTAATACCTGAAGAGGTGGTAAAGAAGTTTAATTTAACTAGAGCACCTCATCCAGAGCCATATCCACTTGGATGGGTTTGTAATGATACTCAATTGTAGGTAGTGAAACAATGTAAATTGAGATTTTCCATCACAGCAAACATTTTTGATGAGGTACAGGTAGATGTTGTTCCTTTGGATATTTGTGGGCTTATGTTAGGGAGTCCTTATCCATACGATAGAAAAACAATCTTTTATAGGGGGAGAATAAGTATCATCTTTTTAAGGATGGGATAGAATACATTGTGCGTGCACACAAAGTTAAGACTAATCTTGCACTAGTCAATGCTGGTCAAATGAAAAGGTTGGTCAATTCTAGTAAGAAATTTGTATTAATTCTTATAAAAGCCAAAGAGGATGATAAATCTGAGGCGTTCAAGGGGTGTGATCCAGAACATAAAGCTGAAATGGTCAAAATAGTTTCTGCTTATGATGATTTATTTCAGGAGCCAAAGGGGTTGCCACCTAAGAGAGAGATACAACATGAAATCCAGTTACAATAGGATGTGCCACTTCCTAACATTGGCATGTACCATTTATCAGTTATGTAAAATGAGGAAATCAAAAAGTAGGTTCAATAGTTGGTACAAAAAGGATTCATTCATCCTAGTACGTCTCCTTGTGGTTCTCCAATTATGTTGGTGCCAAAGAAAGATGGACTTGGAGAATGTGCATCAACTATCATGCCCTGAATAAGATAACAGTAAAGAATAGGTATCCTCTTCCCAAAATTGATGATTTACTTGATCAGTTGAAACATGCACTTTGTTTCACTGAGTTAGACTTGTGTAGTGGCTATCATTAGATAAGAATTGTTGTAGATGATATTTGGAAAACTACTTTTAAGACAAAACAGGGAATGTTTGGGTGGTTGGTCATTCCCTTTGGGCTTTGCAATGCACTAGCTACATTTATGAGAGTCATGAATGATGTGTTTCATCCTTTTATTGATGATTTAGTCATAGTATATCTGGATGATATCCTTGTACTCAGTCAAACTTCGGAAGATCATGTAAGTCATGTTAAAAAGGTCTTTGATGTATTGAGAAAAGAAAAACTCTATGTAAAGATGTCTAAATGTGAATTTGATGACATCCTTAGTGTACATAGGCTATGTTGTAGGGGTGGTCAATTGAAAGTAGACCCCACGAAGGTGAAAGCTATTGTAAACTGGCCTAAGCCAACTATAGAGACAATAGTTAGAAGTTTCTTAGGTGTAGTTCAGTACTAGAGGAAGTTCATTGAAAAATTCTCTTATATTGCATCTCCATTGCACACATTAACTACTATGAAGAAAAAATTTCAATGGGGAGGTCCACAACGGAAGGCCTTCAACACTTTGAAAGAAAAGTTGAGCACAACACTAGTTCTAGCTTTACCATATTTATGTCAACCGTTCGAGATTGAGACATATGCAAGTGGATTTTATATGGGAGCAGTACTCATGCAAGGAGGTAAGCCAATCTTATATCACTCTAAAACCTTTGCAAGTGCAGTAATTAACTATCCTACTTGTGATACATAACTTTATGCATTAGTTTAGAGTGTTAATAATTGGAAACACTACTTAATGGGGAAAGAAATTATAATCCACATTGATCACTAGCTATGTGTGGAATATATGTGTAAATGAAGTAA
>CM021107.1:91907312-92134873 GCA_007115665.2 Sequoiadendron giganteum
ATAGTGAGCATAACACCTTTCACTTACCTATCGGTGAGATGACAATGAACCCAGAGGATGTGTACTGTATTTTGAGGATACTTGTGGTTGGAGAGATTGTGTTGTATGATCATACTGAGTAGGGAGGGACTAATGATTTGTGTCAAGTGTTTGAGGATGATTGGTTTTATGGTTATGAGATTCCCTGGAGAGAGATGGAGAATGCATACATGACATTCCATCTGTGCTTGTTGGTTTCATTGGTGGTTTCCTATGTCCCGACTGTAGGTCAAAGGAACTTTCAGTTGGATGGGGTCAGATTTTGGAGTAGATGATCATGTAGGGTACGAGATATGCTTGGGGCATGTGTATGTTAGCACATTTATACCATGATTTACACCAAGTCATTTATCTTAGAGGATATAGTTTGTCAGTCGAAGTGACATTGTTACAGATATGGGCATGGGAGCATATTGCCATAATGTGTCCCATTACAGATAGACATCATCCACTTGGGAGACCATATGCCCATGGTTACACAATTCCAATTGAAAAGCATAGGATGGGAAAATTGGAGTACTAGAGGTGGATGTTGGATGATCTAGAGTCTATTGTATGGCGGCCCTACATTGGTTGTGAGCCATGGGAAGAGGATGATACAAAGATGTCATATTTGTGCTAGTTAGTGTACTGGATTAGGAGGACTCAATTTTTCATCAAGAGATTTCTGTTGAGGAGGGTTATGCGGTAGTATGGTAGATTATAGGGTATGCCACAAGGTGTCACTCACTATGCATGATGACATATAGATGCTTTTAGAGTGGGGGACCACCCTATCCTATGATGAATTAGTTGCAGAGTATCAAGGGTTACATTTGATCATTTGGGATTACCATCCAAAGGTATTTGATGCTCTGATGTTCGAGGAGTATGCTCGGTACTTGTTTCTATATCCATTCCCTTGGATGTCTAGCCTAGATGAGGCGGTGCCATTGTTAGATGAGAAGGCAAGGGAATTTGTGCATGGTTTTAAGCAGAGGAGAAGAGATGGAGGAGATGGGGAGGAGGATATGGAAGAGGGGGAGATGGAGGAGGGGGTGATGGTAGAGTAGGAGATGGCGAAGGAGGAGATGGAGAGTAGTGATTATGATGGAGATGATGATGATAGAGATGATGGAGATGGGGGTGGTGATGGAAGAGGTGGTGGTAGAGGTGGTGGAAGAGTAGTATTTGTTGTTATTGATGTCATGGTGCCTTGGAAAAGGAGGTCTTTGGTGGCTAGTGCTCAGTAGTGTGTGCAGATTGAACTACCCTCATAGCAGTAGTAGACATAGATTTTTTCCTTACAAGTATAGGTTCAGACACTACAGGGTTAGTTAGCATAGGTGTAGGCCTTTTTAGCTTAGGCATAGGCTCAGGTAGCCACATTTACAATTGAGAGAGATGTGTCTAGATAGGTGGGTGAGCAAGAAGTGGA
Organism: Sequoiadendron giganteum; assembly: GCA_007115665.2. Lineage (NCBI taxonomy): Eukaryota > Viridiplantae > Streptophyta > Pinopsida > Cupressales > Cupressaceae > Sequoiadendron > Sequoiadendron giganteum. The sequence continues at coordinate 91,908,769 of CM021107.1, forward strand.
ATTATCTTATAGATTGTAGAGAGTGGCTGAGGGGACCACCATTGGGGACATGATGAGAGAGGTCACCTGAGTTTTTAGAGAGGTTGATTATTACAGGGGTCGATATCATGCAGTGGTGTTGGAAGAGCAGAGAGTCAGCTATGTCGAGTCTATATCAACATGTGGCCACTCTCAGCCACAAGCCTAGGTGTGTTATAGCCACCACATAGAGATCCGGGTCCAAATCTAGGTATAGGTGCACCTAATGCAGGTCCATCACATGGTATTGTAGGAGGCCTAGCTAGACCAGTGATATTTGGGGGGAGCACCTCATAGCTTCATGATTATATTTGATGTATTTTGAGAATATTGATGATGTACACTCTGATTTAACTTACTACCATCTTGATATTGTATCTGTTGACATTTATTCAGACATCATTGCATACTTGACATTATGATTTTTTAGACTTATATGATATGTGGTGGATTCTTGATCTATATGTTATATATGTTTTTTATGATGATTTCCTATGATATATACATTTAATTTCCATTGTATATGCCACATTATTCTTCTATGATGATAATGTTATGAATATACATTGATGGATTTATTATGTATGGATGCAATGGTAAAATGATGTTAATATGAAATGCCATGAGATGAATGTGATAATGTGAATGATATGTGATGCTTGGATAATGATTTTATATGCATTATGAATGATGTGAATATGATATGAAAATGATTTATTGTGATGCAAATGATATGTAATGGAATTTGTTTTTGATATTATCTGATGCAAATATGTATGATCTAATGCATGGATAAATGTATGATATGATAATGCCCCTATATGCATGATTTATTTTTGGTATTTTTTGAGAAAATATATGATGTGATTTATAACATGAATGATTGATATGATAATGTATATGATTATGCAACTACATGGGAATGATATAGTTTTTGCTTTTTTCAAGTATACTCAGTCCAATAATTGATAAAGATAACATTGTTTTTTTTTGAAATATTTGCCAACCTCGAAACAGTCTATTCAGTAAATACAAAGCTAACATGAATGCAATCTAATTTAAGTATGAAAATATACATATGAAAAATAAATTCATCTTAAAAATCCATGTATCAGTCTTTTTATCATCATTGAGCCTTTAAAATGTTGAAAGTGATTACAAGCATTGATGGTAAAGTTAGACCATGATGACCTGAGTACTTCTTTCATGATTTTTGATATTGCAAGTTAACACAAGCATCTAGGTATAATTAAACCGAGATGACCTGAGCATTTCTCACGTAAAATAGACAAGTATCAATCATTTTCCTATGCAAATTTTGAATGTCATCAATGATACTTGGTAGATCACATCTTGCGACAATTCCCATAAGAGTAATGATTAATTCATAAATAGTAGACAATGAAAAATCATACTCCTTCCTTGCTTTTGTAGCTCAATACATCATCGAGTTGCTCCAAAGATATGATAACAAATATAAAAGTAAAACATTTGAAGATTCAACCTAAAGTGGTAAAATCATGATTCAAAAGAATATAATCCATTTAGATTAGATTTGATTGATTGATTCAAGTTGTTTGATTAGATAGTTTGATCTTCTGATAATTGTTGAGTGTCCCACGTTGAGTTCCCTATGATCATTGTGGTTGTTGCATTTTCATACTATTATTTGTCCATCTATTTAAGTTCATAGTTTATTGTCCCCAGTGAGTTTAGGATTTTTCCCCCAAGCTAGGGTTAGACACGATGACATTGCCATGATATTTACATGAAGTTATTTGATGATAAGCGGAATGATGGAAAAAGCGAGTGGCCAAGACATGCTCAAATAGACAGAACAATTAGTCTATCACAAATATCACATGTTCCCAAGTTTTCAATACTTGTTTTTATTGCACTTTTTAGATTTTATGATTTATTTTTTTGTTACCAAGATGCTTGTTTTCCAGGTTTTCATCAAGGCAACGATTTTTTCAGGACTTTTTCTGATTTTTTTGTTTGTATTTTTACAAAACTTTCACCATGCACTAGATAATTTAAGTATAGAACTTTTTGAGGTGGATATTATTGATAGGTTCATCAAACACATTCCCTTCAAGTGTGGAGAACTGATAAGATCCTAATCTATAGACCGATATGACGATGAAAGGGCCTAACAAATTTGGTTCAAACTTACCCTTCTTTTCATGATCTTGTTTATTGTGAGGGTTTTCCTTTAATACTAAGTCACCTACATAGAATTCCCTTGATTTTACTCTATGATTATAGCTTTTGGATATCCTTTGTTGATATGCTTTCAAGTGATCCGCAACTTGCCGACGATGGTCATCTAATAGTTCCAACTTCTGAAGTCTAGACACTCGGTAGTCCTCATATGAAATGATCCCTTTTAGTGACACACGGAGGGATGGTATTTCAACCTCAATTGGTAGAATAGACTCTGGTCCACATACCAAGGCATATGGTGTAGCTCCTATAGGTTTTCAAATACTGATTCAATATGCCCACAAAGAAGGATTCAATTGAACGTGCCAATCATGTCCAGCATCGTTGACCATTTTCTTCAAGATTTTTAGTATAGTTTTGTTTGAGGCCTCTACCTGGACATTTCCCTGAGGATAGTATGGTGTTGAAATGCAATGTTGGATATGAAACTACTCACACAGTTCTTGGACATATTGATTCTTAAAAGGTCTACCATTTTCGATGATAATGGACTGAGGAACACCATACCGACAAATAAGGTAATTTAAGATAAAGGATGAAATTTGTTTTCCTGTGACTGTGGCTAGGGGTATAACTTCAATCCACTTTGTAAAGTACTTTGTGGCTGTAACAATAAACTTATGTCCATTGGATGAAGAAGGGTAAATTTTACCTACCAGATTCAGTCCCCACTGACATAAAGGCCATGTTGTTGTAAAGGGTTGTAGTTCCTGTGCTGGTGCATGTATAAGGTTGCCATGGATTTGGAATTTTTGGAATTTCTTTACATACTAAAATAATCCTTCTCCATATTCGGCTAGTAATACCTTAAACAAAAAAATTTCTTCGCTAGAGTTAGACCACTCGAGTGAGTCCCACAAATACCTTCATGAATTTCATGCAAGACTATTTAAGATTCGTTACATTCTAGAAACCATAGGAGAGTACCATCAAGACCTTGACGGTAAAGTATGCTGGAAATCAAGGAATGTCATGCGGCTTGGAGAATTAAATTTCATTTCTGGTTTCAAGAAATATCGAGAGGAAGGGTATTGTCTTCCAAGTAAGCATAAATCTTTCTATAGATGGAGGTTTCAAGGTAAAAAATATGGAATATCACTTGGGATTTGGGATTTTCATAGGAAGAATTAGACACTTGTTCCACAATAAACTCATAACATCTTCATTGTTCTAGTATTTGCAAGAGAGAAGTAATTGTAGCCATAGCATCGGTAGCTTTGTTATCCGCCCTTGGTATTTGTTCAAATTTGATTTGGGCTAAGTACTTTTTTAAATCATCCATCATTTTCTTATATGGTAAAAAATTATCATCCCTTGTTTGATAATCATTATTTACTTGATTAATGACTAGTTGTGAATCTCCATAGATGTGCAGCTTAGTGATATTCCATTCACTGCTACTTTGATGCCAATGAATGGTGTTTCCTTGAGGTGTGGAAAATAAAATCCCAACACTTAATCCATGTTGTGTGTATGATCCATCAAAATATAGCATCCTTTTTTGTGGTGTGATGGTAAGAACATCTGCATCAGGAAAATCAATGCTCATTGGATGAGCATCTTGCAGAGGTGCTTCGGCTAACTACTTAGCTATCACTTGTCCCTTGATGGCTTTTTGATCTAAATATTGGATATCAAACTTACTCAAGATCATGACCCATTTGGATAGCCTTCTTGTTAAAGCAACTTTGTTGAGTAAGTATTTTAGTGGATCAATATTTTCTACGAGCTTCACTATGTGAGTCGGCATATAATGGCATAGCCTTTTAGTTGCAAATACTACCATCAAACAAGCTTTCTCAATGACGGTGTAATTGATCTCATAACCATTCAAATTTCTACTAATATAATAAATAGCTTGTTCCATTCTTGTAGGATCTTCCTGTGCCAATAAAATGCCCAATGAAATATCTATTGTTTCTATATAAATTAGTAATGGCTTTCCTTCTGTAGGTAGCACCAGTATTGGTGGAGATATCAAATATTTCTTTAGTTGATTGAAAGTAGTTTCACATTTTTCATCCCATCTGAAAGAGACATTCTTATGTAGGAAATGATTGAATGGGTGACTCTTATCTGCTAGTTGAGAAATGAACCTTCGGATTGACTGAAGCCTTCCCTATATAGACCATAGATTACTGATGTTTCTAGGTGGTGACATCTCCATAATAGCCTTGACCTTGGTGGGATCCACTTCAATAGCTTTCTTTGAAACTATGTACCCTAGAAGCTTCGTCGATGTTACACCAAACACACATTGAAATTTTCCAGATGAGTGAAAATTTTGTCTAGGATCTCAAGATGTCCTTCTCTGGTATATGATTTTTCCAATAGATCATCCACATAGTCCTCCATAAAAGTATGCATCATGTCATGAAAGAGGTGGTCATTGCTCTTTGATATATATCCCTTGCATTTTTCAACCCAAAAGGCATCACGTTCCAGCAAAATGTTCCCCGTGGATAGGTGAACTTTGTTTTCTATTGGTCTTCTGGTGCTATCTTTATTTGATTATAACCCAAAAATCCATCCATCAATGATAACATGGCATGTCCAACTGTCAAGTCTACAATAATCTCAATGTTTGGTAAAGGAAAGTCATCCTTCAGACTTGACTTTTTGAGATCCATGAAGTTGGTATATATCTTGATGCTATTGTATGGCTTAGAAACTGGTATGATGTTTGATATCCACTTAGCATAATCAATTGGATGAATGAAACCAGCATCTAATAATTTCTTGAGTTCTATCTTCACCAACAAGGTGATATGAAAATGCATTTTCCTTATGTTTTTTTAACTAGTTTCACCCAAGGAGGTAGAGATAGATGATGCATCAAGAGTTCTAGATCTAAACCTAGCATATCAGAGTAAGACCAAGAAAATTTGATTTTTCATTCTTCAAAGAACTTGGGGAATGCTGGCTTTTTTGGTTCAATCATTGATGCTGCCAGATGTAATGTCTTTAATTTTTCTTCTATGCCCACATTGATAGATTGAGTTGGCTCAACCAAATCTAATGATATTTCATGATAATGTTAGGGAAGAGTGTCAAATCCCCCATCTTTCAGTGCCTTAGAGAGGTTTTCACTGTTAGATGTGCTCTTTATTTTTACTTTTTCTAGATCTAACACTGCCGATAAATGGTTTTCACAATTGGATCTTTTGTTCATATTTTCATTTTTGCAGTAGGAAGATTTGACACCCCTCTAACTTGAAGCTTCATTATGAGTTTGATGGTTGGAACTTGTGTCAAGATTCTTGGAACAAATATAGTTAATGATGGCATCATCATTCACAAACGTAGGAATGTTAGAAGGCTTAGTTTGGTGTCAGTCAATAAGCTCAGGGTGTAGTAAGGGTAAAAGATCATCAGATTGATGAAAGTCAACAACAATAAAAGTCCGAATAGTAATGTTGTTAGAGTTTTCGATAGGGGTGTTGAGTTTAATGATTTTACTCTCCTCCAAGTCTATCTCGCTCAAATTTTGTTCATCCTCACTTGATTCATCGATATTTTATGATCCAAACATAGTGGGTCTAGTCCCTAAGCTTTGTCCCTCCTCATGTGTAGGTGCATACCTTTGTATTACATCCATTTGTTTGTCTTCAAAGGATACCTCAGATAGTGAATCTCACTCATACTCATTAGAGTCTGTCTCATAGGTATCACTAGCTTGTAGTTGTAGGATTCTTTTAACAAACTTCTGGGTAGCTTCTTCTTTTGTCTCCACTTTATATCCCAATCTAGTTTTGTCTTTTGCTTGAAGTGTGAGAGGTTGAATAGGTTCTCAAATTTTTTCCTTCCTTTTACTGATATGTCCTTTTCCTTCATACCCCATCTTCTCTAGGATTGTCTTTCCTTTTCCATATTGATCTATTTTTATTTTGGGGGTTGTTGATGTAGATGTTTCCTCATCTTTGTAGAGCCAATTCAGGATAGCCTTATCCTTTGATTCATCAATCAAAGTGCCAACCTTTACAAATCTGCCATATAAAATTGTGATAGGTTATGATAATTTTTGCATTCATGTTGAAGGTTGTCCATAATTTCTTGGTGAAGGCAGCAATTTTGAAAGACATAAAGATTGTTGAATGGAATACTCTCCCATGCCTTTGTCTATTAACTGGATCTTTCCTTTGAATTTATTTGATAAAGAGTTTTCATTGTTTGATGTATTAGAATTAGAAATACCTTTGTCCTTTTATTGGTCCTTCTTTTCAACCCATTTTGGCACAAAATTTGATTGCCTCTCATTGTTTAATGAATTTGGAGTGTTAGCTTCCCTATTATGAGGTATAAAAATATCTTGTGCTGCCTTAAGCATGTTGCATTGTTGGGGATTATTTGAATCAACTAAGATGGTTATTTCTTGTCCATTGACTAGAAATGTCAAGCACTGATGATAGGTGGATGACACTGCTTGCATCTCGTGAATCCATGGACGTCCAGAAAGTATATTATATGTAATATCTTTATCCAACACTTGGAAGATTATGTCTTTCAAAATCGGTCCCACTTGGATAGGTAAAACAATCAATCCTTTGGAAGATCTCTCTTCACCATCATATGCTTTTATTGTGATTTTACTTCTTTGATCAATAGCATTATCATAATATCCTAGTGCACAGATCAATTTTAAAGTACAAATATTCAAACCAACTCCACCATCTATAAGAACACGCTTGACTTGGTGTTTGTGAATCAGAACTTCAATGTGGAGGGAAAAATTGTGTGGATGGTTTAATGATACATCATCATGCTCAAAGAAGGATAGGTAGTGAGGAGTGGTTTAGTGTCCCACCATAGCCTAGAGCTAGCAAAATTCCAAGTTATTGGGTACTATTGTGGCAATAAGAGCTTGTTCTAGGATTTCTTTGTGTGTTGGTGATATTTTCAAGAGTTATAATATCAAGATTTGTGTTGGTATTTTCTTCAACTAATCAATTATGTTGTACTAATTTGTAGGGGTAGTAGTTTTTTTTATTATAGGAATATCAGATGATTTATTTGTAGCTCCTTTCAATATTACCTTAGCTTGTCCCCTTGTTGTCACATTGATTGGTTGATATGCTTGATTCTCTTTGATTTTTATGACGTTAATTTGATTTTCACTTGCAATAGTGTTTGTGGTTTGATGATCAGCTATAATGATGTTATTGCTGTCATAAAATTCTGCATTATGAGTTTTATAATCAGCTACAATCATGTCATCAATACCATTATCAACATCAACAAATGTATTTATTTCATTTTCAGTAGCAACAAGGTCATATTTATCATTGATTTGAGCATTATTAGTTTGATCTTCAACTACCTTGATATGGAGAATAGTGGAATCATAAATGTAGTTTACATTTTTGCCTTTACCATTTGAAGAATATGATTCACCTTTGTCATAATTTGGTGGAGGATTCTTGAAAGCTCCATGATCATTTTTTGTTTGTGGTCCTTCAACAAATATTTTCTTGTTTTTAGTCAGATCTTGGATCGAATGTTTCAATTGCCAACAATCGTTTGTCTTGTGACCTTTGTTTCTATGATAATCATAGTAATGTGCATCATTCCACCAAAAAGGTTTAACTTGTGGATCCCAAATTTGGGGCTCTTGTAATGTTACAAGTTTGGTTTCAATAAGTTCCTTTAATGTTGATTCCAATGATTATCCTAAACATGCAAATTTCCTCTGTTTTGATGGCTTTTGGAATGATTGTGATTTAGGTCGAACATTGTTCAAATTGTTGTTTTCAGTTGTCTTTGTTGCAGCTGCTATTAAATTAAATATTGGTTTTGTGTTTTTATTTCAGTCACAGCATCATTGTTTCCAGCATTTCTATATTTTTTCCAAAACTTGGGTTTATCTTTGTTCTTTGTGTGATTAGAGGAATTGCATTGTTTCATCCTTCATTGTATGTTTCTAGGACTCCTACTTTTACCAATGCTTCTTCTATCGTGAGACCATTTTTGATCATTTTCTCGAATGTAGGGGACATTGTAGTTCAAGTCTATAACTCATGTCAACATTTAAATTATCAATGAATAGTTCCATATTTTCCTTTTTAGGTATGGAACGTGGATATCTTGCAAAAAAACTTCTCCATATATGCAAAAATGAGAGAAATGTTTCGCTTTCTTTTGTTTGGTATTGCACGATCCTCTTTTGTGATTTTTTTTTTGAATTTTCCACGGATTTTTTAATTCTTCAAAATTTTTATTTTAGCGCATAGGATTTTGTTTTAGCACATGTGAGCCATAGATTAGCACATAAACAAGGTAGATTAGGAATTGAAATTAGTGCATCGATGAAACAAAGTAGCACATAGATGAGAATTTTAGCACATAGACTAGAATAGCACATAGGTGAAGACCGTGCGCATGTGATTCTTGATTAGTGCATAGGCTAGATAATTTAGCGCATACCCATGATAGAATAGCGCATTGATAGTTTAGCACTTTGGTTCTCTATTTTAGCGCATCCATGGATAAAGTAGTGCATTGACTGATTTAGCGCATTGAAAGACTGTTTTAGCACATCCATGAAGTTTTTCTAAATTTAAAATTTTGAGATTGATTTGATGTTTGCTTGATGATTCTTGTTGTATTAGACAACTGATTTGATGATTTTGAATAGCATCAAGGATAGATTAACTTGATTTTGGTGATGATCTGATAAATTTTTCTTTGTGCTTGAAAAAAAATAGTAAGATGTTGATTCTGATAAATTTGCTTTCTGAATTGAAAAACAAATAGTATAGATGTTGATTTTGAGCCGATTGGCTGCTAAATTTGTTTTCATGCTTGATGATAAAAAAATAGTAATGATAGATTTTCCTACTTGATATGATTATATGATTTCCTGATTGATTGATGTTCCTTGCTGATGATCTGATTTGATTTCTAAATTGATGTTATAGGAGGATTTTAAAATCCTCCAGATGAGAGAGAGGTTTCCTCGTACATGGGAGATGATTCCCAGATTGACCTAGCTAGAGATTAGGGTCATTGTTAGATATGGGTTGGGTTCCCTCCTCAGTATCCCTTAGTATAGGGTCAATAAGGCACTGTTGACTACGTTAGTTGAGAGATGGCATAGTGATCATAATACTTTTCACCTGCCAACTGGAGAGACCACTGTTACACCAGAGGACGTGTATAGGATTTTAGGCATCCCTATGGTTGGCACACTTGTGATTTATGATCACAAGGAGATTGGAGGTAAAAATGATTTGTGATGATTCTTCTAGGATCCACATGCTAGTGGTTATGAGATTGCTTGGAGAGATATGGTAGAGGGTTATTCCCTACTTCCATCAGTATTGGCAGGTTTTATTGGTGGCTTCCTTTGTCCTAATCACAGGTCAAAGGGACTATCAGTATGTTGGGGTCAGATATTGGAGGACATAATCCTTCATCAAACTAGATATGCATAGGGATCTTGCATTCTTTCCCATCTATACCATGATCTTCATTAGGTGGTATATACAGATGGGAAGAGTATATCTTCTAGAGTTACACTTCTACAAATCTGGGCATGGGAGCACATCGCCATCACCCGCCCTATTGTATGGAGATATCATCTACTTGGCCATCCATATGTGTATGCATATACATGTTTCCTTGTCTAGCCTATGTTGGGCTAGTTAGAGTACTGGCGTCATGTGTTAGATGACATGGATACAATAATTTGGAGACCATACATTGGCTTCGGGGCATGGGATGAGGATGACATAGACCTTCCCTACTGTAGCATCACTAGATACTTGATTGGTCATACCCCATTTTTCATTGAATTATTTCTGGTTATGTAGGTACTAAGACAATATGGGCGAGTTTAGATGATGTCATAGTGTGTGGCTCACTATGCCAGACATCGGGAGGATGTTGCAGAATGGGGTCCGTTCATCACACTTGAGGTAGCTAGATTGGAGTACATTGAGCTACAACCAAAGTTTTGGGATATCCATCAAGAGGTGATAGATGCACATATGACTGATGATTATGCTACATATTTTTATACTTATCCATTCCCTAGATTGACCAATCTCGATGAGCCTACCCCACTATTCGGTGGACCAATCTTACAATGGGTATGACAGTAGCCACAGGAAGAGGCAGAGACGAGGGCACATGAAGAGAAGCCACATGGAGGAGAGGAGGATATAGTTTGGGTGGCCATGGATGTTGATGAGGAGGAGGATGATGATAGAGATGAAAAATGTGGTGGAGGGAGAGTGTTCTTTGATGTACACTTCAGGACTAGGCCTTGTACAACCAGAGTGGTGGATTAGGCGAGTACTTCAGCACCACATATTACTATTAGGGCTCCATCATAGGGATAGATTGACACACTTTAGGCACAAGTCCAGTCTCTTCAGAGCCAACTAGCACCTGCCACCGTTAGTGAGCTACAGATATAGATAACACAACCACCACCTCTTGACCCACAGATAACCTAGCTTACTCCAGAGCGAGACAGTTTTAGAGAGCAGTGTGTATAGGTAGAGGGGGTAGTAGAGAGACTGTTGAGATCAGTTGAGAGTAAATCCATTGGACAGGTTTTTGCAGAGGGACTAGAGAGTGCTCTCCAAGAAGAGTATTATAAGATGAGATAATTTGAGGAATACCCCCTGAGCAGAGGATAGCCTATACATAGTCAGGCACCTGATCATGTACCCACTCATGTAGTCATACCAGGAGTGTCACTAGGAGTGTGACGCAACCTGTCAAATGAGAGATAGGTGCTTCAAGCGGCAGAGATCTGGAGAGACCTACCACCTATGTAGGAAGCAGTAGTCATGATCCCCATCTAGATACCCCTCAGTGATGATTATGTATACACCCCTTTTATTTTAATTTATATATCTTTTTCAGACATTTGATATTGTTGTACCCATGGACATTTATTTTTGATGATATTATGATATGCAGTGGTGATTTTTGATATGCATGTGTCTTTGATGATTTTATGATGAATGGTTATGTATGCATTTTCATTTCTATATCTTATGTTGTGTATGATCATGCATGTTTATGGATGATGATATGATAATGGATGCATATGATATGAATTATGATGATGATTTATGGTTGGATGAACCTACAAATGAAATGATTTTCTAGAGTTTAATATGATGATGCAATGTGAATGATTTGAAAGTTCTACATGATGTATGGAGTATGTATGTAATGAATGCAATGGATGCGCTTTTATTTTTCTCAATGTATGATTATGCAAATGATGTTTGATGTAAATTGATTATGAAAATGATACATGAAATGATATGAAAATGAGGTGAATGATTAAAATAATAATAAATGATGATGAAAATGATATGAAATGATGTATGTGTCAATACTAATATGCAAATGATATGATGAAAATGTGATATGAATAATGATTATGATATCAGCAATGGTGTGATAATGAAAATGAATAGTAACTAATAATAATAATGTTGATAACGATAATGAAAATGATATGAAAGCCAATAAATGGAAATGTACGATGTAATTGATGTGAAAATGATCATGATAACCTAACTGATGATATATAAAATGTGAATGATATGATGAAATATGAAAATGATAATGAAATGAGATGTAATAAATTTCCAAGTGTACTCAATTGATGTCTTAAAAAGAGATGTATTATTTCCAACCTCCAAAAATCTATCATATGTAACCATAAAAAAAAAATGAATGCAATATAAATGAATCATGCAATTTTTAAAATTCCAAATGAACCATTTCATTGTTGTCATTTTGTAAAGCAATTATGCACTTGATTTTCATCATTGAGCCTTTTGACATGTTGAAATTTAGTACAAGCATCAACGGGGATGTTAGCCCCGATGATGGCCTAAGTACAATTTTCATGATGTTTGATATAGCAAGTTAATACAAGCATCAAGGTATAATTGAACCAAGATGAATTGAGTATTGTTTGCATAAACATAAAAAATTTAACCATTTTCTTATGCAAATCCCTAAATGTCACCATGTCTCATGACAAACTTGCACAATACTAGTGATTAGCTTACAAACAACAATCAAAGAAAAATCACATTCCTTCCTTGTGATTCTAGTTAAGTAAATCATTGAACCACTCCAAAGATATGATGTCATAAAATGTCAAAACAACAATTCAACTTATGCTTTAATTTTTTCATTCATTTTGATTCAGATTAAGATTATCCAATTTGTTCAATCTCCTGTCTGATAGTTGTTTTGACCTAGTTTGATTGGACATTTTGTTTGTTGTTCTTATATGCCAATACTTGACACATGTTGCCATTTTTCTACCAAAAAGGTTCAAAAGCTAACTGCCCCCAATGACCTCGCACTCTGACTCTCGATAAGACACAACCTAATGCTAAGGATAACACTAATCATCAAGCCATGATGAAATCCTTGTCGTTTCAAGGAAATGTTGGGTGCATGATGTGGATATGATGGCTAGGAATTCCTGTGACGCCAATGAAAAATAGATATGAATAATGTAGAATGTATTTTAATAGATGGGAGAGCCAACTAAATCATAAACAGTGCATGTTTACCAAGTTTTCACCATTTGTTTTTATTGCACTTTTTCTGATTTTCTATTTTTTTGTTGTTACCAAGATGCCTGTTTGCTAGGTTTTCATCAAGGCAATGATTTTTTTCTTTTGATTTTTCTATTTTTTTGTATTTTTTTCTTTTAAAATTTTTTTTTGTATTTTGATTTTTTTGATTTTTATGAATTATTTTCATGGTTTTTTTTTTTTGGTATTTTTCTAGGACTTTTTATATTGTTTTTGATGTTTTTCAAACATAGAACTTCTTTAGGTGGATGTTGTTGGTCGGATCTTCAAGTAGGTCCCCTTTTGGCTTTGATAACTGATATTCCCTTTATCCATATGCTACAATAATGATGAATGGACCCAGCCAATTGGGCTCAAACTTTCCCTTATTTTCCCGATCTTGCTGATTACAAGGGTTTTCTTTGAGGACTAAGTCACCTACTTGAAAATTTTGTGGTTTGACTTTGTGATTGTAACTACGTGACATAACTTGCTGATAACCCTTTAAATGATTTGCTGCACTTTGTCACTGCTCATCAAGTAGTTCCAGCTCTTGCAGTCTTGATACTCTATAATGCTCATCATTTATGAGCCCCTTCAGTGATACTCGAAGTGAGCGAATCTCAAATTCTAATGGAAAAATGGCTTCTGCTCCATAAACCAAAGCATACGAGGTGGTGCCTATTGGTGTATGAATGTTGATTCTGTATGCCTATAAAGATGGATTTAATTGGGCATGCCAATCATGTCCGACGTCATTCATTATTTTCTTCAAAATCTTTAGAATTGTTTTGTTTGAAGCCTCTACTTGGCCATTTCCTTGTGGATAATAATGCATAGAGAACCTATGTTGGATGTGAAATATTTCACAAAGTTCATCAACATCTTGATTTTTAAAAGGTCTTCCATTATCCATGATAATAGAGTTGGGAATGTCATACTGACATATGATATAGTTCAAAATGAAGGATGAAATTTGTTTGTTGGTAACAGTTGTTAAAGGAACAACCTCAATCCACTTAGTAAATTACTCAGTGGTTGTGATAATGAACTTGTGTCCATTTGATGATGATGGGTGTATCTTTCTAACTAGATCCAATCCCCACTGAGTGAAAGGACATGTTGTGGTGAAGGGTTGTAATTCTTCAGCAAGAGCGTGAATGAGATTCCTATGAATCTGACATTTTGAACATTTTTTCACAAAGATGAATGATTCTTTTTCTATGGTCGGCCAATAGTAACCCATTCTAACAAGTTTCTTAGCCAAGGTTAGTCTACTTGAATGAGTCCCACAAATACCATCATGAACCTCTTGTAAGGCCTTCTCTGATTCATCATGTTCAAGACATCAAAGGAGGGTACCATCAAGACCATGTAGATATAAGATGTCAAATATTAGGGTGTAACGAGAAGATTAGTGTATGAAATTCCTTTTCTAATTCCTAGAAAAATCTAGGGGAAAAATGGTATCTTTTAGATAAGCCTAGATTTGGCCATACAAGGGAGAATCAGAACCAGTTAGGTGACAAATGATTTGGGTTTCTAGATTATCATAAATAGGAGAAAACAAATGTTCCACTAGGAAATCATACCGTGCTTGGTTCTTTGACAATTGGAGTAGTGATGCAATTGTAGCCATGGCATCTATAGTTTTATTGTTAGTACATGGAATTTGCATGAACTTGATATCAACAAATTATTTCTTGAAATTTTCCACCATGTTTTTGTAAGGCATTAAATTGTCATCTTTAGTTTGATATTCATCATTTATCTAATTTATGACAAGTTGTGAATCACTAAAAGCTTGCAGCTCCATGATTCTCCAGTCTAATGCAATTCTCATTCCAATTAATAGTGCTTCATACTTAGCTATGTTATTTGTACAAGGAAACATCAGCTGATAAGATTTTGGAATTGTATGTCCTTGAGGTGTGATGAAAATAATTCCTGCCCCTGAGCCATGTTGAGTGTAGGAGCCATCAAAATAAAGTTCCCATGATTGTTTAGTGGTTGTTGTGAAAACATCAGCGTTAGGAAAATCAATGTGTATTGGATGTCCTGCTTGCATTTGTGCCTCTGCCAACTAATCCACTATGACCTATCCTTTGATGGCCTTTCGATCCACATAATGAATGTCAAACTCACTTAGGATCATGACCCATTTATCCAATTTACTAGTTAGGGTTACCTTACTTAGAAGATATTTTAAAGGACCAATCTTAGCCACAAGTTTTATTATATGAGCTAGTATATATTGTGATAACTTTTGAGAAGCAAACACTATTTCCAAACAAGCTTTTTCAATCAAAGTGTAATTTACCTCATGGATTGTCAATGTTTTTCTGATGTAATATATTGGTCATTCCTTTCCTGTTTTGTCTCCCTGTGCCAATAATGCCCCCAAGGACACTTCTGTCGCAGAAATACACAATATGAGTGGTTCTCCTTGCACTGGTGGAATCAAAACTCATGGACTCATTAGATAATGCTTTATTTGATCAAATACTGCTTCACACTTGTCTTCCCATTTAAATGGAACATTCTTATGTAATAGATGAGTGAATGGTAAACTCTTATCTACCAGTTGTGCAATGAATCTCCTAATGGATTGCAAATGTCCTTATAATGAGCATAGTTAACTAATGTTCCTTGGCAGTGGCATATCGAGGATTGCTTGTACCTTAGCTGGATCTACCTCAATTCCCTTTTCTGACACAATATAACCTAGAAGCTTTCTAGATTTCACCCCAAAGTATGACTTTAAATATTTCCATTCTGACAATGTTTTTAGATAAGATAGCTAAATGTCCTTCCATTGTGTTTGATTTGGCTAAGAGATCATCTACATAATCCTCCATGAATGTGTGCATCATGTCATGAAAAATTGGAGTCATTTCCCATTGGTATGTAGCTCCTGCATTTTTGAGTCCAAACAATATTACGTTCCAACAATATGTACCTCAAGGACATGTGAACGTTGTTTTATCTTGAGCTTCAAGTGCAATATTTATCTCATTATATCCAGAAAATACATCCATTAGTGAGTACATAGCATGTCCAGCAGTCAAATCTATAATCATATCTATGTTTGGTAGAGGGCAATCGTCTTTTGGGCATGCTTTATTTAAATCCCTGAAATCTATACAAATTCTGATTCGTCCATCTGGCTTTGATACAAGTACAATATTGGAGATCCATTCTACATATTCTATAGAATGAATGAATCCTACATCTAACAGTTTCTTTAACTCCTCTTTGACTAGTAATGCAACATGTGGGTGCATTTTTCTGAGTTTCTACTTCATAGTTTTTTCCCTCGGCATGATAGATAAATGATGCATGATGAGATTTGGATCTAATCTAGGCATATTGGCATATGACCATGAAAAGTTGATTTGATTTCCCTTTAGGAATTCTATGAATTTTGGGATATCTTCCTTCATCAAGGATGCAACAAGTTACAAGACTTTGGGCTGTTTCGTAGTACCTATATTGAGTTCCTCTGTTGGTTCTATCAAAATAGAAGATCTTTCCTAATAGTGCTCAGGAAGAGTGTCAAGTTTCCCATCTTCCAGTGCCTTTGAAAGGTTTTCATAGTCAGATACGCTCTTTATTTTTCTCTTTTCATCATCTATTACTGCCTTTGTTAGGTTTTCACCATTATATTGTTCTTTTATATTGTTAATTTTGCAGTTGAGAAACTTAGCACTTTCCTATTTGAGACTTATATCCTATAATTCGTTAGTGGAACTTGTTTCTGAGCTGAATGAACAAAGAAAGTTTACAATGATTTCATCATCGGAAAAAGTTGGCATATCAATTGGTTCAATTTGTTCCCAATCAATGAGTTCGGGATGGACCCAGGTAAATGGATCATCAGGTGGGGTAAGGTCAATGGTAGTTAACGTCATGATACTATTATCATTCTCATTATGGGGAAGATCTATGATGGTATCCTCCTGTTGATAATCCATGAGTCATGGTTGCTTAGTAGGACGTAGTCAAGTGGAGGCCTTGAGCTTTCCCCTTATGTGAGCATGGGTGTATATTTTTGTAAAACATCCACCTGTTTGTCCCTCTAAAATTTATCATCAAAAATGGTGTCCCATTCATATTCATTAGAATCAGTGTCATAATTGTTTTCTTGTATTATAAGAATTGTTTTAGCTAACTCCTCACTGGATTTTCTTTGTAATGTGTCTTCCTTTGCATCTTCACCATATCCTAACCCAATTCTATCTTTTGGGTGCATTTTTTTTAGTTGGATAGGTTCAACAATACCTTCTTTTCTCTTGCCTATAGGGCCATTTCCTTCATAACCCATTTGTTGCATTATTGTATAACCCTTTCCATATTTCTCAATGGGTAACTTGACATTTTGGACCAATTCATCTTCATCTTTATAGAGCCAATCAAGGATAGACCTATCTTCTGTTTCACTTTCTTGAGTATCTTCCTTGATAGATCTTCCATAAAACTTGGTGATGGGAACTGAAGCTTGTGTGCCTGATGTTGAAGCTGCTGTAGCCTATTGTATGGATGTTGATGGTTGACCATGAGATCTTGGAGACACAGGTAGATTAGAGAATTTTAAAGAATATTCTTCCACCCCATTATCTTTTAATTTTAGCTTGGTGCCAAAATTCCTTATCATTTACCTTGCTTGTTCATTGTGTTTAGAAGTAGAAATGGCCAAATCCTCTCTATTATGGGGGACAAATGTGTCCTAAGTTGCTCTAAGGTTAGAAAAAGTCTGAATAATATGGTATGTTGGTATTGTTACTTCTTTTTCATCATATGGAAAATTCAAGCATTGATGATAAGTGGACGAAACTACTTGCATCTCATGGATTCATGGGTGACCCAAGAGTATGTTATAGGATAAATCCCAATCTAGAACCTGGAAAAAGGTATTCTTCACAATAGGTCCCACTCTGATTGGTAGCATGATGAGGCCTTTGGAAGCTCTTTCCTCATCATCGTATGCTTTGATTGTAATTTTCCTTCATGGATCTGTAGATTCCTTTGAATATCCCAAAGAAAGGACCAATTTTAAAGTACAAATGTTTAATCTGGCTCCCCCATCTATTAAAACATGTCTGATTTGGGCTTTCTGAACCATGACCTCTAGATAAAGCAAGGAATTATGGGGATGGGGAGATATCATCATTTTCAGAAAAGGATAAACATGTGGGTGAGGACAAGTGTCCCACCATGGCTTGAAATTTATTGATATCTAGATTAGGAGACACAGTTGTGTCAATGAGTGTCTTTTCCAGAATGTCCTTATGTGTTGGTGATATTTTGAGTGGCTCCAAGATAGAAATTTGGGTCGATGTTTTTCACAGTTGATCAACCAAATTGTACTAAATTGGAGGGGGAATTGTCAATTAGATGAACTTCCTTTTACAATGATTTTGGAATTTCCCCTTGTTGTAGCATTAACGTCTTGATATTATTGCTTTCCTTTGATCCTGATAGCATTGACTTGCTAATCGTCAGTGTAAATATGATTGATGATGGTGTCATAGATATGATTCACATTATTTCCTTTGTCACCCGAAGATTCCCCTTTCTAATAATTGGGGAGAGGATCCTTGAATTCCTGATGATCATAATTGGCATTATGTCCCTCAAACATTATGGTACGGTTATCAATCAAATCCTGAACAAGATCCTTTAACCCTTGGCAATTACTTGTCTTATGACCTTTGCATCTATTATAATCACAATAGTATGAGTCATTCCACGATGGTGGTTTAACTCAAGGCTCATAATATCTTTGTGGTGGCAATGTGATAGCATTTTGATTCAACAGTTATTTAAGAATTGATTCTAAAGACTAGCCCAAGGGAGTAAAACTCCGTCAATTCAAGAAAAATTGAGATTTGGGCGCATTTGAATTTCGATTATTTCCAAGAGTATTACCATGATTGTTGGTCACATTTCCTTGGTTGGAATTATTGCTTTGGTTACTAGAATTTATAGCATTATTGGTGCATTGGACACCTGATAAATTAAGAATGGTAGGCTTCGCATTCACATTGTTAGCATCTACCTCCCCATCATTCATAACATTTTTATTTCCAATCCAAAATCGTGACTTGTTGTTATTGTTGCTATTTTTTGTTGTTGTTATTGTATGAATTTGGAATTTCTTTATAAAGCTTTACAACTCCATGCTTGACCAAGGCTCCTTCAATGGTGATTGCATTTTCAATCGATTTTTCAAATGATTGAGGACAATGAAGATTTAGCCTATAACTCATCTCTTGATTCAAACTGTCGATAAAGATTTCCATCTTTTCCTTTTAAAGGAACAAGATGGGAATATCTTGCAAAAAACCTTCTCCACCTTTGTAAGAATTTGGTGAAGGGCTCCCCAATCTTTTGTTTTACTCTAGATAAATCAAGCATGGCTATCTCATGTTATATATTATAGGATTATTGTGATATGAACTTATTTATTAACTCCTAAATTTTCTGATGGGGGGAGTGATCTTGGAAAGCCACTCCATGGATTGTCCACCCAGAATTCATGGAAACAATCACATTAGGTAGGTATCTTCATGAGAGAACTCTAAGCTCATATTTTTAAAATCCCTCACATGATCAATGGGATCTATTTTCCCATTATACCTATCAAACTTTGGGATCTCGCAATGTTTTGGAAAATGAATTATGATAAGACTCCTATCAAATGGATAAGGGCAGATATCTTCCAAAACGTATTTCTTTGTTTTATTCCCTTTTATTTCCTTTATTTTCCCTTGTAATGCTCTTATCTGTTGAGTAAGAGAACTAAAATCATTAAGGGGGGCCTCAGGATCCTCTCTAATCCCTTCTGTGTCAAAATCAATAGGTAAATTAGCTCCTTGATTGGCCAATGAAAGGAAATATATTTCTTTGTTTCATTCCAAAACTCTATCCATGAGAGTATGGAATTGAGGATCATGTTTTGCTTCTTGAATCATTTCTTCTGTTATCTCATCATTATTTAGATTATTCCCAGTGCGAAGTCTGTGAAAAGGATTTTCTTCCTTATCACCACTATTGCTTTTATCACCCATGTTGCTTAATGTACTTTCCCTTTCATCTCCTTCTATGTGCTTTTGAGATCTTGTGACAAAAGGCATAAGATTTTTCCCAATTTCAACTAATCCTGATCAAAATATGAAATAATGTAATTTTGATGGATATCCAAGTCGGAATAGAATGAATATTCTATTGATGTGACTTATGAAATTTCTAATCTTTAGCTCATGATTTCCCAGTTGAAAGGATGATGATCCTGTTGTGGGAATTAAACTAAAAAAAAAAAAAAAGATGATGTTGCACTTTGTGAGGTTTGATCATAGTTTTGTAAAAATAAGGATTTTTGATAAATGCCTAATGCCTAAGCTCTCTATTGCAGAACTTGATTGGGATGATTAGAGTACAAAATTTTTGGTTGGGAGATAAAAGAGGAACAAATAGGCTGACTGTGATTATGCCTTTGAGAAAGAGATCTTCTTTGAAAGAAAGCTCATGAATATAATGGTTCTAAGAAAAAATCATCAGTGAAAGCTCTAACAAAGTCGTGATATCGATGAATAAAAGTTTTGTTTTCAAGCAAAAAAATTTTGACTTTGGTATTAAAACTTTATCCTTTTCAATAGCTTCTTATAACTGAGAGACTTTTTTGGCTTCCTAATCTTCGTCTCTAGGGAATTCTTAGCAAAAGTTGCAGACTTCTAGACCCTGAGCATAGAAAATGACTAGACTAAATAATAGATTTTTCGGTGTCAGGAAAATTACCCAGGTTCAGAACATAGATGCACTTAGATTTTAGTAGATGCACTAAAATATCCAATCTATGCGCTGGACTATTGCAGGTATGCATTAAAAAATAGCACACATGGACTAAAATGGAGCATTAATGCATTGAAATAGAGCACAAATGCACTAAAACAGAGCATAAATGCATTGAAACAGAGCATAGATACACCAAAATAGAGCACATATGCGCATAAAAAGAGCACAGATGCATTATAATAGACAAGGAATGCGCTAAACTATCCAATTACGACACTGAGATAGACATGTTTCAAAATTTTGATGTTTTTGGATGATCTTTATGTGATTTAAATTTGGAAGAACATGACATACAATAGAAAACAATTGTTTTGCAAATCTTACAAATCTAAACAAAGAGTGTATGTTGAGATTTTCATGGCTATTGAAGAAAATAAGCACTTCAGACATACTCACTCTTCTTTGTCAAAAAGGTCATCATAGCAACCACAACCCACATCTTAAAATTGTGTCGACTCACACAACCATGTCACCCCCTAAAAGGCACCCCTGTTTTTGTATTTTCGAGGTGCGTACTCAAGGTTAGATTTCTCAATCCCTTGAGAAAAAAATCTATGGAAATTATATGGTGAGTGTCTTGGGGGTAGATTCTTCCCTCCCCTTGCATTGTGATTATTATGATGTTTGGATACTGACACGGTTGACTTTCTACACTATAGCTCGTATTAAAGGTATCTGTTTGGTGCAACAATAGATAAAGTCCCTCAAGAGACCTCCCAATCTTTAGAACAAAGATTTTGGGGATGATTATCTTGCTCACTTTCATTGAATATGGGTTTCCCCAAAATTCACTTTTGATCAGAGTGGGTCGAAAAACCTGGCTTTGGTTGTTCCCACTTAGGTCATTCCCATAGGGTGAGTATTTTTCCCTACTACGGTAGGCCTTCTAAAAAATTTAATAAAACATGAAATGTATACAATGAAAAAGGTAAGTTTGGTGTTTTGGTCACCCAGTAAAGGGGTGAGCATAAACCTATTACCCAGCAATCACAACAAACAAATGGTTTAGTTTTATATCCAAATGACAATTTTCTACACTAAGTGAAGACATTGCTTCACAACAAGAATTGGATTCATTTTAACCAAGATAAAATAATGTTTGGTGACTATCCTAGGATTGATTAATTCCAGATTTAAGTGTCTATCCTAGTATTGCTTCATTTTTACTTCAGGCAGAAAAGAAAAATATTTGTCCACGAATGGCATCGAAATTAGGATTTATTTTTACACTCCCTGTATGTGCTAAAATAACTAGTAAATGCGCTAAAATAGTTAACAAATGTGCTAAAGGAACAAATAGGGATGCACTAAAATACTTAGTAAATGCGCTAAAGGAACAAGAAAATGCGCTAAAACAGGTCATCGAAGATCTAAAACAGTCCTCATATTTGCTAGAATGTAGCTTGTATGTGCTAAACCAGAGTTTCAGTCTATCACATGTCAGAAAATCTACAATAAAAAGATTAAAAATGGGGCAAGTCCCCACGGTGGGCACAAAAAATGTGTGTGATAATATGTGGAACAACTAATAGGTTAAACTAAGACACCAATGAAACATTAAATCAAAGGAAACTAATTAAAAGTAAAAAAAACTCTAAACAACAACTCATTCAAAAGCATTTCATTGCCCTCTATCTCTAGAGATTTGTTGTAAGTTGCTAGTTCTCAGTTGGTGTATGCAACAACTTTGACAGAATGACAACTTAGAGAACAAGTTTATGCAACATGCATGTCCATTGCTAAATGATTTAAGCTATGATATGAACTTGAAATTCTATGCTAAAATGTTGATTTCGAATGCAACTATAGTCACTGCGCTAATTTCACAAAATCTAGGATGAAATCTACTCACTAAAGGGTTGTATTTATAGATTTTTGGAGGCAAAAATCTAGATGGTAAAGATCAACGGTCAAATTCGAACCTGTCAAGATGAACGGTGAGAGGTTCTGGAGGTTGAGAGAAAGGTGAAAGAATTCTTTCAATGCACAAAACCATCCTCATTAAAAGATGGAGACAAATTGCCATTTTTCATTTCATTTATGAAAGTTGGTTGAAATTTGAGGATAACTTCCCAATTAAATAAATAAATTTACTTACTTTCATGTGACATGGATTTTAGAAGCTTCCATAATTAAATAATTAATATTTAATTATGTGAGGGATGAAAAAGGTGTGTAATTAAATATTTACAATATTTAATTTGAATGTGAGATGAAGAAAGTGTTTGGAGGAATATTCCATTATTTGATTTGAAACATTGAAACTTAGAATAATATGATAATTAAAATAAATTATGAAATTTATTTTATTTAATTGAGAAGAAGATAGCAATAATTAAATAAACTTATTTATTTAATTAAACTAGAAGAATTAGTAAAATTAACGATATAAATAAATAATTAAATCTATTTATATGTAGATGACTTTTAGAATATTAATTAAATAATTCATATTTAATTAATTAACAGGTTTTGCAATGACCATTTTTAAATGTATACAACTTCAACTCATATAAGTGTTTTAAAAATCATATGAGTGTCATGATCTAGTGACCTACTTCTAATACCTTTGTGAGACATAGTTTCTAACTTATGGCATCTTGCATTGTAACCGCATCTGTTGTGGAGCCCAAGAGTCCCATGATTGCTTGACATAAGGCATTGCATCCACCTAATTAATTTTGGATTCCATTCACCATAAATTAGCTATGACTTCCTCACAACCTAAAATATATGTGGGCTTAGAGACCACTATTTCCCATGTTTAGATCCGGGCACCTAGAGGAACAAATTAAGCAGACTGAGAAGAGCAGATCTAGACTTTGAATTTCTAGAAAAGCCAAACTTGACTCATTCATCAAGAGTGGCAAATGAGTCCCACTTTAGGTGTTTTTTAGAGATCTTTATATATTTGGATACCCATTTGGCCAAAACTTGATCCTATGCAAAGATCCAGATGTGCAACAGATTTGCCTATAATGGCAAATGAGTCCCACCAGGCCTAAAAAATAGCAATTTCAGGATTTCAGAGCTCCATTTCATCTCTCTCCAGATTCCAGATGCACAATTTCAGTTATGTGGCTTTCTATTTTGTTTCATGGTCATTTCTAGGTCATTCATTGAAATATTACGTTAAACTAGGCTTTTGCATTTCATCCTTCATTGCATTGTCTTTCCAAGTCTAAACTTGGTTGTGAGCCCCTCTTCTAATCTAAAATCATACCCTATTGTAATATCTCTTGCCTCTATTCTTGGGGTGAGATCTCTAGGGCCATCCTTGAATGTAAGGGTGATCCCACAATAGTGGTTTACAATTTTTGGCCAAACTAGACACTGAAATTATTATTTTTAACTAAATCTTCACATTCGGGCACCTATAGTAGCTAAACTGTGATAGATTTGAAGATGATACAAACTAGAGTCTCATCACATTTTGTCTAGACATTCTAAAAATATATTTTTTACAATTTTTGGAATCAAATTTCACTTCTTTTTCCATCTCCCACGAAAATTGGTTTTTTTCTTCAGAAAATAGCATTTTTAAAAAGTGACACACACCATATAATGTATAACTCTTTTTTCATGAAGGATAAAATTATAATTATTTCAAATCTAGTTTTTTAACTCCGATATCTAGTGTTTCCACTTGGTTAGATAGTTTTTTATTGAATGTTTCTTTAATCAAGTTTTGAAGTCAAACCAATTACAATTCAGACATAGCACAACTGTATAATGCGTAACATTTTTTGTATATATCGAAATTATTTTTTTTTTGTTGGATCAAGGACTTCAATATTTGGTGCACTCATATTTTTCATTTTTTTTTTGATAATCTCCTATTTTTCCACATGTGCAGAACAAAGATCTTCATTTTCAATGCAAAAACCTATATTTAATAAAACTAAAAAAAATACATAATAAAACCAAAACATATCAAAATTATATTTGTTGGATAGATCATTTGGACTAGTTGATACCAACTGGGTTTATGAAGTCTCTACCATTTTCATTTTCAAACTGAGCTTCAAAGTGAAAAAATTTAGGTGTTTTTTTGTGTCGGAGGGTTGGAAGGTGGGAAAATGGGGGTTCAAGCGAACCCGCTTGAACCTTGGTTCTCTCGAACCTTGGTTTGAGTGAATCCCCTTCCCATAATGGGAATTATGGGTTCCCACATGCAAAGGGGTTCACTCAAACCCTAGTTCGAGTGAACCTCTTTGGGGTTCGTTCGCACCTACAGTTCGCTCAATCCTCCCAAAACAATGTTTTTTTGAATAGGTCATTTCTTCAAAAAATTTCCTTCGTCACTTGAAATGTAAACCACTTTTGTGGGTTCACCCATAAAGTATTTAAAAGATTGTTTCCCTAGGTCATAAAACCCTAGTAGAGAACCAAAATTCTATCCTACATTTTGGTAAACCTACATTTTAGAATAACTTATTTTCTAATCTAGAGTCCATCATCATTCTAGATTTATCTTGCATTAAATTTACACTAGGGTTTGCATTAGTTAATTGGCATTCTAGGGTTTCAAAATTTTGCATTATTGAAAGTGTGCATATAGGTTGCATTTTTGCATCTCAAATCATTGCAAAACATCTAAAAATTGCATTTCCACTTATGATACATATTATACAACATAAAAATCATGAAAATCCATTGAAAATTCCTTTTTTTTTTGAAAAAAATCCCTACTAGGACTCATTTACCACCTTGGGAAATTTAGTCCCAAAACATATCCGAAACAAACTTTTATAGCACTAAAAACCTTGTTTTTAAGCTTCTGTTTGCTACCATTAATTATATGTTTTAGTCTCTTAACTTTATGTTTCATGCATTTCACTAAATATAGCTTAAATTAGTCCATTTCATACATTTATTCATTTCAAAATTGCATTCACAACATCCCACCTTCATATCATTTCCTTGCTTGAAATCTGAAAATTGCATTTAAACATTTCAGTTTAAGTCATTGCATTGCACTTTATTTACTTACTCATGTTAGCATGTGTTGTTTTCAAGCATTTAGTTTATCTAGAATATCAAGTGGCTTGTATGATTCTATTTTATCTACTCATGGGCATAATCTAGGAAAGAAAAGTAAAACCTTTGATAAGCATGCTGGATACCCTCCTAGTATCTACCGGATTCGTAAGAATTTCATAACATAGGAGGATGCAAGCGTAGACAATCATAACAGCCATACTTTTTCTTCTCCCAATACCTCTCCTATTAGTAATGAAGGTATATTGTTGAAATAAGATACAAACATTGAGAGTCTTGATTGTCTCTCTCCTCCTCCTCGTTTGGAATATGTTAGAAAAAAGAAGATGAGATCATAGAAATATTTTTAAACATCACCTTACCTAGTATTCATCCCTTTCTTGTGAAAACATTTTAACCAAAGATGATGATATCATAGATGACCATGATAATCAAAATTTTCCTTCTCCTACTATCCCTCCTCAATGCGAAGAGGATATTTTGGGGTTAGAAGATGCACCTATTTAGAGTCATGAGAATCTTGTTCCTCCCTTACCTAATGCCCCCTACCATTTGGAAAGATCTATTTGACAAGCATGACAATCATATTTGTCCTACTCTTGATGCTTCCCCTACTTGTGATGAATCTACCTTACAAAATCTAACCATAGATTGCGATGAATATATTAGAATCTCTCCTACTAGGGTACATAGCATGGCACAAGAAAACGAGACCTTAGAGAAAAAAGACAATCAAATTGATACTTCTCCTAATATACCCACTATTGATAATCAAGAAAATCTAGAAAATGATTATTTACCTACTTACGATGAAATATATTTGGAAGAACCAATCCTTGAATGTGAAGAACATTTGGTTTGTATCTCTCCTAA
The DNA here is from genome assembly GCA_007115665.2 of Sequoiadendron giganteum. Lineage (NCBI taxonomy): Eukaryota > Viridiplantae > Streptophyta > Pinopsida > Cupressales > Cupressaceae > Sequoiadendron > Sequoiadendron giganteum. Next base: position 91,935,300 of record CM021107.1, read on the forward strand.
AAAATATCCTCCTAGGGAGAATATCATGGTGCAAGAAAAGGAAAACATTGAAAATAATAATATTATGCCCTTAGATGAAGATGATGAAGTACTATTAGACTCTCACTCATTAAGGTATGCTAATATTGTTCAACGTCAACTCATTATTTACCCACCATCACACAAACTGCAAACTCAAAACATACCCAAACTTATCCTTTACCCATCTAGGAATAATGTGTCACAATAGCTAAGCCATAATACCATTGCTCATACATATAACAATAGAAATAATCTGCAACCACAACAACCAACTCCAACATCCCTCCCATTGCCTAATGCCATCCTCCCTAACTATATCTTATCGGGCCCCCCTCGTCAAAAGGAGTGTGATCTTCTTGAATAACTAAAGAATACTCCTGCTAAGATATCCCTATGGGACCTAATTCATAATTCACCTAATTATCGCACTTTGCTTCAAACAACTTTACAACATGTTCCTATCCCTTCTAATGCACAAAAAAATGACATATCAACCATGATTCAAGAAATAAATTCTGAAATTGTTCTCCACCAAAGTGAACTCCCCCCTTTGGAAGTTCCAAAACAAAATGAAGCTTTCATAATAATATCTCAATACAAAAGAAAGGGATAGAGAATTCTTGTGGATAATGCCTCAACCTTTCATGTATGAAGTGTGACGCTTTTGGATAGGCTTGGCATCGATAAATCAAACATTCAACCTGACTCTCTATCTATCAAAGGATTTAAAAATGTAGGAAAAAAACCACTTGGTGTGATCACTTTGTCTATTACAATCGATAAGGCAACATTAGAAACACCGATCCATCTTATGCTTCATGATCTTTCATATAATCTCCTTTTAGGAAGACTATGGATTCATGCAATGAATTGGGTTCCTTCTACTCTTCATCATAAAATTAAATACATCTATAATAACAAAGTGTACAAACTCGAAGCCAATCCTGACCCAAATAGTTTAAACATTGAGAAAAACAAGGAAAATCCTTTGCCATCATTGACACCAACCACACAAGTGGAACCCACACAACAAAAAGATAAAGGAAAACACATTGAGGAAGTCATGAAGCTATTAGAAGATGATTGTAGTTCCATAGACTTTGAACCAACATTCATGACAGAATACAAGATCATACACATAGACTCTGAGAAGGGAAAATCAAAAGCAGGAATGTCAACACAAAATTTCACAACCCTTCGAAAGAATCCAGCTCAACCAATAAAGAACAAAAAACAATAGATTACACAAAAAAATTTGATGAACCTAATCATGAACGACCACCAAATGCAAAATAAATGAAGAATCTTTATTGAAAAGGTTAAATGATCTTAAACAACTCGGCTACAATGGAAAAGGATGTGGTGCTAGAGAACAAGGTATCTACAGCCCTATAGAGCCTAACACGCAAGAAATGACTCATGGTCTTGGTTATTATCCTTTGATAGAAATAAACAAGCTTGAACACTAAATATCAACATTATTACAAAATATTCTTCCAAGCCAACTTTAAGAGTAATGCATCCTAAATTGATAGACACTAGTGGTATTGATTGTTATTATTTGCAAGAAATAAATAAAACTTTGCTTAGTATCAATGTCATCTCTTGAAACACTAATGATTTGAATTCGTCAGATTTTACATCTTCCTTTCATGGAGAGAACAAAATATCACAATCTAAAGAGTCTTGTGTAAGTATGAAATCCTCTACTAGGCAAGAGATATCTTTGTTGCATAATAAAGGAACATCTTCCATTAATCAAGAGGGTATCTTATCGAGAATCCTCCAAGAAGATGAAACAAATTTTATTACAAGACTTCATTTTGTGCATATCATAGAGTTCATGGTCATGCCACTAATGAATGTAAGGCTTTGAGTAAAAAATTTCAATATCTTAAGGACTGTGGTGCTCTTCCTTGGGTTGAAGCACCTAACTCCTCTAATTGATACTTATTCTCATCTCATTTGGCTCACCCTTGTCCTGCACTAAGTGGGGGAAAGGGGATAGGTAGCCTTCTCCTCATATGTCACTTTTCGTTGTCTCTTTTGGCTAGTTGATCACCTTTCATGAACATATAAGATAAAGTTTGGGATGTGGATGACATGCCTTAATTTTTCTCGCATGTGACATACTACCTTTTTCATGATGTAGCTTATTGGAAACATATGACTTGGCATAAGGATTTTTGAATAAGCTCTCATGCCTCCTACTTTAAAGCAATTTTTCACAATAATGGTGTTAGCAACCGCTTTAAAGTGGGGGCATACATAGAAACTCATCACATTTCACTATGTGATTTTCTTTCTTCTTGTGATGCATCCTTTTCTTGGTGGTGTCGTTGGGCTTGATTTCCTCCAAGAGCATGGTATTTATTTGACTTATTATCTCTTGGACACATTAAGCATGATGTTCCCCAGGAAGAGACCTTGCATGAACTAAGCAAAATCCCTTTGAACATTCCTTACACTATTTTGCATTTACAATTTTGATTATATGGCCACATTGCATAACAATGCATGCCTATGGATCCATCCTATTTGTTCATGAGATCTAAGCATACAAAGTTTTTTTGGTCTCATGAAGCTCAAAAATAATTTTCATGTGGTGCCTTATTAAAGTTATCAGGAGGTACAACTTTGGTAGGGTTTGAGCGGGAAGCCCAATTTGAGGCATGAATTTCCCCATAGCCACTTGTGTATGTGTGAGGAAATACTAGCCATGAGTGTATACGTCTCACCTTTCTAGGACTTCTCACTTGACAAACAACCAAGAATTCCCTCACCTCAGAGTGAGTATGCATTTTTCAGACAAACAACCTAGATCTAATTCACATCATGATGGACAAATGTTCGAAGCTTGATCCACCTTTTTATTTTTTCTCATTCGTAATTCACTTCCTTTTAGTTATTGTCATTGAATGATCGTGTATCTTGTTTTGATGCAAATCATTCACCTTGTGCATGTCATTTTTTTGTTTATGTTGGTTTGACATAGGATCTTGGATCCTAGGGGTTTGATCGCTTCCTTGATCTTTGTTATTATAGACCATCTGCATGGGTCTAATTGGACCCCTCTTGAATGCCTATTTTAGTGTAATTTTGAAGAAATTCCATCCTCTCACTAAAGAGGGGGCTAAATGTAGTGTAGAAAAATATGTAACTTGCTCGATATGGGAATAATTAATGATAAATTAGACTTTTTGTTGCCTTGATTTGGTGTTGTGAGGTGCTCGACACATCCACATTAGGTGTTGGGCCCATTTTAATTAACTTAACTCTTCCCTAATTTAATGTTGTAAAATGTAATTATTTACATCTTCACATTAAATTTGTGAGGGTTCTAAATCAAGTGGACTGAATTTAGTGTTGTAATGTGTTGAACACATTCACATGGGATTTAGGATCCATCCAAGCTAAATAGACCAAATTTTTTGTTAATTTAGTGTTGTAAAGTGTATTTATCTACACTTGCACATTGCATTTTGGGACCTCTGTCATTTATAATATTAATATCATCATTAATAGGCCCCTATGACCTTATATTGTGTATGCCAAGGAATATTTTGATCAAAAGCCTGATAAAATCAACATATAAACCTGATTTCTTCACTCCTAGACATCTGAGCTGGAAAAATAGCCCCTATGGGACCCATTTTTCACCATGGGTTAATGAGTCCTATGAAGAAATTTTCTTCCTTAATATTTTGGTTGTTTTCGGCTTCATTTTTTTCTTTGAAAGATCTACGTGTGAAGAGGTTGTGTTTCTGATAGGCACACAATTCGCCACATGGTGGTTGCATGCATTTTGCTAATTGCTTATTTCTAAGCTTTGAGTCAGACCACATGTCGGCTTGGCGGGTGATTTCTTGAAACCACTTTTTGCGAATCTGAAACTATTCACCTATGCAACACATCATCTCTTCATTGTCGAGGACCCGTACCTTGGGGTTTTCATTTGGATTCTGTCGGAATGCGTCATTCCTTGTTCTAAAGAAGGATGTGAGTCAGTGCCTCCAAAGCCACTTGACCGTTCAACAAGACCTTTACCAGACTATTTTTTCTAGGATTTGAGCGATTAAGAAGGGAAATCCTATTAAAATATCTAGATCACATAAATGTGGTAGTTGAAAGTTGATAAGCAGGATTGCAGCGACCAAGCTAAAAGATATGGATCAAATTATGAGCTATTAGATGTGAATATCTGACAGTCATTACTTTTGGATGAATTCAATGTTTCTCTCTCCATGTTGGCTATAAATATGAAGTAAAAACATAAAGAAAGGGTTCCTGAAGTTTTCCTTTTTGGAAAAAGTTTCCTTAGCTTTCATAGTTAGTAGAAATATTTTGTTTCAAGTTTATATCTAATACTACTTTGCTCTGGCATGTTAGGTCTTTTATATAATCAAACTTTATTGGATTGGAATTCGATCTCTATTTTAAAGTTCATTTAATATTTGAAGTACGAGTTATTAAGGGGAAATATCTGAAACTGTGCATAATATGGCCTTTGTCAATTTTTTATTCTTCATATCTTCATCCTGAATAGAACACTATGTCTTGCTTAATCTAAATAGTTTAGATTATCGAACTTCCATGTTGTTTGTGTGTATGATTAAGTTATAATATGTAGAAACTGCATTATGTCTTTGGACTTCTTTATTTTCTTAGTAGGTTATCACTTTTTCATGATATGCTATATTAAGAGGAAGGGTTTATGTAGCTTTTAAATATTTTTCTATTAATTCTTGAAACTTCTATGCTTGGTCGGATCTTAATGCACACTTCCTATGGGTGGATTGAATGACTGCATTTGTGCTTGTATCTAGCCTTTGTTGTTTGTTCTCCTCTCAACAATGAAGGGATGCGGTATTATGTGTCTATCATATCATTCGTAGAAGGAAACTTGTGGTTTTGAAATTTTGTAAAAGCATTGGCGCATCGCCACTTTTAAATTTTTTTTTTTTACATATATTTCTACTCTTTTCCCAAACTCAGAGAAGACTCGAATTTCTATAAAAATACCAAAGGTATTCAGTGAGATGCACATTTTCCCCCACTTGCTGAATTTTCCATAAGACTGTCGGAGAGGCACAAGCTTTGATGATCAACAATAATTTTTTTGGCATGCCTAGTGGGACAAGCTCTTAAGGCCTGATTGGAAGTCGGAAGTATTTCTAAATCAGACCAAGGAAGGAAACTTGAGTTTTCATGGGGTGCTGGCAAGAAGTTGAGTCCACTTTTTGGCCAAAAAGTGGAAGTGTTTACCCTGATTTTTAGAATTTGACACATTTGACTTTAAAATTTGAAGCACTTAGAGAGGGAATCTTCGAAAAAGTCATTTATCATAAAATGTACTACTTGGAGCCTAGTTTCCAAATATGTAATTTATTTCAATACCCAGATTGTACAAATTGAGTTTCAATAGGCTTTTCTAAAAACCACTGTTTGAAATTCATTTTTTTACCATACCGTGCACGTTTGCGACATCTATATTTTGACCTAAATTATGGCATTTTTCTAAATCCTTTTGGGAGAAGATTTGTGACTCACTGAAGCTTGTTTTTTGATATTTTTTGTAAATTGTTTATTAAATATTTTATTTTTGTTAAACTTTTATTAGGCATATTTTTCGTTTTGAAAAATCCCCGTGTACAACATGCATAAGATGACCTAAACTTATGATATTTTGATTTTTTTTTAAATTGAAAAGAATTGTCTGAAGCTTGTTCTCGTGCAATCTGTTCGTCAAAATGTTATGTTGATCAAAAGTTATTCAAATAGTAAAAAACTTGATATTTAAAGTTTATGGACCAATTTCATCATAAATTAATTGAAAAATAGAAAAAATAATCTAATTGTAAAAAAAATTACATATTTGGAATCTGCATTGTCTCATCTAAAATGGGTTTCAATTTTGTCAAAAAATTCTACAAAAAAAGTTGTCAGCCATATGTCCAAACTCGGTATTTTTCTCTGACATTGTTAGAACCTTCAACTTGCTGGTCAAACTAGGTTGAAGGCCTAGGTTTAGATTCCCAATGCTTTTCTCGAACCAAAATACAAGGCAAAAACCCAAACACAAAGCAAAACCAATTTCAAATTTTTAAAAACGGGATCCCGATTATAAACCGGGATCTCATTTTTTAAACAAACAAGATCTCGTTTTATAATCGGGATTCCATTCCCAATATTAAATGGTGTGACCGTTGACAAGGAAATGGGATCCTGATTATAAAATGGGATCTCGTTTGTTTGAAAAATGGGATCTTATTTTATAATCGAGATCCCTTTTATTTTTAATCGTTTTATTTAAATTTACTATCAAAAATTATTGTGAGGTCTGCAACTTCACCTATATGCCCGATAGTAGTAAAATTGGGGTACTTTTTGTCAAGAATTATTTTTACAGGTGGTGACTTATATTTTTGATTATTTTTTTCAAAGGAGGCATCATGTAAACTATTTTTGAAGTGGAATTATGTTAGTTTTGTACTTGTTTGGAGGAACAAAAGGTCTTCAACTTGCAGTATGAATTTATTTTTTCAAAGGAGGCATGAAGAAAACAATTTTTAAAGTGGAATTGTGCTAGCTTTCTACTTTTTTTGAGGAACACAAGAGGAAGAATTTTGTCCTTATAGGTCTTGAACTTCCAATTTGGATTGAATTTTTTGAAGAATTTCACTATTGACATTCATTTGTGCTTGAGAATTTTATAATCATGGGAGATAAAGCTTGTAATAAGAGGAGGAAGATATTGACTCCTGAAGAAATTGAAGCAAACAAAGAGAAGGAGAGACAAAGAAAAAGAGAAAGAAGAATGAGAATTAAATCAATGAATGATGGGGGAACATCGAACTCCACAACTATTGAAGATGAAAACATTGAGGAGACCATGGTTGTAGATGAAGCTAATTTGCGAGAAGTCAATTTGGAGAAGAATATGATTATACAAGCAAGTCCTACTATGTCTTCAAATCCCTCTTTCAATACTATGGAGAATGTTTCAATATGCACAAATCCAAGCACGTCTTCAAATCCACTTGTTAGTGAAATGGTAAATTTGTATGTAGAAGTTTTACAAGATGCTGGACTTAATGATGTTGACATTGATAATAATTAGAGAGATGAAACTTTTTTACAATTTGTTGAAAATGAAAATGAGAATGATCATTTTCTTAAAAATGAAAACAAAAACCATTTTGTTGATGAAAATGAAGATGAAAATGTAAATCGTTTTGAAGTTGAAAATGAAAATGAAAATGAAGATGAAGACAAAAATCTAGAACGTGATGTTGGATTTAATGAAAATTCTTTTTTAAAAACTGGAAGTGGTGTTTTCGATATTCTTCCTATTCAAATTTGTTGGAGGAAAATAAGAACACATGAGAATAAAGTATACAAAAAATTCTTTTATCGTGAAAAAATTGCAATTCAATGTCAACTAATGATGCAATTGGTGAGAATGCAAAAAAGGAGGAAAATAATGAAAAGGTTAGTTTTTTGTTAAACCAAAAAGAAAAGATCAATCGTTAAAACATGTTATGCCTACTGTTGCTAGTTCCATTCAATCTATTGGGAAAAATAGTCGATCTAAAGATAAAAATGCAGCAAGAAGACCTATAACAACTGTTATAGTTAATAAAGAAACTTTGAATAAAAGAATGGTAAGAAATATTAGTGATGTTTTAAAAATACATCCTAAAACATTGCTAAGAGTGGAAAAAAGATGAGGAAGTATAGAAAATGATCATATCAACCAATGTTGGACTTTCAATGGCTAACTCCCGAGGTCTGATATAAAATTGAATTTTGAAATTAAATCTTTGATTGGAAAATATTGGCATGATAATACTAGGGTTTCATCTAATGCTAGAGATGTTTTAAAATTAACGGTGGGGTCCAAAGTTCACGATCTTCACCCAAAATACCTATTAGATACAGCACAAACTAAATTTTATAGAAAATTTTGTGGTGATTAGTGTTACCTGGTAGTATTAAATTAAGTCAAAGGTCTTTTGAAAAATGTAAACCGTGGTATGTCAAAATTAATAAGCAACAAATATCTTGTTGTTTTAAAACGCATGTTCAATTTCATTATTTTTATGATGTTTTTCGATATATATGTTGTACCTTGCATACAAACATGATTATATAGGAATGTGGTATTAATATGCAACTTGAAGCAATAAGGGAGTTTATTTCAGGTTTGTTTTGTGAAAGATATAATGGTAGTTTTTTTTATTTAAGTTCATGTATTTCTAGACAATGCATTGACTAGGGAAATCTTCATTCTTAAGAATTTGTATGCATGAAATTGTTGATAATGATTTTGGACAAAAATTAGTAGATGTTAAAATATTTAAGAATGTTCACTATTCTTTAAAATGTGGAAAACTAGGAAAACGTTGGGATTTAGTTATAGAAAAAGTTAGTGTGCATGAATTCATGAGTGAATTTAAGAATAGGATTGTACCAAAATATGTCATGCACTCTCAACATGCTCGATGGCTTGATGGCCGATTTCACGCATGTAGAAACACATTTCCAATTGGTACTATACTTTCAGTGGTTGATTTTGTGAAAAATTATACTCTAGCTCTGCAAGAGGAAATTCAATCATAGTATTATAATTCAAAGCAAGTAGCTATGTTTGTCCATATTGTTTATAGACATGCAAATGATAGCAATGAGGATGATAGAAATTTTTTGAGGGAGTATCATTTTTATTTGAGTGATAACCGATTACACTCGTCAGAGTTTGTTCAATACCGTTTCAATATATTTTATAGAAATTTAAGAGAAAGAGGAATCAATATGAAAGAACACCTCATATGGTCAGATAATTGTATGGGGTAGTTCATGAATGCTCAAGTTTTCTATTGGTTAATTAGGGTTCACAAGGAACTTAATGTCCAGCATATATGGAGTTTTTTTGAAGCTGGGCATGGTAAAGGAGAACATGATGGAGCTAGTGCGTGTGTCAAAATAATTCTTGCTAGAGAACAATTAAAATTTGAAGATGCAGTAAAATTTAAAGATGCACGTAGGATTGTGGATTGGTGTAATACAATATTATCTACACCTAGTTCGAGTGAGTAATCTACAGTTCATTGATTCTTTTGGTTGGTTGAAGAAGAGAACATTGTACCTAGACTTGACTGTGAGACAATTAGTGGATCTACTAAATGGAATTCATTTAGGAGTTCAAAGGAAAGCACATGGACTATCTGGACAAGGGAGCTTTCATGTTTTTGCCAGCTTTGTATCTCAGGAGATTGGGAAGCATGTGAAAATACATAGTGGGTTGAATAGTGGGAGCAAAGATCATTGACACCTGTACAGGCACATGGTCAATATGAAAGAACTATTGAAGAAAATGATCAAGTATTTGCATCTGAAGACTATGATCATGTATCAAACCTTGTACAAGAAGGTAATTTAATTCAATTTATTTTACTTTATTAAGTCATTTTGTAATACTAAATTATTTATATGGATATGCACAAGTTATTAAATCAATTTTTGTTTGTAGGACATGCGTATGCTATTGTTGCACCTGAGGGGAATGAAGAGCAAATAGAATATTGGTTGGCTCATTGTGTGGAGACTAAACATAAGTTATTATCACCTCGAGAATACGATGATGGCTATCATTATCCAATAGGTACGATGATCCCCTTAAGAAAATTTTGATAACAATTTTTTGCTCCCCTTAAGCATTTTTTAAGAACAAGTCTTTGATCCCATTAAGAAATTTAGAGAACTTATTTGATGATGGTTTTCATTTTTTCCAATAGGATCATTTGTGGTTGTTGGCACTTGGCTACGAAAATACCTAGCAAGGAAGAATGGTCTACTTGCATTCGAAGATTATGAAATGCATTGAAAATGATTATACATTATTCATATTTGGTGGTGGAAACAAATATAAAAATAGATCGGTATCCCGAAAGACCTACAAATAAAGAGCTATGGACAATTTATATGGAAGAGCATGAGACAATCATAGATGCATTACAAAAAAGAGAGGATGTAGATGGTATAATGGAATAAGTAAATATAGGTAAATATAGTTTTAGTTTTATATTGTCCTTTTAAATAGATTAAATACATGTTTCGATACTAGGCAAGTGTGTTATTAGTTGAAATTGATTTAAATTGTCCTTCTGTAGATCCTTAAGCCATAATCACAAAAAGGATCTAGTCCATGCGGATTCAACCTAGACAACATGGAATACTTGGTAAAAATAGGTAATTATTAGTTAAAATATATTTAAATACATGTTTTGATTACATATTGATATTGCTTGTACATTAATAGTTAAAATTGATTTATTATCATTTTTTGTATCCTTAAGCCATCATTGCATTGATCTCATACTTTGAAATAAAAATGAGAGGATGCTTGGATTCAACCTACACACATGTGGAATACTTTTAAATGAAGGTACTTGAGTTGTGTGAAAACCTACTACATTCCTTGGGATGTAATATCCAAATTTTGTAAACATTGTTTTGAGATGACATATATGTACATACATACTTACAAAATTAAACATTTTGTACAAATTATGAATACATGTACATACACAATAATGTACTCTATGTATCAAAATCAATATTCTATATATTTTGTTTGTTAAATTTGCATGTTTTCCTACTTTGAAACATTATATTTGATTGTATAATCACTAAATATCATGCATACATTATTGTTAAATCAATTATATCCTTAAGATGTTCTATTATGACCCCTTAAGACATCCCCTTAAGATGTTGTATTATGACCCCTTAAGACCTTGTATGATGACCCCTTAAGACATCCCCTTAAGACATTGTATGATGACCCCTTAAGACATCCCCTTAAGATATTGTATTATGACCCCTTAAGACATCCCCTTAATATTTTGTATTATGACCCCTTAAGACATCCCCTTAATATGTTGTATGATGACCCCTTAAGACACCCCCTTAAGACATCCCCTTAAGACGTTGTATTATGAACCCTTAAGAAATCCCCTTAAGATGTTCTAGGATGACCCCTTAAGACGTTGTATTATGACCCCTTAAGACATCCCCTTAAGATGTTACATTATGACCCCTTAAGACATCCCCTTAAGATGTCGTATTAGGACACCTTAAGACATCCCCTTAAGACAACCTATAATTAGTGTTGGATGCTATTATTTGTTTTGACAACTTATAAATTAGTATTCAATGCCATTATTTGTTTTGAGAGCTTATAAATTAGTATTGGATGTCATTATTTATTTTGACAACTTATAAATTAGTATTGGATGCCATTATTTAATTTGATAGCTTATAAAATAGTACTATATGCCATTATTTATTTTGAGAGCTTGTAAATTAGTGTTGGATGTTATTATTTATAGAATTTATTAATGCTTTTGTTTGTAAATTATGATTTATTGACTAATTATTGATTGACATAAATTGAATAAGTTCATTTACTAATTATCGCTAATTATTGAATTTACATATCATGTATACCATGTATGAGATCACTAAATTTGTAAAGGATAAATATTAAAATGTCCTACTAATTTCAACTTTAATTTCATATTTATATTTAATTTCACATTAATGTCCTATATTGATATCTTGACTACAAACATAAAATGCATAAATGTATATGTTTAAATTAAAATTTAAAACAATAATAAAGTCCATAATTTATGTAAATATATTAAGCAAACATGAAACCAATATATTAAGCACATGAAATAAATTACATCAGAGTACAACCCATGAACTAAAGTCCAACTAAGTACTTGAGTCATGAAATATAAAGTCCAATAGAGTACATGACAAGCCAGAAATATAGCCCATGAAATAAAAATATATAACCCATAAAATCATGTTTCTAGGTCATGTATTGTCTCTATAATCAAGAGTCCTCTTGATGCCATGCAGACTATGTGGATGACCTGAAACACTCTATACAAGAGAAAGATGAAATCAGATGTAAGACAATGAAAATTATTTATTGAAAATTTAATTTATAATTCGTCATAAAATTGAATTACCATCATATCTGGGTCTGGATGCTCTGGTGCACCTAAAGCAACCTCTAAATTCTTTGAATCAATCTACATAAACAAGACAAAGAAAGTTGAAATTAGATGCACATGTCTATAATTAAAAATGATTTAATTGAAATTAATTTATAATTTATCATATTTTAATTGTACCGTATTCTGAGGTTGTGCACCCTCTTCTCCAGGACCTGTTTGTACATGTTCAACTACAAGATGTGTCTCATGCTATAAAAGAAAAATAATTTAAAACATGTATTAGCTCATATTATATATATATATATATTCAATTTGAAATTTAAAATTAAATTTATATTCACAAAATATAATTTATAATTTAATTTAAATATAATAAAAAATTTAAATTACCATTTGATCTGGAGCTTGCTCTACATGTCATCTTGGAGGTGTAACTATGTCTAGGTTAGGGCTGAAATTCGCACTAACAAAGTCCTACAAGATCAAAATTAAAGCATGTATACCTGAATTAGGTAAATATATATATATATATATATTCAATTTAGGAAATTTTGTATAGACTTATTTTAAAAGAACCTGAAAATCAGAGGCCTCACGACTAGCCGCAACATCTAATGTTTGTTCGATGCCCATTCTCATTGTGGTATCAACCTAGACATACATTTAGACATTTAATGCTTATAATATTTACAAGTGTACATGCACATTTCATATATAGTGAATTCAAAATTCATAATTGTAACTATACTAATATAAGTTAAACAATTTACAATATAAATGTACCTGCCCCTGATCTATGATGCCCGATAGTGGAGGAGTGCTTGAAAACCCCTTGGGTGGAATCGACGTGGAAGTCAATTGACTCACCTAAACCGACATAAATATTTGAAACATATATGTGATTGAATTATAAATTTAAAACGTAAGTTAAAAATAATTTCATATATAATTTAAAAAATTAAAATCAAAATACCCCATAAGGGTTGTCTAGTAGGACTGGTGTCAATATATGTACTTCTGGAACGAATGATTTCCCCATCATTACTGCCATTTTTACACCAAACAGTTTGATCGTTAAAATGTATTGCAAAATTTTCTTTGATATACACATTCATCAAAATTATTATAAATTGAACATGTAGATGCATATTTATACGTGTGTCACAGTGTCCTCAGGTGATGGTATATTGTAAGAAACTCTACAAATGAACTGATGTGACCAGATGAACCACATCCACCCGAACTAGGTGTAGCCTGATCAGGTTCATAGAATACTTGATGGAAACTAGTATAGACATGTGGGATGGGCCTCGACACTACTGGAGTGGTACTTGGGATAGCTCCATAAAACACTCCTCCATCATCATCATCTCTATGATCCCCACCTGCTATTGCATAAGCATGCTGATCAAGGTCTCTTGCGAGTGTACTAAGGGAAACTAATCTCACGACCATAGCTCGATGATGCACAAGTGTGGGAATGGGAGGACCAGGAGCAGAAACAAGGGGTTGTGCATGCACAGGGCATTGGGGATCAACCCTTTCCTCTAACCTCTATTGTGGCATGTCACCACCAACACTTTGAAATGATTTAAAATAAAAATAATTGGACTTTTTCCCCATAACAAACTCTACATATAGTTTCCTCAAAAAATACAATGGGCAATCCCAATTAGCATGTGGAGGACTATCAAAAAGAATATACCATCGATCCCCAAAATTTGCACTCATCTATGGATGTATGCACCACCTCATGGATATTCTAGATTTTTTGGGAGGAATGGGCTATCGAGTAATGGGGTCAAGAAAGTAGGGGGCTAGGTGGGCTTTCATTATTTTAAGGTCTAAATTTTTTTTATAAGAGAGACCGTCAGCATAAAATTGTCTCATTTGTTCTCTGTGTCATCAATGCCTATCTAGATTAGAATCAATGGTCCTAATGGCATCCACAATGTTTTGTATCATAGATGGAAAATGCCTAACATGGGGTGGAATCAATGCTTGACTCTACATAGCATTGATTTGATTTCGTATGGATGCAACCCGATCATTTATGTGTGCTCACAAGCAAGCCTCATCCGATGCAACAGGTGCTAGAGGTGGTATATTAGGTGGAGGGGGAGGTGGAGGTGGTAGATTGATGATATCATCAATGTTAAAATCATCCATGATATGAGATATAAGTGTGCATCTGCATTAAATTATATTAAATTAACATACAAACTTAAAAAATTACAAGAAATAGTTAAATTTGAAATGCACATGCAAATTTGTTTAAATAGGATGTGCATACATATATTAATATCATATAAAATTGAAACACACATATGAATTGATTGAACTTGAGCATGTGCATACAAAATTCAAATTTTAACATGTACATACATTGAAAATAAAAAATATGATGCATTTAATTTGCATGCATACATCATTAAACTAAACTATGTACATACATACAAATTTCAAAATTTAAGAACTATATGCAATTTTAATACATGTGTACATAGTAAACAATAAACTTGAAACATTCACAAAAAGCTCATTTTATGTCTAACACATATATATTACAATTTTCCATCAGGACAAATCATGATCTAGTAGATAGTCATAAAATATAACTATTATAAATTCATCATTATAAGTTCATAAACTCCACCAAATTCATGTCACTAGAAATATCCATCTAGAACCAAAATCATAAATTCACGTCACTAAAAATATCCATCTACAACCAAAATCATAAATTCACATCACTAAAACTATCCATCCAACCAGATTTATAAATTCAACACACAAAATATCCATCATTCACCATATTCATAAATTCATAACTATTTAAGATCATTGTCTTAATTTATAAACTATCGTGGCTCTCTACTGCATCTCTTCATTTATTTACGTTTTCCTTTTCAGAATCAGAAGTTCTCTCCTCTAGCCATTGTCTATGCTCATCTAAGATCCCATCCATAGCCCTGACAACATTGACAATGGTTTGCATCCTAGATGCAATCATCCTCATAGGTGGTGCGAAAAATTCTTCATTTTGAATAATGTTGATTTGATCTTGAATGGTTCTAACATTGGAATTGATGTATGCTTGCAAATGAGCGCCTTCAATTTCAGGTGGTGGAGGTGGGGGGTTACGAGGTGGAGTGGGTGGAGATGGAGGTGAAGGTGGTGGATATGGATGGCACGGAGGTGGATTGCGAATATTATTGAATCGATCCATGTGATCTCTAAGATATGAGTGAACCTACATTAGATTTGTAATTTCAAAATGTAAGATACATGTTTATGAAATATTGTTAAACCATTCAATATAAATGGACTAATTTAATACAAATGATAAAATATGTAAGCCTCATTTATGTCTAAGGAATTTTACTTGAATGCAAATACAATTAACTATTAATATAGGAAAATTTATGAATGCTATAGGGTTTACGGTTTAGAGTATAAGATTTAGGTTTTAGGGTAATATGATGGCTTAAGGGGATCTATGTAGTAAGGTCCTAGTACAAAATTACATGGCTTTTAAGTGAATAAAATTTTGTTAAGATGCCCATGGCAACCAAATTTCATTAAGGTCCGAGGCAACTTCACCAAATTTTATTCACTTGAGCCATGTCATTTTGTCCTAGGAACTTACTAGACATAGATCCCCTTAAGCCATCCTATCACCCTAAACCATAAATTAATCAACCTAGATCATGATTTATCTCATTCATATTAAAATCTTGCACGATCTTATTATTGTTAAAGTTGGTTTACATAACTTAGGGTGAAGTTTTGGTGTCCCTTGGAATAATAAACTTGGAAGTTAGTGAAGAACATTTTCTTGTGGAATAGTTGATTGAGATAGCTCTTGTTTCAAATAACCAACCTAGATCATGAAATATCATTCATATTACAGTCTTATTATAGTTAAATTTGGTTGCCTTGGGCAACTTAACCAAAATTTGAGAACTTCTTTGATCCCCTTAAGAAATGTCATATAAGGACCCCCTAAGACATTGATTTAAGATTTAGGGTGATAGGATGGCTTAAGGGGATCTATGTCTAGTGAGGTCCTAGGAAAAAATGACATGGCTAAAGTGAATACAAATTTGTAGTGTTGCCCAAGGCAACCAAATTTGATTAAGGGCCTAGGAAAAAATGATTTCTTTAGGGTTCAAGGTTTAGAGTTTAGAATTTAGGGTTTACGGTAATAGGATGGCTTAAGGGGATCTTTGTAGTAAGGTCCTATAAAAAAATGACATGGCTTAAGGGAATAAAATTTGGTGGAGTTGCCTAAAGAAACCAAATTTCATTATAAGGTCCTAAGACAAAATGAATGCTTTAGTGTTAAGGGTTTAGATTTTAGAGTTCAAGGCTTAGGGTTTAGCGAACTTAGGGTGAAGTTTGGGTGGCCCTTGGAATAATGGACTTGCAAGTTAGTGCCTATTTTCTGAATATTTTTTATTTTATCAATATATTGACTATTTCTGTAATAGAAACATATAGTTATGTATGATTAAGATTGAGTTTGATGTATATTTTAATTGGACATTTTTTTAATTGAATAGATTATTTTATTTAAATTTTTTTTCAATAATATTACCCACTTAAATGAAATTTATGATATAAAATGTATAATATAAAATTAGTTAATGTTGAATCAATTATTTTATTTTAGATTGTTTGGAATTGAAAGAACCTAAAAGAACTTAGAAAATAAAAATATTTATATTCCTTCTATGTCTAGGTAACTAGTGCAAAAATTGAGATTTTAGACTAAGAGAGATAAAAACATAAAATAGAAATGAATGTTGAATACTATCTAACTAAAATTGATAACTAAATTTGCAAACAAACATTGATAAAATTTATGAATTTTAACTAAATTCTTTAACATATCAATATTTACCAACTAGCGATAGTCATAATCCTATTATTTCAAGAACACAAGGAGAAAAAATAAACATTTAATTCCCAATCCTCGCAAAATAAGGAACTAATACAAGGTCTACTTTTATACCCTATTTTATATTCTCCACACTCCTTATTAAATATTGATAGAGTATTTGATCAAACTAAGGAGAATATTCTTAAGAAAAAATAAAATACGAGCTTAAGGAAAATAATATCACTAGAAAGATGATAAAAAATGTGAAGAATGAGAAAATGGTGTATAAGTTGAGGAATCCCAAGGAGAACAAAATGATCATGAAGAATCAATTATCATATATTTGACTATAAAAGAGGTATATATCTTAATGAATAAAATGGAAAGAAATATTCACAAAGGCATACAAGATATCAATGTAAAAGAGACTGTGCATTTACTCTCATCCTCCAACAAGCCTTGGGTTTAAAGAATCCATATAATTAACTAAAATTTCCTTCTTAGGAAGATTATGCTCCTTCTTTTGTCCCCACAAGTGGCAAGAATATAACATTCAAAATAGGAAAAGAATCATTAAGCCACCAAAAAGGGATTTGTCTTCGATTGCAACTATGTTGTATAGCCTTAGAACCAAGAAGAAACCAAGAAACTTATGCACCATATTTTTGGATTACTTAGGTTCAAAATTTTTTGATCTATTGATACCTCATTAATTGATTAAGGTAATTTAGCTAGCTAACCCTAGTAGATTATCCAATAAAGATTATTTTAATATAAGTAAGAAAACTATAGAGCACAATGGATGAAAGCTATAGCATGTCTATATATAGATAGTTTTATCACTATTCCTATCATAATTTATCAAAAATAAGACTCTACATTATATAGGATAAAATGTGTGGTAACCTCCATTAAGCAGTGGATGAAAGGATTGCATAAAGATAATAATATTTAACTTCAAGGAACTATTAAAACAAAGATAATGACCAAGGGGAATGAGTGAATAATTTTAACACCTTGAATTTATAAATTTAATAAAATGTTCTAGGACTTGCAATTACTTCCAAAATATAATTCTACATTGGATAAGATACTTGATGCCAATGAAAAATACCTTTGAATAATTTATAAATCTTGTGTCAATGTGATGTTCCTTCCTACATAAGGATTTTTTTTCTTATGAATTTTCGTGTTTTAATTTCACTTAAAAATCAATAACTCAAGTGGAAATTATTGAATCTAAAATCAAAAAAGTAGAAACTAAAAAAATTAAGTTTGAAGATGATATTGATGTCATAGACCCTAGATAAAGCTAGAATTTGAATTTAGAGTGTGTTTTTATTTTTCTTTCATTTTTATTTCATCTTTTTAATAGGATTGATTATTTTACCTATAATTAATTATCAAAATTCATATAAAAGATAGTTCTAAATGAAAATTCATATAGCAATAGATACTCATTTAAAAAAAAATGGAACATTTTTCTAATCTAATTATAATTTAATATTGAAACTAAAGTTTAACATATCAGTTTCTCCATACAATGCAAATGAAATTTAAAACATTTAATAAATGCAAATGAATTTTCTTGAGCTCGAAATTAGGGTTTTAAAAATCGAAATGATTTGTTCAATTTCAATTTAGGATTTTAACAATTTTTTTTGTTTCAATTCAATTCATGGTTTCAATTTCTAAGCAGTTAGGGTTATTAATGCAATTTTTTTGTTTCATTTCAAACTAGGGTTTTCAAATTAATTTTTTTTGGTTTGATTTGAATTCAAGATTTCAAAAGGCTTGATTTGGGTTTCTAAATGGAATTTTTTAATTCATTTCAATTTCTAGGGTTTTGAGATGCAGTTTTTTTTGTTTCGTTTCAATTAGGGTTTCCAATTATAATTATTTTTGGTTTCATCAAACAATTTAGGTTTCAAAAGAAAAATTTTAATTCTAAAATACAATTCAAGGTTCACTTTTCATTTCTATTCAATATCTTCAAGTTCCATTGGATTTTTTCATCAATTTCTACAATTCCTCATTTGTACTATAACAGGAAACAAAATACTAAAAAATAAATAAAAAAATAAAAAAAACATGCTAAATTGATTTCTTAATTGACAAATTCAATCAAAAGGAAAAAAAAGTAAAGAGATTGGTGTTGTACGAGTACCTAGAGCTTGAGTTGGGGTCATTGTCGCTCTAAAATGGGTATCTTGTGTGCTAGTGAAAAATGCAGGTTAGCTCAATTTAAAAAAATAAATACTATTACGAAACGGGATCCCAATTATTACAAAACAGGATCCCAATTTTTACAAATCGAGATCCCGTTTCGTAATAATTGGGATCCTGTTCTATGCCCGTTGGTTCAGGACCCTCTAACAAATGGGATCCTAGTTTTTAAAAAGCGGGATCCTGTTTCTTATTTAGGCACAAGATCCTGAACCTAAAAGGGATCCCAATTTTTAAAAATCGGGATCCCATTTTTGCAATGCCGAGTTTGTTTTTTTGACTAAGTAAAAACCTTCCACATTTCATGGACTCAACTTTGTGTACTTACCCCATGCCCAAGGTTCAAACAAGATCATCCTTGAAGGTTAACTTTCAGTACTCCGAGTTACCATCCTCAATACCTAGGAGAAGAAGAGTCATAGGTTTTGTATCACCTATGAGAAGCAGTAGAGTAAGGAGCAAGAGTCCAGAAATTAGAGCTTTATCCACTTCGCGTGGAGGTCAAAGTTTTCAAATAAGAATACCATTTTTCCCAATCTATAGGAATATTTTCTCCACATCCCATGTACCCCCTCCTACCCCCATAAAATTTGTAACCTAGGATAGTGGTTGTCCCTTGCTGCCACCTACTCCTCCTAATGTCTAGCCTGCCATACCCGCTAATGCCCTCAAAGCTATTCCAAAATTCTCTTTGGAGGAATTTAAAACCCCTTCTGAGAACCTGCAAGACATAGCGAAAGTATGCAGAGTGCACAATATTGCAGAGGAGAACATCGCTATGAGATTGTTGGCTGCCTCTTAAAAAGGGAAGGCTCAAGATTGGTATAGATGTCTAACTTCCAAC
Organism: Sequoiadendron giganteum; assembly: GCA_007115665.2. Lineage (NCBI taxonomy): Eukaryota > Viridiplantae > Streptophyta > Pinopsida > Cupressales > Cupressaceae > Sequoiadendron > Sequoiadendron giganteum. Next base: position 91,955,311 of record CM021107.1, read on the forward strand.
TCCATCAGCTCGTGGGACAACCTCAGAGAAAATATTTTTGAATTTTTTTCAAAGAAAGGAGATCGTTCCTCGCTACTACACCAATTGATCACCATTAAGAGGGCTCCACAAGAAGTTATGAGGGACTTTAGCACTAGGTTTAACAAAACTTGGTAGAGGATCCCAACAACTGCACGACCTCAAGCTGCCATGGTGTTCATGTTCTACTTAAAGGCTATCAATTATGACATCGCGGTCCTGATAACATCCATGGGAGGGGGTTAACTTACCCAATGCCTACGAGGTGGCAATGTGGGCAAAGAATAATTTGATCAATGCAGGGAAACTTTCGTCATGACCTCCAATGCCTATTTTTTTAGAAATCTCAGGTGTGCCACTTTGAGAAGATTCTACTCCAAAAACATCGGCAACATAGGTGACAGGCTCAATTCTGCCTCAATCTATGTACATGTACCCTACTGCTCAATCGAGAATGTCGAGATCTTCCTCTATGGTGGCAGACTTAAATTATATGAAGAGTCTAATGTGATTTTTTTCTAGTGAGTTAGTTCTCATCAAGAGATAACAAGCAATCCCTCCAAAGCAAGCTACCCAAACTCACCAGGGAGGAAGGTGTTTTTATCAGTAGAGCACATACTAAGGACCCTTGAGTTGGGGAGGTTAACAAGTAGCTCTCATGAACCAGATAGTCCTAGTCACCATGCCACTATAGACGGTCAAAGATAGCCATAGAAAAGAATTGATTCCAATTCAAAATAACTTGGTGGATGACAAAAATGCATGGTGTTTTCTTTGCAATGATAGCCATATTCCTAGACATTTCCCTAAGGGAAACATTCAACAAAGAATAGTGGAGCAAAGGAACATAGGAGCATCACCAAATGCGGAAGGATATGAATCTTCTAAAATGGAGAATGCTCATTTTAGAGCACAGATGCAAGGGATGTCCATAGAGCAAGAGTTGGACATCACACCCGATCAAGCAATTTTTTCTTGGATGGAAAAAGAATATACATGGTGTTCATAAACAAATCTCTAACAACCAACACTCTATAGGTATACTTAGATTATAGAACCAGATCTAAGAGGAGGCTCACGGGGGAATATATGCCACAAGCCTTACCTCATTTTTAGCCTCGACAACCACCATCACAAGAAATATAGCTTCCTCAAGAGCAATGAATTCCACCATTGTCTGACAAGTTGTCGGATAAGACAAAAAATCCATTCGCAACAGATCCTAAAACCTAGAGAGACTTCGTCATTCAGACCAAAGGCCCCACCAGTCGAAATGCTTAATGTGGTGGACCAGCTAAAAAAGGCACCTGCTAATGTGTCCCTATGGGATGTAATATCCATCCCTAAGAAAAAGACATTGCTTCGGGAAGCATTAAAAAATAAAGAATAGAGACTACACAGAGATAAAGCTCCTCCATGTGATTAGAGAAAAGATAAAGGCCCCGCATTAGATCCATAAAATCTGAAAGCTACAACTTATACAAATGATGTGGATAACATAAAAGATAAAGAGGTTATCAAAACAAATACCACTCCTTTGTTTTTAACCTTAATTGTGGGAGATAAAATTTTGCACAATAATTTGATTGATTCGGGAGCTAGTACAAAAATCATGCGAAAGCAAGTGGTTGATGCCTTAATGCTAAAATATGAACCTTTGGAAAAGTGGATTATGCAGTTGGATGGAAAGAAGGTTCTGACAGTTGGTCAAATAAAAGATCTATCCTTGACCCTCTTTTTGTGCCCAAGCCAAATAGTCTTGTAAGAGGTAGTGATAATAGATATTCCTCCAGTCTTCAAGATGTGTCTTTCTAGAGTTTTCACTGCAAATATGGCTAGGTATTTTGCACTATACTGGTCCCACTTGATATTGAGGACCAAACATGGGGTGAAGATGAAGATTCTCTCAGAATATTTTCACTCCAAACATATGGTAGATAACAAACTAGTCCTTTGTTTTGAAGCGACACATATCTCTTTTTCAATACAAGAGGGATATTGCATGGAAATGCTAGAAGCTAAAGAAGATACAAGTGAGTAGACTCCTAAAGAAGAGGTCCTCCTCAACTAGTCCATCGATTCTAATCCATATGGAAATTTCCATGCCATGGGACTGGGCACATATGCAATTCTTGATGATGACCTGGTCTATCCAAAGTTGATGAAAAAATGGGAAAATTATGATGACCCAAAAGATAATCATCTATGGACCTTGTACTTTGACGATGCTAAATGAAAAGCCGGTTTTGGGGTAGGGGTTCGAGTGTTGTCTCTGATAGGATCTGAGACACTCAAGGCTTATTATTTCCGTTTTCCGTTTTCTAACAAAAATGAAAAATATGAAGCCTTTTTCCATGGTCTTTTTTCTCGCCGAGTGGATTGATGTGAAGAGGTTGAAAGTGTTCAGAGATTCTGAGTTGATAGTGAGCGAAGTCTAAGAGCAAGAAGCTACTAAAAACATGAGAATGAAGGCCTATAAACATCAGGAATGGGATTTAATTGAAGGTTTTGAAGCCTTCAATGTACAAGTCATTCCCCGATCCAAGAATGGCATAACGGATCAGATGGCTTTGATTGGGTCACAATTTGATGTGATTTCTGACCCAAAGTGGATCAGATGGCTTTGATTGGGTCACAGTTTGATCCGATTTCTGACCCAAAGTAGAAAGAAGTACCAATTATTGTCCAACCATCAATTCTCAACAATGATCAAAATTGGCAAGTGTTCAAGGACAATGCCCAGATAGCCACCTTCATCCAGAAGTCAGAAGGCATTTTCGACAATTCATAGCCAAAATTTTAGTCTCCCGAAGGGAAGATCATATAGCTAAAAGGAAATAAAATCCCCTTAGGTTTGATTTCCCTTAAGAATCTCTTTGGTTGTGAAGATGTGAGGAATGGTAAGCAAAGGTTCACGACCAATGAAAAGCATTATGAGGAGTTTGATGTCGGAAATTATAGAAAGCTAAAAGTCAGACACAATGTTACGTGGGAAGATAAAGAAAGGTTAAGAGATCTGTATTCTAAGTACAACAGGGTTATAGCATGGAACTATGATGATATTAGGGTATACGACCCCAGTATAATCGAGCATACCATTGATTTGGTGGAAGGGTCGAAACCAGTTCGACAAAAGTAGAGGCCTATTAATCCAAAGGTTGAAGCATTGATGGCACAATAGTTCACTAAATTAATTGAGTCTTGAATCATTTATCTAATTAAACATTCAACTTGGGTGTCTAATTTGGTACTGGTTCAGAAGTGAAATGGTGACATTCAGCTTTGTGTTGATTTTCGAGACCTGAATAGAGCTTCTCTAAAAGATTAGTACCCTTTGCCCCCCATGGAATAGATCTTACAAACAGTAGTCAAGTCAAATTTTTTCTCATTACTTAATGGCTTCTTAGGATATAATCAGGTATATGTAAAACAAGGAGATCAACATAAAATGATGTTTACCACTAAGTGGGGAACGTTCACATATGCAAAGATGCCCTTCGGAATTTGAAATGTCAGTGCCACCTTTCAGTGACCCATGGACATTTCCTTCACAGGATTAATCAACTCTATATTCTAATCTATCTGGATGACTTAAAAGTTTTTTCAAAGTCAAAGGTTGATCATTTTGATCATCTAGAATAGGATTTCTAGAGGTGCCAAAAGTTCAATATTCTTTAAATCCAAAAAAAATGCGCTTTCAGAGTACCTCAAGGTAAGCTACTTGGGGTTTTAGTATCTTAGGAGGGAATCACAATAGAACCTAAAAGAGTGAAATCTATAACCGATTTACCCTTATCGATGAATCAAAAAGGGCTACAGTCTTTCTTAGGAAAGATTAATTTTGTCAGCCGGTTCATTTCAGACTTTACAGGCATTGTGAGACCCATCACGCTGATTCTCAAGAAGGACTTGGTGTTCAAATGGACCCCTGAAGGAAAGCTAACCTTTGGGAAAATAAAGAAGGCTATTTCCATTGCTTCGGTGTTGGCCAACCCATATTTTTCTAAAGACTTCTTGCTATATCTATATAGCGGTCAACATAGCATAGCTCCCATACTCACTCAAAGGGATGAGGAAGAAGACAAGGAGCATCTGATTGTTTTTCATTCAATAACCCTCAAGGGTTACAAAACTAGATAAAAATTTGTAGAAACATAGGCCTTTGCCATCGTCAAGAGCCTTAAGAAGTTTTGACACTTGCTGTTGGCCAATAAAATCAGCATCTTGGTTTCTCACCCCAGTGTGAGGGGATACATCACTGAGGGAGAAATAATTGAAAAAAGATCCAATTGGATCACCAAATCCTAGAGTATGACATGGATATCAAGCCGACCAAGCTGGTATAGGGAAGAGGCCTCTGTGAGTATCTTGCACAAGAATCAAGATCTGAAGCTGACAAGGAGATTGATCAAGTTTACTCAAATCATTTTGAGTCCAACGACTCCTGGGTGGAAGATCGAACACTATATATCCAAAAGGGATACTACCCGATAGTTCTCCCCTTTGAAAAATGAAGATACTACTAACTACAAGGCACTAGGTATGTATTAATTGAAGGAATTTTACTTAAAAGAATTTACGATGGAGTATTGCTCTGATGTCTAGAAAAGAGACAGGAAAGAAACATTCTGACAAAATTCCATAGTAGTCCTGAAGGTGGACATTTCTTTGCTAAAATTACCACCTTGAAAATCATGTGGGAAAGATACTATTGGCCCTCAATGTTTTCTAAAGTGCACCATTTGGTGCAAAAGTGTACTTAGTGCCCCCTTTTTGTTCGCAAGAGAATTTTTTTTTTCTTTTCCTTTAAGTCCTATTGTAACTGAAGAGCCTTTTGCCCAATAGGTTTTATATTTTGTTGGAATAATAAAACCCATCTCTAGTGCTAGCCATAAGTGGATCCTCATAGTGACTGATTACTTCAAAAGGTGGACATAGGCTATTTCCCTAAAAGGTGCTATAGAAGGTGAAATTTTTAACTTTCTAGAGGAGTTGGTGGATAGGTTTGGTTCACCAAAGACCGTCATATCCAAAAATGCTTGGGCATTTGTAGGTTCAAAAGTGTTGTATTTTTATATTAAAAATGGGATCTATCTCAAGACTTCATCAAACTATTACCCACAAGGAAATGGATTAGCAAATTCAACCAATAAAAATGGTAATTAGGTCAATCAAGCACATTGGCTCTCAAAGACAAAGAGAATGGCACAAGCATCTATGGGTTGATCTATGGGTAGATCATATCATGCCAAAGCATATCTTGAAAACATCCCCATATAAATTATTGTATGGGAAGGAGGTAGTCTTACCCATTTCTATGGAGCTCCCTGCTCTACAATTGCTAAAGGCCTTGGAAGTAGAAGAGAGTGACAAAATGGAAGTATGGATAAAAGAATTCCTCAAGCTGGAAGAATACAAAGAAAATGATTTGAATCCATGATTGACCTCCAACAAATAGTTAAATGGTGATTTGAAAAAAATACTTCTAACCCATATTTTCAAGAAGGGAACCTAGTACTAAAATATGATGAGCACACTGCAAAACCAAGAGAAGACACCAAATTTTAAGCATTATGGAAGGGACCCTTCTGAATTAGCGTGTGAAAGAAGAAGAATGTGTACGAGCTGGAAGATATGGAAGGTAATGCTTTAGAGATGCTAGTAAACAATATTTATCTAAAAATATTCCATTAAAGTACACCATTCTTTTAAAAAAATTCATAGATATGTACCATATGTAAAATTTTGTAAATATCATTTTAAAAGTTTTAGAATAGGGGAAAGAAAAGAAACCAAAGAAGAAGTAGGGAAATACTATATTATATATTATATTTTCATCAAAATTTACAAGCATGAGCCAGCCCGAGGCTCAAATTTTAATAGAAAAAGCTCTTTCGAGGAAAACCCAGAAAGGGTCTTTGAAAAAAAGTGCAAAAAAGCAAAATGAAGGCATTTTTTATAAAAATTAAAGGGATAGGCCTCCAGCCATAATTACGCGGGCATGTTTCCCATGGTCATTTTTCTTTCTTCTTCTTCTTCTTCTTTGTTAATAGTTAAGCAAGGAACACACAACACACGAACCTTGACCGTAATCTCCATGGTTATACACCAGAAGCTCAAATTGCTTCTTGAAGTTGAACCCAGTAGCATCCTAAACAACATATTCTGGAAGGAAAGAGCTAGCGGTAGGAAGCAACAGAGCATGGTGGGTTTCAAGGTCCATGGTGCGGAAGTTGCTCAGAAAGGGTATCTAAGGCACGTCCACGCCACGATCAATGAACTGATGAAGGTCCATTGCATTGTGAATGCTAACACTAGGGATGGCAACTTGCATAATTTCACCAAGCCCTTCCAACAGAAAGATGCCAAAAATTTGGTGACACAACTCCATTATTTTGTGTTTGGCAACATTCAGGTCTAGGAGAGAGGCCACGAAGTGGGACAATACGTTGCAATTACTCCTCATCTGGTTCTCATCTTCAATGAAGTCCATGCCAATGACCCAATGAAAGGAAAATACCCTGAGGCAGTCACACCTCTTCACCAAGAATTTTATTTTGTTAGTAGTGATCTCCCTAGTGAAGGCATATTGTGGCCTTCCTAGAAGCAGACGGATAGGAGTACCTAGGCTGACAGACATGGCGAAAGCAACAGAGTGAAATACAATATGCAAATGGAGAGGAGGCTGGCTAAAACTCAAAGGCTTACTTTTCTAATTAATATAACCTTGGCGTGGCATAGCTATTTATAGAAAAGAGGTGTCAATTAACCCAAATAATAGAAGGTCTATTTTTGGTTGGATGACAATGGGAAAATATCTAAATAGCTGGTGAATGGAGGGTAAATCATACAAAAAAATTGACATAAGGTCTAAAAATTAAATTTTGGATGTTGGGAGTAAATGCTCACATAAGCTGATGGTTGGCATGTGTCCTTTACCATCATCGATAATAGTTAGCTTACGTAAGTGAAGAGACATGGATTAGTGAGATAATCTCTGACAAATTAATGAGGACATCTTTTCAAAGGTACTTTATATCACTTGAGAAAGATTGACATAATTTGGGTATTCTTCTCAAGGCAATGAGCTTATTTGTCAAAAGAGGTAGTGAAAGGAATATACTAATTCCATTCTTGTAGAGTTTTGGTATTCCCAAGTGATACAGATCCCCAAATCACATGTATCACCTCATTGGAAGCATTTAATAGACCAACGGTATTGAAATAGCCTTAACTACACGTACTTCCCAAGGAAATTACTTATGCCAAAAAATCAAACTTCTTCTAAGGAATTAAGAATCAAGTGTCCATTTTAGTAAAAAGTCTCTGCAACTTCTGAGGTAGCCATGGTGGAACCATCAACAACTGGAAAAAGGGTAGAATCTACATCGAAAAGGCCTGTTTTTGCCAATATCTTTGGGGGAAAATCATTTGCTAATACACAAGTACCTAAGGATTGACCATTCAAGTTTTGTAAGAAGGTGCATGTGAATAGAAGTATTAAAACGAAAGTGGTACGAGATGCTTCCGACAACGTTTTTGATCCAAGATTGGAAAATAACCCTAAAAATCTTAGAGAGGGAGCATTTCAAAGAATGAAAGACTATGACACCTCTGAGGGTTTTACCTCTCATCTCTAGAATTGTGGTTTTCCATAGTTTATGTTACCTACTATAAACTTGTGCCCTAAGCTAGTGGATGCATGCGCTAGGAGGCTTAATGGGGAAAATGGAACCATAACATGCAACAAGATCAAGTTCACAATTTCTAATGCAACTATATGCAAAATTTTGTGTATCCCTCCTAATTGGTGTTTTGAGGTTTTCAGTGAGGAGGAGATGGATGTTTACTGGGAGGAATCAAATGAAAGAGAGGTTTTCTATTATAATGAAACCAAGGAGAAATTGTTGAGAGGTTGCTTCATTTTCCCTCTAGCATTCAAAAAGTTAAAAAGAAACACACAGGATATTTTCTCGATGCTAGCTTGGTTGTTTGGCCTAGATGATGATACAGAGGTCCACACTTTAAAGATTTCCTTGGCTCTGATACTCAAGTAGGAAAAGGAGCAGATATTTTTTGACTTTGTTGATGTAGTCGCGACAAACATGGTAATGCAGCTGGGAATTACTAGACTGAGTCTAAATTAAGGTATTCTTCTTTCTTGGTTCACTTAATTTTGCATCAAAACTTTGGGTTTCTAGAAAGAAATTTTCTAGTCTCTAGGTTTGATGAAGAGGGTTTAATTCAACCAGTTTCTATATGGACTTCTTTCCTATGAAGAACAAGTAGTTACTACTAGTTTGTCCACCACTTTTTGAGACTGGTGCTTTAAAAGATTTTACAGCGTCTGATGGGCCGCTTGTCCCCTGAGGTTTTGAGATGGATTAAAAATTCATTGAATCTGGTAGATTATTTCTTTGGAGAAGATTTTACATCTATCAGACATCACAGTTTCATTGAAGAACCTTCCAACTCCCTTGATTTGTGATGGATAGGGTTTTTGTGTTGGAGGCATGCCATCAACTAACTCTTTCCGATAACGCTTACTGTAGTGGAAGGAACAAAACAAATTTATATCTGCTTCCCCTTTACATTGCAAATAGTAAGGTGGTGTTGGAGAAGTATGAAGCTTAGAGGGAACTTACAAATATATTGGTAGCCCTAGGCTTAGTCCTGATATGCGACACATGGGACTACAATCCAACGAAGTTGCTTTCCCTGAAACACAAAACACGAGACTATGTGGAGTCCAAGAAGAACTTGAATCATGAGAAGCTAGAATTATATCTCAGCTTGGCCCTCATATCCACCAAGAGGATGAAGTGGTTGAGTTTATACACACCATAGGAAAAATATCAGAGGGATGTCTCAACAAGTAAAACCCTAAAAAACTAGACAAAGCGACAAGGGTGGACAGAAAGAAAGATGACAAAATTTTGGAGGTTCTGCCAAGAGATGGGAGGAATACATAAGTTTCTCAGATAATTTAGCCCATATGATGATTAATTCAAAGATATTTATCACCGAGAAGTTTATTCTGACAATAGCAACCCAGAGTTCAGCCATGAGGTAACAAAGGAGCAACTTCCACATCATGCTTCCCGAGTACAAGAGTCGAACAAAGGGAGGAGCTCTAAATAAAGGGATTCACAAGTTGTATCCTCCACCATTGTTTGAAGAAAGGGGAAGGAACCTGATGGTCCCCAAGAGGATCAATTATAGAGTAAGGAGGTCAAAATTTAGCGAGATCATTCGCTAAGGAATCAGAGCGCTCTAGTTTAGGTCGAATGAAGATAAAGTGAGTCTAAGATCTAGATGTACTTGACATAGGCATTGAAAAAGAAGAAGTAGAGTCTTCTCTGTAGAATGTTCACATGGTCACAGTTCAAGTAAGTCTTGCTCTCCCTCTTCTTTATACTTCTGCATCTTTGGTCAAACCTTTGCCCCCACCCGTTTAAAAGAATCCTCCATCCATAGACTCAAAGCTATTAGTCCTTAATGAACCCCTTGCCATTTTAAACATACCAAGTGGGGTACCCTCTTGTGTTGAGCCAGTGGTATCTGCTTTAGTTATTATTGACTTTTTGATCGCCCTATCTAGGGCCCTTATCGAGAAAGCCGAATCATCCATGCTACCCATTACTCCAAGTTGGCCTGTATTTGGATAGAAATCGCTCATTTCATCTGTTTCTCTTCTTACCCCAACTGGCACTTCCAGTGCCCAATCTCAATTCAGCATTCCACCATTTTCAATGATTAATCTCCCATTTGCCTCCCCACATAATCAAACATCTGAGGTCTCCCCTTTTGTCACTCTTTTTAGTCTATCCCCTAGTGCTTCTCTTGCAACACAAAGTATAGATTCCCCACAAAATCTTCAAAATCATTTTGATGTGACCAAGTTGGCCCAAAAAAATAGGAAGCAAAAAAGAAGAATGAAGAATGGTGAGGTGCCAGCCGCCAAAAGGATCCAATCTTGTTTCAGTGAAAAGAATAATTCTCTATGGATTACTATTATGAAGCTGCTTGCAGCCCGACCTGAAGGATAGATGCAGATGGAAGATTACGACATTAGAGTAGTGGGTCTGGACCTAAATGAAATTCACCCATGTGACAAAGTAGATCTAGCCAAAACCACCCAAAAGGTAGTATATACAAATTATGAGAGGCTAGATCGGAAGCTGAGAAAATGCAAGGTTGAGCTGGCGAATGTAAAATAAATAGTGAGTCGATTGCAATCGGAACTTAGGGCCCAAAATGATGAAATGACCTATATAATACAAGTGCATGACCAGCAGAAGGAAGCCATATAGGATCTCTTGCAGTGCTTGAAGATGAGTGGATTCAGTTGTATGCTGAAATAGACAGGTTAAATGGAGAACTTATAGTTGAGAACCAATCTAGTGCAAAACACCAACATGTTCGAGAAAGTATAAAGAAGGATTTGGATAGTGTCTAGACTCAAGCTTCCAACAATTTGCAAAAGGCTTGAGAGGAAGTTGAAAAGTTAAAGAGTGAAAAAAAAGAAGCTGAGTCTAATTTGCACACCCGTAATCAAGAGGTCAGAAATTAAGTTTATGAACTGGCAGATTCTCTCAAAAGAAGAGATCAAATGGAAGAAAGGTTGAAGGAAAAAGAGGCTCAGCTACATGGTGAGCTAGCGGCTACATAAAGGTCTACAACCCTTCTTGTAAAGAAAAGTTTGATATCTTCCTATTGGGAGAAAATCATCATTGTGCTCACCATTCGAAAATTGGCCTTGCAATTTTTGAAGGATGTCCAGGAGATAAATGAAAGGGTTGGCCCATTGGCTAACCAAACTCTTTAGGAATATTCTCCCTGAGTCACCAAGTCTTAGAACTTGATTTCCAAGATATGTGTGGCAACAAATGAGGCTATGAAAAGTGCAAGAATTATAGATCATAGGGATTCTTCTAGTAAAGCAATAAAATTCACCCACTGTCATAAGGTAGCGACCAAAACTAAAAACAACCAGGCGGTTTTAAACAAGAGGGTCGATGAAATCAAGAAGGATTTTAGGGTCTTGTATAGTTTTGGGCTACCTCCTTTCTTTTTAGCGAATGGTGATGTATTTATCTATTGAACAAATTATAGAACAGGTCAGAAATAAAGTTCGGACTTCACCAGAACTTGCAAAGTTGAGTTCAACACCCACAGTGGATGATGTTGAGAGTGAAGTTCTTCAACTTTCTCACCTTTATTATCATATGGGAGCCTTAATATTTTTATTTTTTTTGGCTTAATTTTTATCTTCGAAAGTTTGGCATGCAAAGAGGCTGTGTTTTCGATGGGTGCACAATGTGCGACGTGGTGGTTGCACATGTTTTGATAATCACTTCTTTCTAAGATCTAAGTCAGACCATGTTTCAGCTTGGCGGGTGATTTCCTAAAACCACTTTTCATGAATCTAAAACTATCTGCCTATGCGACACGTCATCTCTTCACTGCTGAGGAGTCGTACCTTGGGGTTTTCATTTGGAGTCTGTCGGAATACATCATGCCTTGTTCTAAGGAAGGATGTGATTCGGTGCCTCCAAATCCACTTGACCATTCGACAAGACCTTTTCCATACTATTTTTCTAGGATTCAAGCAATTACAAGGGGAAATCCTATTAAAATATCTAGATCACATAAATGCGGCAGTTGAAAGTTGATAAGTAGGATTACTACGACCAAAATAAAATATCTAGATCGAATTATGAGCTATCAGATGTGAACATCTAGCAGTCATTACTTCTAGATGAAGGTGGCATTTCTCTCTCCTTGGTGGCTATAAATATGAAGCGACAACATAACGAAAGGTTTCCTTTTTGCAAAAAGTTTCCTTAGCTTTCATAGTTAGCAGAAATATTTTCTGTCAAGTTTATAGGATATTGCTCTACTCTGGCATGTTATGTTTTTTATATAATCCAACTATTGTCAGATGGGAATCCGATCTCTTTTTTAAAGTTCATTTAATACTTGAAGTACAAGTTATTAAGGGGAAATATCTGAAAATGTGCATAATATGGCCTTTGTCAATATTTTATTCTTTGTATCTTCATCTTGAATAGAACACTATGTCTTGCTTAATTTGAATAGTTTTGATTATCGGACTTCCATGTTGTTTGTGTGTATGATTAATTTATAATCTGTAGAAACTGGATTATATCTTTGGACTTCTCTATTTTCATAGTAGCTTATCACTTTTTCATGATATGCTATATTAAGAGGAAGGTTTTGTGTAGCTTTTCAATGTTTTTCTATTAATTCTTGAAACTTCTATGCTTGGTCGGATCTTAATACGCACTTCCTATGGGTGGATTGAATGAATGCATCTATGCTTATATCTATCCTCTATTGTTCGTTCTCCTCTCAACAATGAAGGGATATGATATTATATGTCTATCATATCATTCATAGAAGGGAACTTGTGGTTTTAAAATGTTGTAAAGTGTTGGCACATCGCTACTTTTAATTTTTTTCTATTTACATTTCTTTCTACTCTTTTCCCAAACTCAGAGAAGATTAGACTTTCTATAAAAATCCTAGAGGTATTCAATGAGACACATATTGTCCCTCACTCGCTGAATTTCCCATAATATTTTTAGAGATGCACAAGAGTTGATGATCAACAAGTCCCATCTAGGTGGGACTCATTTTCCTGGGATTGTGAATGAGTCCCATTTGATCTATTTTTGAGGTTTGAGTAAGAAAAAATAGGTTTTAAGTTTAAATTTTTTCAATGTCGATCTTGGGGATAAAATTAGCAGTCATGTAAGTGGATTGCCTATACAAACAAGCTTTCAAATCATTATTTCACCTAATAAATCCAAGCAACATCAAGCCTATATGTTATCAAGTCAAACATTCAAGAGTTAAGCATTTCAAATCTTCACGAGGTCATCAAGATAGCTTTGAAGATCAATTCTAAGGCATTCAAGGGTAGATTATTCATCATTTTTTACAACAATTCAAGATCCATCAACATGGAAAAGTTCTAATTGCATTATTTCATGTTCATGCTTCATTATCTTATTTCATAATTTTGTTTAATTACCTACAAGGGGTTTGACCAAGGCAAACACCTATTCCCGAAAAATCAACACTTTTGTTCTCTTCCTTTATGAGATTGCAAATCTAGGTTCTCTAAAGGTTTGGAGATTATTGAAGATTAGGTTTCAAACTTCTTGGAGTCATCTCCCTAATGGAAAGGTCAAAATATTCACAAAAAGTCACTTATAGTCCCAAAAATTAGGGTTTTTGATTCGAGCACCTAGAGGAACAGATTACTTGTAGACTGAGAAGAGAAGATCTGGACTTTGAATTTCTAGAAAATCCAAATTGGACTCATTCACCAAGAATGGTGAATGAGTCCCACTATAGGTTTTTTTCAGAGATCTTTGCAGATTTAGATACCCATTTGGCTGAAACTTGATCCTATGTAGAGACCTAGATCTAGGATTGATTCACCGAGAATGGAGAATGAATCCCACCAAGCCTAAAAAGCAGAAATTTCAAGATTTTAGAGCTCCATTCCATCTCTCTCTACTTCCTAGGTGTAAACTTTTAGTTTTGTGGCTTTTTGTTTTGTTTCATGGTCATTTCTAGGTCATTGATTGAAACATTACATCAAACTAGGGTTTTGCATTTCATCCTTCATTGCATCATCTTTCCAAGTCTAAACTTGGTGGTGAAACCCTCTTCTAATCCAGAATCATACCCTATTGTCAGATCTCTTGCCTTTATTCTTAGGATGAGATCTCTAGGGTCATCCTTGAATGTAAAGTATAGAAGATTGTTTCCCTAGATCCTAAAACCCTAGTAGGGCACCAAAATTCTATCCTTCATTTTGGTGAACCTACATTTTAGAATAACTTATTTTCTGATTTGGAGTCCATCATCATCCTAGATTTAGCTTACATTAACTTTGGATCAGGGTTTGCATTAGTTAATTGGCATTCTAGGGTTTCAAAAAATTTCACTATTGAAAGTGCATATAGGCTGCATTTTTGCATCTCAAATCATTGAAAAAAATCTAAAAAATTGCATTTTCACTTAGGATATATATTATACAACATAAAAATCATCAAAATCCATTGAAAATTCTTGAAATTTTTGAAAAAAAATCACTACTAGGACTGATTCGCCCCCTTGGGCGAATTAGTCCCAAAACATATCTGAAACAACCTTTTATAGCACTAAAAACCTTGTTTTTATGCTTTTGTTTGGTGCCATTGATTATCTATTTTAGTGGGTTGACTTTCTATTTCATTCATTTCACTAAATCTAGCTTAAGTTAGTCCATTTCATGCATTGCTTCATTTTAAATTTCTATTCACAACATCCCACCTTCATATCATTGCCTTACATTTCAAATCTGAAATTTTCGTTTAAACATTTCACTTTAAGTCATTGCATTGCACTTTATTTACTTTCTCATGTTAGCATGTGTTTTTTTCAAGAATTTAGTTTTTCTATAATATCAAGTGGCTTGTACGATTCTATTTTCTCTAGTCATGGGTATAATATAGGAAAGCAAAGTAAAACCTTTCATAAGCCTATTGGATACCCTCCTAGTATCTATCAGATTTGCAAGGATGTCATAACACAAGAGGATGCAAGTGTAGAAAATCATAATAGTCATACTTTTTCTTCTCATAATACCTCTCCTATTAGTGACAAAGGTATCTTGGTGAAATAATATACAAGCATTGAGAGTCTTGATTCTCCCTCTCCTCCTCCCCCTTTAGAATATATTAGATACAAGAAGATGAAATCATAGAAACATTTGTAAGCATCACCTTACCTAGTCTCCATTCATCCTTTTCTTGTTAAATATTTTTATCCAAAGAGGATGATATCATAGATGACCATGACAATCAAAATTGTCCTTCTCCTACTATCGGTCCTCAAAGCAAAGAGGATAGGTTGGTGTTAGAAGATGCACCTATTGAGAGTCATGAGAATATTGTTCCTCCCTTCCCTAATGCCTCTACCATTTGGAAAGATCTATTTCACAAGCATGACAATCATAGTTTCCCACCTCTTGATGCTTCCCCCATTTGTGATGAAGCTACCTTACAAAATCTAACCATAGATTATGATGGACATATTACAAGATCTCCTACTAGGGTACATATCATGACACAAGAAAATGGGACCTTAGAGAAAAAAGATAATCAAATCAAACCTTCTCCTAATATCCTAATTATTGATAATCAAGAAAATCCAACCATTGATCATTCCCCTACTTGTGATGAAATCAGTTTGGAAGAACCAATCCTTGAATTTGTCAAGAACATTTGGTTTGTAGCTCTCCTAAAAACTCTCCTCTTAGGGAGAATATCATGGTGCAAGAAAAGGAAAACATTGACAATAATAATATTATGCCCTTAGATGAAGATGATGAAGTACTATTAGACTCTCACTCACTAAGGTATCATGTTAATATTGGTCAACATCAACTCATTCTTTACCTACCATCACACAAACTACAAACTCAAAACAAACCCAAACTTATTCTTTACCCACCTAAGAATGATGTTTCATAGCAGTCGAGTCATAATACCATTGCTCATACATACAACAGTAGAAATAATTTGGAATGCTAACGCTATCTTACCGGGTCACCCTTGTGGAAAGGAGTATGATCTTGTTGAACAACTAAAGAATAATCCTACTAAGATATCCATATGGGACCTAATTCAAAATTAACCTAATTATCACATTATGCTTCAAAAATATTTACAACAAGTTCCTATCCCTTCTAATGCACAAAAAAATGATATAGCAGCCATGATTCAAGCAATAAATGTTGACATTATTTTCCACCAAGGTGAACTCCCCCCTTTGGAAGTTCAAAAAAAAAGAATCTTTCATAATAATATCTCAATACAAACGAAAAGAGATAAAGAGAACCCTTGTGGATAATGGCTCAACCCTTAATGTGTGCAGTGTGACCCTTTTGGATAGGCTTGGTGTCGATAAATCAAACCTTCAACCTGAATATCTATCTATCAAAGGATTTGACAATGTAGAAAAACAATTGCTTGGTGTGATCAATTTGCCTATTACATTCAAGAAGGCCACATTAGAAAGACTAATCCATGTTATGCCTCATGATCATAATCTCCTTTTAGGCAGACCATGGATTTATGCAAGGAATGGGGTGCCTTCTACTCTTCATCATAAAATGAAATACACCTACAATAACAAAGTGTACACACTTGAAGCTGATCTGACCCAAATAGTTGTTTAAACATTAAAAAAAAATGAAAATCCTTTGGCGACATTGACACCAACCACACAAGTAGAACTTGCAGAACAAAAAGACAATGAAAAACACTTTGAGGAAGTCATGAAGCTATTAGAAGATGATTGGGGTTCCTTAGACTTCAAACCAACATTCATGGGAGAATACAATATCATACACAAAGACTCTAAAAAGGGAAAATAAAAAGAGGTAATGTCAACAAAAAATTTGGCAGACCCTTCGAAAGCATCCACCTCAACCACTCTAGAACAAAAAACAACAGATTACACAACAAAATTTGATGAACTTAATCATGAAAAACCATCAAATACAAAAGAGATGAAGAATGTTTATGGAAAAGGTTATGAAATGATGAAACAAATCATTTACAATGGAAAAGGATGTGGTACTAGAGAACAAGGTATTTGCAACCCTATAGAGCCTAATATACAAAAAATGATTCATGGTCTTGGTTATTGCCATTTGATAGAAATAAAAAGGCCTTCACTCAATATCAAAATTATTAAAAAGTATCCTTCTAAGCCAACTTTAATAGTAATGCATCCTGAACTGATAGACACTAGTAAGTCTTGATTGTTACCATTTGCAAGAAACAAAGAAATCTTCACTTAATATCAATTTCATCTTGCAAAACACTAATGATTTGAATTCGTTAGATTTTACATCTTTCTTTCAAGGAGAGAACAAACTCTCGCAATCTAAAGAGTCCTGCATAAGTATGACATCTTGTACTAAGCAAGATATATCTTTGTCAGAGAATAAAATAACATATTCCTTTGATCAAGAGGGTATATTGTCGAGACTCCTCCAAGATTACTTGATATCCCTTCCCCCAAGAACATGAGAGAAATTTTATTATAAGACTTCATTCTATGCATATAATAGAGTTCATGGTAATGCCACTAATGAATGTAAGGCTTTGAGAAAAAAACATCAATATCTTAAGGACTATGGTGATCTTCCTTGGGTTGAAGCACCTAACTCCTCTAATTGATACTTATTCACATCCCATTTGACTCATCTTTGTCTTGCACTAAGTGGGTGCAAGGGTTTAGATAGATTTCTCCTCGTATGTCACTTATCATTGTGTCTTTTGGCTAGTTGATCACATTTAATTAACAAATAAGATCAATCTTGGGATGTGGATGACATGCCTTAAGTTGGCTCGCATGTGACATACTACCTTTTTCATGATGTAGCTTATTGGAAAAATATGACTTGGCATAGGGATTTTTAAATAATCTCTCATGTCTCCTTCTACATTAAAGAAATTGTTCATAGTAATGGTGTTAGCAACCACTTTAAAGTGGGGGCATACATCGACACTCATCATGTTTCACTGTGTGATTTTCTTTCTTCTTGTGATGCATCCTTTTCTTAGTGGTGTTAGTGGGCTTGATTTCCTCCAGGAGTGCGATATTTCTTTGACTTATTCTATCTTGGACACAGTAAGAATGATGTTCCCTAAGAAGAGACCTTGCATGAACTAAGAAAAATCCATTTGAACATTCCTTAAACTATTTTACATTTACAATTTTGATTATATGGCCTCCTTGTATAACACAGTTTGCATGCCTGTGGAGCCATCTTGTTTGTTCGTGAGCTCTAAGAATATGAAGTTTTGCTAGTCTCATGAAGCTCAAAAATAATTTTCATGTTGCACCTTATTAAAGTTATAAAGAGGTATAACTTTGGTATGGTTTGAGCGAGAAGCCCAGTCTGAGGCATAGAATTTCCCCATAGTCGCTTACATGTATGTGAGTGCATACCAACCATGAGTTTATGTGTCTCACCTTTCTAGGAATTCTCACTCAACAGATAGCTAGGAGTTTCATTGCCTTAGAGTGAGTATGCATTTTTTAGACAAACAACCTAGATCTGATCCACATCGTGATGGACAAACGGTCGAAGCTTGATCTACCATTTTATTTTTTCTCATCTGTAATTCTCTTCGTTCTAGTTATTGTCATTATATGATCATGTATCTCATTTTTCTACAAATCATTCACCTTGTGTGTTTCCTTTTGTGCCTATGTTGGTTTGACATAGGATCTTGGATCCTAGGGGCTTGACCACTTCCTTGATCTTTGTTATCCTAGACCGTCTACATGGGTACGATTGGACCCCTCTTGAATGTCTACTTTAGTGTGAGTTTGAAGCAAGTTCATCCTCTCACTAAAGTGGGGGCTAAATTTAGTGTATAAAAATGTGTACCTTTCTTGATATGGGAATAATTAATGATAAATTGGCCTTTGTGTCACCTTGATCTAGTGTTGTGAGGTGTTCTACACATCCACACTAGGTTTTGGGCCTGTTTTAAGCTAAATTAACTTAACTCTCCCCTGATTTAATGTTGTAAAATATATTTATTTACATCTTCACATTAAGCTTGGGAGGCTTGTAAATCAAGTGGACCTAATCTAGTGTTGTTATGTGTTCTACACATTCAAATGGGATTTAGAACCCATCCAAGCTAAATAGATCTAATTTTGCATTAATTTAGTGTTGTAATGTGCATTGATCTACACTTTCACATTTCGTTTTGGTCCCTCTGGCATTTATAATCTTAATATCATCATTAATAGGCCCGTATGACCCCATATTGTGTATCCCAAGGCATATTTTGATCAAAAACTTGATAAAAGCAACACATAAACCTGATTTCTTCACTCCTCAAAATCCCAGTTGGCAAAATAGCCCCTGTGGGACCCATTCGCCACCTTGGGTGAATGATTCCCATCCAAGTGGGACTCATTCACCCAAGATGAAGAATGAGTCCCATTTGAGCTATTTTCGAGGTTTGAGTGGGAAAAACTAGGTTTTAAGTTTAAATTTCTTTAATGTCAGCCTTGGGGATAAAATTAATGGTCATGTGAGTGGATTTCCTATATGAAAAAAGCTTTCAAATCATTATTTCACCTAGGAAATCCAAGCAACATCAAACCTACATGTAATCAAGAGTTAAGAATTTCAAATCTTCACAAGGTCATCAAGATAGCTTTCAAGATCAATTCTAAGGCATTCAAGGGTAGATTCTTCATCAATTGTTAGAACAATTCAAGATCCATCATCATGGCAAGGTTCTAATTACATTAATTCATTTTCATGCTTCATTATCTTATTTCATCATTTGGTTTAATTACCTACAAGGGGTTTGAACAAGGCAAACCCTTATTCCCTAACAATCAACACTTTTGTTCACTTCCTTTGTGAGATTGTAGATCTAGGTGCTTTGAAGGATTGGAGATGATTGAAGAATAGGTTTCAAACTTGTTGGAGTCATCTCCCTACTTGGAAGGTCGAAATATTCAAACAAAGTCACTTACAGTCCTGAAAAATCAAGGTTTCAGATCTAGGCACCTAAAGGAATAGAGTAAGCAGACTGAGAATAGAAAATCCAGACTTCAAATTTCAAGAAACTCCAAAACTAGACTCATTTCACCAAGAGTGGTGAATGAGTCCCACTATAGGTTTTTTCAGAGATCTTTACAGATTTGGATACCCATTTGGCCGAAACTTGATCCTATGTAGAGACCCATATCTAGGACTGATTCACCTAGAATGGCGAATGAGTCCCACTAGGCCTAAAAAGAAACAATTTAAGGGTTTCACATTTCCATTTCCTTCTATCTCCAGATTCCAAATGCACACTTTCAGTTTTGTGGCTTTCTATTTTATTTCATGGTCATTTCTAGGTCATTCATAGAAACATTACATCAAACTAGGGTTTTGCATTTCATCCTTTATTGCATTATCTTTCCAAGTCTAAACTTCATTGTCAACCCCTCTTCTAATATGAAATCATACCCTAGGATACCCTATTTTTAGATCTCTTGCCTTTATTCTTGGGGTGAGATATCTAGGGTCATCCTTGAATGTAAAGTATAGAAGATTGTTGCCCTAGGTCCTAAAATCCTAGTGGAGACAAAATTCTAGTTTACAGAAACAAATATCTGTTTCTAATGGAATCATATAATAAATAATTATATTATATTATATATTATAATATATATAATATTAATATTATATTAATATAGTATAATATTGAATATATATTATACAGTATATAATATAATATATGATATATATTATATTATATAATTGGATTGAAGGATATAAGGTGCTCCACCTTTTAGGAGATGAAACACATAAGGAGGGGTGAAATCCTCTACCTATTTATCTCTTAGTTCATTCAAGGAAACCTTGGAGATATAAACCTAATGATTGAATTAGGAAAAGAGATGGCTACAAGGTCTTGATGGGTATGATTAAATAAAGGGGGTTCACCACTAAGCATGTGCTTAGAAATAGGGAAATGCAAGTGATATGCAATTCTAGCTATGTAGGATAAGAAATGAAACTTGAAATTAGAGTAATAAATAGTGAATAAATAGAGGGGCACTGAGAAGATTGGAGATGCTTGAAATAAGGTCCACAACCCTACAATTCTGACTTTTGACAGAACTGGGACTCATATGCTAGATTGGGTGATTTAGTCCCAGATTATGGTTTTAGGTTTGTAGTAATAGAAATTTTACTCCCTTGGAAATGGTACAATTTCGCTTAATTTGGGAATAATTAATGATAAATTGGACTTGATATCGCCTTTCTATTGTGTTGTGATGTGTTTACGCATCCACATTAGGTCTTGGTCCCTTTTAAAGCTAAATAAACTTAAATTTTCCCTAATTTAATGTTGTAAAATATGTTTATTGACACCTTCACATTAAATTTGAGAGGCTTGTAAATTAAATGGACCCAATCTAGTGTTGTAATGTGTTCTACACATTCACATTGGATTTATGGCCCTTTTTAACTAATAGACCTATTTTTTCCTTAATTTAGTGTTGTAAAATGTATTTATTTACATTTTCACATTGTATTTTGGGCCCTATTACATTTATGACCTTTAAATCATCATTAATAGGCCCCTAAGACCCTATATTGTGCATCCCAAGGCATATTTTAATCAAAAACCTGGCAAAATCAACATATAAACTCAATTTACACACTCCCCGATACTTTAGCAGTCAAAAGGCCTTGTGGGCCACATTCACCACTTTGGGTGAATAAGTCCCATCTAGGTGGGACCCTTTCACCCAACTTCATGAATGATTCCCCTCTGGCCTATTTTCAAGGTTTTACGTTCAAATTTTATGCATGTTGGCCTTTGGGATCTAATACATGGGATCGTAGATGGATTACCTATATATATGAGGTCTCAAATCATTATTTCATTAGGAATTCATGATACCAAACAAAGCAAGCAAGAGTTAATCATTTGAAGACTTCACAAGATTGTTAGGAGGGTTTGCAAGATCATTTCTAAGGCATTCAAGGGAAAAATTCCTTATCAATTGTTGCAACAATTCAAGATCCATCATCATGTCAAGGTCATCAAGAAACAAACATGTTATTGAGCTAGTGTTGTGATGTAGCATTGAAGATCCAAGATCAAGCATTTTTCTACACCTATTGTCAAGATCAAGATCTACATCCTTCATTGCCATTTCATGTTGAGTTGCAGATTTACAAGATGTCATTTACAAGACATCATTCAAGGTATCATTGTTCCTATTTCATATCCTATGTTTCATGTTTCTTGTCCTTTTTTATTGTTTCATCATTTGGTTTAATTACCTAAAAGGGTTTTGACTAATGCAAAACCCCATTCTCTAACAATCAACAAGTTTTCTCCTCTTTACAAACATGTGATTGCAGATATAGGTGTTTTGGAGCTTCAAAGATCATCAAATATTAGGTTACAATCTTGGAGAAAATTGTTGAAGTTGTCTCCCCATTTCCAAGGTTGTAATCCTCACCAAAGGTCACCTACAACCCCAAAATCAAAGTTTTATATTTGAAAACCTCGAGAAGCAGATTGAGCAGACAGAGAAGAGAAGATCTAGACTTTGAATTCTCAAAAAGGTGGAATGGGATTGATTCGCCACAAGTGGTGAATGAGTCCGAACATAAGTTTTTTTAAAAGATCTTTGCAAATTTAGATATCCTTTTACTCAAAACCTACTCCTCTACAAAAATCCTGAATTGGGACTGATTTGCCCAGAATCATGAATGAGTCCCACTAGGTTAAAAAGTTAGAAATTCCAATGTTCCAGACCTCCTTCTAGCCATCTCTAGATTTCCAGATGCACACATTATGTCCTATAGTTTTCTATGTTGTTTCATTTGCATTTCTAGGACATTTAATTCAAGTTTTCATCATATTAGGCTTTTACATTTCATCTTGCAGTTCATTGTCTATTCCAAGTCTAAACTTGGTGGTGAACTCCTCATTAGTTTGCAATCAGCCCCTAGGATAGTCCTCTTGCAAGAACTCTTTCTCCTTTGAATTGAGATCTCAAGGGTTATCGTTGAATGTAGTGTATGAAAAGTGGGTATTCTCTATGTCCTTAGTCATATGATAGCACTCATCCACCTTATTTTTCATACACAAGGTTGAATCTGGAATCTACAACTAGTGAACCAAGATCTACAGAAAATGACTGAAAAGTGGTATACTGGGACTCATACACCTAAGGTGGTGATTTAGTCACAACATCAAGGTTTTTCTGAAACTATGGTATCCTCTAATGATCTTCTGTATCTTCTCTCCCTTTCAATTTCTGAATCTAAAACTTCAAATTATGACTTGTAGGTGACTTTTTGTGAAGATGACAACTTCTTGACAACTTTGACAACTACCTTCAATCTTGCAACTTTTTCTTCAAAGGATGACTTGTAGGTGACTTTCTGTGAAGATGACAACTTCTTGACAACTTTGACAACTACCTTCAATCTTGCAACTTTTTCTTCAAAGGATCTTCAAGCTCAAAAACACCTAGACCTACAATCACACATATAGAGGGAGAAAAATGTTGATTTCTTAGTGGATAGGGGTCTTCCTTGGTCAAACCCCATTTTGGTAATCAAACATTGAAATGAAATCAATTACAATAAATGAATGATGAATGAACGATATGGTATGTTGCAACTCACAAAACCCTTGTAACAAAGGTTGCAATATTATGTGAAATGACTAGCATGAATGTAGATCTTGAATCTTGATTGAATGCTATGGGTATTGACTTGAATGCTTGCTCATATCATGAAAACCTACATCACAAATGTTAGCTCAAATAATACACATGATGCATGATGACTTTGACATGATACTTGGATATTGAATGTAGCTCCAAAATGCTTGATAATCAGTTCTTGAATGCTATAGAATTGCTAGAATGTTTGAATTCTTAGATCACACTTGCTCATAAAAATTGTTGGCTTGTTAGGAGAAAATATGTGAAATAACCTCAAGTATTTATAGTTGTTTATGCCAAATTTCTCAAAATTACAACACTACAAGATAACATCACATCTAGGAGAATGAAATCCTACCAAGAATTTAATTAAAAATAGGTCCAAGCTAAAGCGAGATTCATATGCCAGTTGGGGTGTATGAGTCCTAGTAGCCTAGGCTTGGGACATAAATTTTAAGAAATGTTAAGTTCTATGCCAAATTCAGGATCAAGCTTCGAGACTTAGGTGGGACACATACTCCTAAGGTGGCATATGGGTCTCAAATCACTAAATCTAGAACACACAACCAAAAAGCATGAATTATGACTGGTTATTAGATAAGTGACGAGATTATCCTCAAAAAGATGCATTAAATAAGTCTTGTGGATGCAAAATAGGACCAAATAAGGCATAAAGAATCCCAATTTTAGCAGGGAGGGCCCAAGAAAGTGTGAAAATGTAAACGGACATGTTTTTCTACACTACAATAATATATTTTATATAATATATATTATATCATATCATTATATTATATAACTAATATATAATATATAATAATATATATAATTAATGTATAATATATATAATATTATTATATATAATAGAATAGAATATAATATAATATATAGGAACCAAATTTTTTAAAAACAACATATGAAACCAAATGGATGTCCATTTGCAGAACTATAAACAAAAAAAGTTGAAACTTATAATTTCAACATTATTATTAAAAAAACTTAATAATCATTTGAATTTTAAACCTTTGATAGTCCCCTTGATTCCTATTACAAAGGAAGAAAGGGGACCAATGTTAGGAAATACCTCAATCCCTCCTTCACAAGATGAAGCTCATGTGAGATAAAATAAAACTACAAAAGAACGCAAACGAAGACATTGAGCTATGGCTTGCCAACTTGCTAAAGAGCATAAAACCTTACCTAGTCATCACCCATCCATCCACACAAATTATGATGAGACACCTCCCACCCATCCATCCCCTTTATTTCCTGACTCCACTCCACCACTCTCGCTAAACTATGAGGTCAAACCTTATTTTTCTTAGCCAAAATGTAGAATAACAGTATATCTAGATACAAATATGGATATTGGCCCTCAAAATCATGCTAAAACTAAGAATATGTAACCAATTGTGATATATTATAATGATGAATCTAAAGATAAAATAGAAGAAGAAAAATAAGATCATAACAAATTAGCTCTTATTTTGACTAAATCAGTTAATTTAGATGGGGGTAGTGATGATGATCCTTTTAATGAGAGTGACCCACCATGTGTTGAACTCGGTACTTCACCTTGTATCACACTCATTGGAGTTCCTTTAGTGCATTTTCCACCTTCTACTTATGATTAGCAAGATGGTATGTGGACAATTTTCTTTAGATTGACTCACATGTGTAGTACTTTCTCAAGTGCTTTTGTATGTTTTCTTGTACATAATGTGATGCTTGGAATGTATTTGTGTTATTTTTTCTTGGATGACCATTGTTGTTCTTGTTGGCACAAGGATAAGAAGAAAGTGAATCGGTCATGACATTCATCTATTTGTATCTCCATTCCTCTTTATGTTGTATGCATTTTTTTGTCTTGTGTTTCTTTTTTGGAATGATGAAAGGTGTTGAGATATTTAGGTCTCTTCCATTTTGACCCAAAAGCCTCAATGTTGTCTTTGTGTCATTCCTCCATTATATTTGTATTTCCACATGCATTTTGAGCATGATCATATTATACATTATCTCTCACTTATAATGACCTTGGATTTGTGGATCCCATATGTGCTATCTTTATCTTTTTCATTGTGTGGCTTTGTCTTTTGGGAAATCCCTTGTCATGAGTCAAATTTTTTAGAAACATATCATTTGGCATAGGGTTTCCGAACAAGTTCTCATGACCTATCATTTTATAATTATCACTTTTATTCTAGACCTTAAAGGAAATTTCTCCTAGTTGGTGTTAGGAATTACATTCAGGTGGTAGCATGCATTGCATTATGTGCTTCACTTTGTTCACACGTGTTGAACTTTATGATTCATTTTTAGTATATTGATTATATTTTGTAGCACCTTATAAGAATTATTGGGACTATAATTATTGGTATGGTTGACATGAACCCAACTCACAAATATTAAACTTCATTAGCCCTTGCACATGTTTTCATTTTATACAATTACAAAAACCTCACCTAGTGAATATTAGACTTCACTAGTCTATATTGTTTCTTATCAATCTCACCTAGTGAATATTGAACTTCACTAGCATGTGCTTCTTTTGTTCATGGGTCACCTAGCAAATATCGAACTTTATTAACCTTTGATTCATGAATTCCTTAGGTATGGATCCTAGTAAGAATTTTGTGGAGCTTGCTAGCATTACTGTTTGCATTGTGTAATATTTATATTATGCCTTGTTTTTGTATTAGGTAAGTTATTATGTCTTTATTGTGTATGATTCATGTTTGTCATGCTGCATTGCACTTTATATGTGTGTTCCTCTATGTTCACATTATTGTGCCACAATATCTTGAGTATAGGGGCTAGCATACCCCTAGATTTGATCTCATCATATCTCTTCAATATTTGGATAAATGAATCCTTCTTGGCTTATCCTTATTTTAGTGTGACCATGAGCATAAATTCATATTCTCACTAAAGTGGAGGCTAAATGTAGCATTGTAAATTCTCATCCTTGATAGTTTCACACTAGGTTTTTCTCCCCCTATGCACTTAAACCCATTTTTCCTTTTAATTTACCCATTTTATGATAATTTTAGGAAAATCAGAGTTAAATTCAAAATTACCAATTAATATATATTTAATGACACTAAAATCCAAAAATAGGTCTAGACTAGGGTGATAGTGCCCTTGTCTAGCCTATTTTTCCCTAATTTAAATATTTCATTGTCAACATTTTAATATTTAAAAATTTGAATTTACTTGGCTATCAGTAATTGATCTTATGGAAAAATTAAACAAACCCATATAAATAGGTTTTTTTCATCATTTCAAATCCATGTGAATTGATTGAACAATTGAGAATCCTAAAAAGTAGTCAAGAGTAGAATTAACAAGATTATTGCAACATTATTTCATTCAAGCATCATGTTAGTAATACATCAAGTCTTCATGTGAGTTCATTCATGTTTTATGTGCATTTGTTTTGTTACTACTAACACTTGCAAGACTTCAAATCAAGCAACTGATTGTCCTTAAAGGTGATGAGTACAATGACTTTAATCCATCAAGGAATGCAAATTTGAGTGGTAAGTTGTATTATTTGTCAATTTATCATTCAATTATCAATTATTCTCTTCTTGACCAAGGGTAAGCTCTATTTTACATCATCATATTCATTATGGAGGTGGAAACACCAAAATGGGGTTTGATGTAGACAAGACCCTATACAAAACAACCCTTTCCCTCCTCCCTTGTGTGTAAGTTATAGATCTGAAGTGAATTTGGGAGAGGATTGAAGACCTAGTTCATCAATCAAGCATTCAAGTCTTATATGTCAAAAAATTCAGGAAAGTGAAATTAATCAGCGACAGATGAAGTTATGATATTGAATCTAGGAAAGAAGAGCCTATAGACCTCAAACAATAGAGATTTGAATTATGTTTATGAAGATATGCATTTCTAGCTAGTACACCTATTTAGCCAACTCAAGATTAGATTTCCATATGAGGTTCCTCTGTATCTGCAATTTGCTCCTCTGCACTTTATTTATTGTTATATATTTTGTATTTCTCTATAATCACATTAGTTTGTTGTATTTTCCGAGTGATCTAGTTGAATATTTACATCATCAAATTAGGCCAGTCAACTGTCATTTAATCAATATCAATGGTCCCCCAAAGAAAGAACCAAAATCCTTATCCACCATTTTGGCTCTTTGATTGAAGTTACTAGCCAAATAGGTGTTTGCGATCATTTGTTGTTCCTTCTATTCTAATGTAGGAGAAGGTGTGATTTAAACCTTAGATCAGTTTTTCCCACATCACAATACCCAATAGCAGACCATTCAATTGTCATGTTCATCATGTTCCATTAGTGTGTGACATTAATTTAATTCCCCATCTTTATGGGTCCCTCCATATAATACTATGTAACATTTTTTATAATATTATGTATGTTATGATGTCTTAGACATGCCATTTTGTAGTCAGAATAGCCGCGTCCATAAGAAAGTACGTTAAACCTTAGTATAAAAGTTTTCAATATGTACTACTTGATTTGATTACTTTCTCTATATAAGTTATATGCAAGGTTGTCTATACGAAGCAAAGTAGTCATTAATCGATGAATGCAACGCTCTCTTTTAAAAAAGTACACCAAAAAATCAGGCATTTGTAATCACAATATATGTCCAACCAATATGAGGGGCGGTAGGAGTTGGTTAGATTGCTTGTTTTAGGATTTACAATCTTCTGTCACATTTTATTTGCGAAGATTGCAGGTTGGGAAAGCAAACCTTCATTTAAATTAAAGTATTATTGAGGTAACAACAATGGTGTTCATTGTCTAACAGAAGAAAGATTTTTCAAAGATGTTTCCGGGCAATCAAATATTGTGCCAGAAGAAAATATGGACTTTTTAGTTGGAAGGGAATGATTTAGTACATTTAGATGCTCTTCTAAAGAAGAATCAAACATATAAAACGAAATTCATTGACAAATAGCAGTAACATACGTCTAATGGTGTTAGACATTGTCATATCCGTTTCAAATTTCACCGAACACGAGAGGACGTTACTGGTGAGCCACTGCTAACTGCAAGGAGAAAAGTTGATGGTGATGAATCTTCTTCAATAATAATTGGTTTTATACACTAAACATCTTATTCCAATACACTGCCAATGGCAGTGCATTTTATCTTAATGTATCTGATCTGGTCCAGGAATTTTCCCATATTTGGAAACTCTAAGATTAAAAAAAAAATGTTACGAGAATTTGAGGAGAGCACGTTGTTTGTAGAGATTGGAGACAAGACGATTATATTAAAAAAACCATGAATTCAGACGACCTGCTCCACTAATTTTGTAAACAACAAATTCTAGAACATGTTTGACGTAAATTGTATTATGTCAAGGAAAATTCCACTCATGGTGAATGAGGAGCTCATAAGCAAACCTGGCAACAGCGAGATGGATATGACGTGTGATGCAAGAATGGCCAATTGTTTAAAATTCTTGGTACTTTTGTTAACAACCTTTTTCCGGTAACAACTAGCCGTTTTATCTTTTATTCTGTGATTTGATGTCACTAATTTGAAGCAGACGTTCATGAAGATAAAAGGTTATAATTTTTTAATTTTTTGGTGTGTTTTGTTTGTAACGTCTATGTTTAGGCTTTACGTTACAAAGCCGAAAATTCCTGAGCTGATTATCTTGTTTTGGACACCTTCGTGGTGGTATTTTTCTAATTTGTATTACCGATTGGGCGGTGAATTTGATGTAGAAGCCGCCTGATTTTGGCCGGTCACCAAGAACCCAACCGCCTCAACAGGCCCCTTTCATCTCTCAAACTGTTTCGTGTACAATTAACAAAAGAAATGAACGTGCTTTGACATGGTCATGGTGAGCTTACGGACGTTAGCATGTTAATAATTCTATCTGCGATGCTTAGACGGGTGATAAACTCCTGTCCAGTTGGAGAGTGGTCAATGTTTTAGATAGCGAGGACTCGTATATCATAGCTTTGAAATTTTGGGCATAATCATGTCTTTTGCAGCCCTCCACTGATATTTTTCATGAGTCTTAGCACTAAATCATTTTGCTTGGGTATTTTATGGCAACAACTTCTAGTTCTTTTCAAGAAGATTATCCTTGAGCATTAGAGATACTTGGACAAAAAATGAATGAACCTGATCGTGAGAACATCGAAACAAATAGTAATAGCTCTGATTATGTAAACACAGAACATTTGGAGCCTAAAATATCCCAGAGGGGTCACTGGACAGCAGCTGAAGATGAGAAGCTCCGAGAGCTTGTGCAACAGTATGGTCCTCAAAACTGGAATTTTATTGCAGACCATCTGCATGAAAGATCGGGTACTACAGGCATACTCCATATGTCTGCTCAGATTTAATTGAACATTAAAAACTTTAAGTGTCAAATAGTCAATTATGATTTTAGTTTTGATAATCTAATTTGTTGTATAGAAGGATAAGATTTCAATTAGTGCAACACGGTAGAATTCAATACATAAAAGAAAGCACAGTTACCTTGTAGTATTTCATGATGTGTTAAGCATATTTCAGATTTTTCTATCATTTTGAAATTTTGATTTCATTTCTTTCGTTCATATTTCTTGTGAATGGAATTTTGCTGCGGATTATTTTTATCAAATGTATTTTTTAAATTAATTGTAAATAGAATATTTCAAATTGGGAGTATCCTCTGACCAATCTTCATAACTCTTTCAATTTCTTCAAGATGATATAGATTGATCATTGCTACTATTTTCTTATATTGTTTGGTTTGTGAGTTTTTTTTTCTTTTAAATATTGGAGGAGGTTCAGTGATAAATCTCTTCAGGTTCTCATTCTTTTGACTCGAATAACAACTGTTTCTATTTGAAAATCTTTCTGTAATCTTTTATTAATTCTTGTTTTATCCTTTATCAGCTAAAGACAATTTTAGATACCCTTGAGATCTTAATTTGATGAAAGACTTGTCATGTTTTCCTATGCAAAAATGGGTCTGGATCTTGGAGGTCTGTTATAGGAGTTCCTTAAATGATCAGCGTTATCCTTTAATAACTCTCAATATGGTGGTTGTGCAGGGAAGAGCTGCAGGTTGAGGTGGTATAATCAGCTGGATCCACGTATCAACCGCAGGCCATTCACAGAAGAAGAGGAGGAGAGGCTTGTAACGGCACATAGATTACATGGCAACAAATGGGCCATGATCGCCCGGCTCTTTCCAGGAAGAACAGACAACGCTGTAAAGAACCACTGGCATGTTATCATGGCAAGGAAATTTAGAAAACGATCTCGGCTTTATAGCAAACGAAGGCCTTGGGATTTTCTCGGAAAGGAAACATCAGATCCTAGGCTCTCTGCAGAACACCACATTGAACAAAAGTCTCTAAAGGTATTAGTGGAAAGATATTATGGAAGAAAACCTCACAGCCCCAAACTTACTTCATGTAGCAAAGCCCATTACAATCCAGAAGAACCAAATTCAAGTACTGATCCAAGAGGTATGGTTCACATTACATATTTATTTTCAATGGTATTTAACAGGGCATATAATTTTGTTTGAATTTTCAGGCGGGGCTTAAACATTAGGCAGGTTTGCAGTTAAAAGGTAACTATAAAGTATGGCTATGGTAAGTACGAGTTTGGATGATTTAAAAAAGATATGTTAGATGTGTAGGGCTATTGATAACCAAAATACATCATATAAAACTGGTATGCAGTTAATATAGTTTTTTAACTGTAAAGCTAGGTGACGTTTAAACGCGGCAGATTTTTATGGCTGTTCATTTTTACTAAAATGAAATCTTTATCAGGTGTGGAGGGCGACAATTATAAGAAGACAATCATGAGCAGATGTAATGCTGAATCCATGATGCAATTCACAGAGTTTTTATCCAAGCAATCAACCATTGGAGCATCTTCCTCTTTATCTGCATTACCCTGGCCTACAATCGTTCGTGGCTCTGAAATTCCTAAGCCACCAAATTTAACCCAGATTAACACGCCCGACTATATTTGGACACAACAAGTTGCAACAGGTTCAGATTCTACAATTCATTCACAGTTCAAATTACAGCAGTTTAGTGATGTCCATCTGCCTCCATTTCCTCATAGATATACAGAAAAGGATCCTCAATTTTATCTACTTGGGACAAATTACACCCAAAATTCTAATCCTCCATTTAGAAAACTGCAAGTTACGCCCTTCGACAGGCGCTCCAACATAATAATTAGGAAGCCTGTGGATGAAACTAATCCAACGAAGCAACGACTCCCATATACAGCTCTAACTTCCATGACGATCACTTCTGGTGCGAGGACTCCCGATCCTGAGCAGTCATCCCCTGATAAATTTCAAATAACACTGGAGAAACAACACTGCATTGATGCAGCTAAGCTTCCCTTCTTTGATTTCTTAGGAGTGGATGCATCTTAATTCAACTGTACAGAAATACAATATTTCATAATGTTTGTTTATATTTATTTTCATGTCAGCGTCAAGTTGGCCATCTTATTGTAGCGTAATAAGTACTGTATGAAATTTCCTCTTTGAATTTGCCATTATTATGAATAGGATTAATTGTTATCTAGTCCAGAGAAATTATATTTCTTTTAACGAATTAAATGGCGTCCTGATTAATCTATCTTAGAAATTCTGTTTGCTCATATAGAGCCTCTATGTACAACTGTCAGAGCTGTAAATCAGGGAACGAATGTATATTTCATTTGACCGTCTTGAAATTTTCAAACTCGCTTTCTGGTCGCATCGTTCCTTCCATCTATTTCATTCGTTCGCAGAATTTTATGTCTTATAATGTTAAGGAAAAAATTATATATATTTATAATTTAATTATTCTCAGTAATTTATATAAAATTAATTTTAAATTTATTAAGAGATTTTGTATCAAATCAAATTAATAGACTTATAATTATTATTTTTCTAAAATAAAATTATTCATGCACAAACATCCAATGGTGTAGGACAATCTTGCATCACCAAAAAAAATGTTTTTTCCTTATTTTCTTTAGTTGTTTTGAGTCCCATGATGACACTTAAGGGTGTAAGACAGTCCGAAGTCAAAAACGGTGAAAAATGGTCACTTACTATTTTTTGTAAGTCGGCTTAAACTAGTTTGTATGGACTTGAAAATTTACCCCAAGGAGTAGAACAAAAAAATATTTCCAATCGTTAAAGTATCATCTTGATACCCTGCATGGTTTGGGAGATATTTAAGTTTTCATCCCGAGAAATTTCTCCAATGCAACTTCAAATTCAAATATGAAAACCTTAGAATCTTTGAAACAATTCAATATGGTTTAGTCGTTGTAGATCTCTTCGAGAGCTTTCCAATAGTATGTTATAATAGAAAATCGGACACCTAGATCAAAAGTTTTGGCCTTGCAAAGTTGCCCCACTAAAAAGTGATCTCATTAAAATTTCTTCTTAAGCAAAAAATCAAATTGTAGGACTTTTGGCACCAAAACAAAACGGGAAGTTGAACTTTCTAGAACATTCTAGGGCAGTTATTGGGTAAAATAAAAAAGTCAAATGGGGGTTGTAGGGGAGAGGGGCCAGTAGTCGTGCAGGCTAATTTTATCAACATGTAGCAATTGACTGGAATATCGTAGAACTTTCATTTTTTTTTGAAATGTAGATTAGCCTCTTATTTATCTATAACTAAGGTTTGGAGGTGTGACTCATCGTGCAACTCACCACATCGGCACATCTATTGAGAAGTGTCTAAAATTTGACTTTTTAAAGGTTTGACGAAATTTTAATCATGAGAGCCCTAATAGTTGAACAAAAAAATATCATTTGTTGCTTGTAGAATATCATATTTTTATTTAAAATAAAATTAATATACAACTTAACTGGACCAAATACTTATGGATAACCATAAATTTTCGATATCTCTACCTTTTTTATTCAACACATATGGAGCAATAGTTGAACACAAAAAAACTATTTGTTGCTATAAAAACAACATATAATTATTTAAAATACAACTTATATCAAACAAAAATGGACCAATAGTTGAACACTATTTTTTTAAAAAAATCCTTCACATTTAATGAGAAAATACATGTTATTTGTTGTACTCACCTTTTATATTTGTGATAGCACAATCTATTAATATAAAATACTCCAATGCTTGTACATTGCTACCCCAATAGTTATACACATAAGAACAACATTTTTTCACTATGATAACAATACTTGTTTAAATGAGTGTCTTATTTTATTAAATGAGCATTTAATTTTTTAAATGATACACTTAAAGTGGATAGTTATGATATTTTATTTGGGACAAAAAAATACTTATTTCACTTCTTCATGAATGTAATTATGTTTTTTTTATATAACATTTATAGCTTATCATGTGTTCAAGTATGGGTCCATTTTTTATCAACATTTGGTTATTTTTTTATTTATACTTGAACTATTTATTTACAATATATAGTATAAATATGTGGTAAGATTGGATATTATAATCACGATTGACTACACGACTATTGGATCCCATATGAATACTAGCCCCTCTCCCCTAGAGGGTGGCTCCATTATTGCAGAGTGTGGCTTTGAATAATATATTTTGTTTTCAGTATTGATTTTATTGTAATGAATGAAGCCCATGAGGTTGTAGTATGGTAAATTCTAGATCTATAATTTCATTTTCTCAAAATAATTAAAAGTGAGTTATTTTTTGTCTCCCATCTTCTATGTTGGTATTTATTGTTGTGATTTGTGTGGGTTTCATGTGGTGTGGCCCTCATTAATTATTCTTTATAAATTTAATTTCTAATGTATCACATAAATTTTAAATGGGTTATTTTATGTAAAATCAAATTAATAGACTTGTAAATATTATTGTTTATTATATTTGAAGTAATATGTAATCCCAAAGTCTAATATATAATATACAATAGGAAATGGGGTGGACTTGCTTCTTCATCAATCTTTAGAAGCCTCCCAAGTTTGAAATTATAGGTACAAAGAGAGCTTTGCAAAGGCTTTTGTCTTTTATGAAGTTTGTTACCATCCCTATGTCACTTCATGCCTTTGGTGCAAAAAATATTTTACCCTTCCAAATTTTCATGCAATTTTTTAGTAGTCCTTTATATGGCCACAAACTATGTCATCCCAACATTTTTTACTAGTGTTGAAGGCCTGGAAACTCTAAACAATGACACCTCCAAAAAACTATCCCTAGTAGTTTGTTTCCTAATTATTCCATGAGGTAATTTTTTTTATCATTCGATGAATGTGGTGCTTCCCATTCTTGAACCCGAGATTGCATTCAAAGGGTTAGAATAATTTACTTTGATAAGATAATTTGTTGGGAGAACTCCCAAAAGTATGCTTTGTGAATAGGTTAACAAGGGTTGTGTCCTTCATGGGGTTAAGATTGATGATGTTCAAAATCTTACCAAAGGTTCTTTCTTTTTATTTTTCTAAGACTAATCATGTTGAGGCTATCCTCAGGCATGAGCCATGGTATATATGTGTGTCTTTGTTAATATTTTAGCTATAGATGTATATTTTTTCTTGTGGATGAAAAGATGCTTATTGTGTCCATGTGGTTTTAATTTTTAGGGTTCCTTTTGTACTATTGAAACCTTTTGACTCTTATTGTTTCATCTCTATACAAATAAATTTGTGTTGAATTGGATAAATTCTATCAAAGTTACCCTAAAAAATGTGTGTGTTGAGATAGATCTTTCTAATAACCTAAAATACCATATGGATCTACCTAGATTGGACATCTATGCCACATCTAGCATGTGATTTACCTTTATTTTCTGAATACTTATTTTTTGGTTCAATCTTTGGAGCATAAGATTAAAGATTCTCCTTTTTTTTCTTTTTAACAAGTCCTCCTCATTGCCTATTGAGGCTCCTCCTTTAAAATATATTGAAGGCTGAACTATTGTTGAGAACCATAAAAATAAAAGTACAAAAACTAGAAGTACTTAGGTGAAAATCCGTTCCAATCTTGACCACCTAGCTACTCAACTACAATAAATGGTGTCCTTAAACCTTTATATGAAAGGGAAAGAGGTTGCCCCCTTTAATGGGGATCCTTGAACCATATCATTGTTTTATAGAATTTCATAGTGTCTACTTTATTATTTCAATTAGATAGACCTATTAATTCTCCATCTTCTCTTGAGATTCTTTATCATTCTTGTAGTCTACTTGGGTAGCTGGAGGATAGAGAGTAAACTAGTAAAAAATGATGCTATCAATCCCCAAAGTTTAGCTAAAGAGCTTTCAAAGAGATGATTTTTTAAATAATGACTATTCCTATCAAGGGAGTTGATCTTAATTAGTTAAAGTGTCGATTTCTCATTGTGAAGACCCATGCTCAAATCCCAAAAAGGACATCTAATATGGAATTATAATTTTTGACTCTTGGGCTTTCATAGTTGGCTTCTAATATGGAAGTGGTTTCTAAATAAGTGGATTTCTAAGTTGTGACTCTTGGTCTTGTATATAATGCTTCTAGTATGGATTCTCAAAATGATTCTATATTTTTCTAATTGTTTTTCTCACAAGAGATTTTAAATGTCTCACATGGATGTTTGTATTAGAAAAAAATTCTAAACAATAATAAAGTTTGAAAATTACTATTCCTCACCTAAAGAATCAAATAATAATGACATGTTTCTTGATTCTTGTCAATAAATTTTATCTCTTTAAATGTTTGAGAACTCATTGATCACCTTAGGAAATATTTAGTGAGAGACATTCATTAAAAAAAACTACATATTCTTTCCTTAAAAAATGTCAAGATTACTATTTTTTCCTTCTATTTCTTGTCATTCCATTTGATCAACTACCTATTTTTCTCAATATTTAGAGTGTTGGTCATGGAGGGGTTTCACCATTCTCTCCCCTAGGTGGCTTCAACATGTAGTGGATCAAGGGTCTAACCCTACCAATAGGTTCATCTAGAAACTCTCAAATGTTCAAAAATAATCCTTTGGAATTATCTATATTTATGCTTCTAATGATAGTATGCAGAGACATTTATTATGGTGGTGGATTCATGACTCAATACCTATTACAACTCAAGTAATGTGCAAAGAGTCTAATCCATATGGAATATGATAAAAATGGGTCTTTTCTTATGTGTCATATAGCTAGTGAGAGAGACATGGTACAAAACTCATAGTAATTTGGGTCTTTTCAATTTAAATATGGATCATCATCATAATCATTCTCATTCATATACATGGAATGATTTTCAAAAAAGATGTAACAAGATCTTTAAATTCCTTGACCATGCTATGATATCTACTCAATATTTCTTTTTATTTTCCCTCTATTTCTCTCTTTTAGTTGATCCCTTACAAGTTATCACCCTTACTAACCATTCTCCCATAAAATTAAATATTTAGAGGCAAGCTGATACTCCCAAGGATGGGTATGTGCAGGATCATAATGGAAAAAATAGGCCCTTCAGTGGCAATGAAAACTCAAAAAATCAGAGTTAGGAAACTTGACATAAAAATTTGAATAAGTTATCTATATTATTTCAAAAACATGTAAAAATAGAATTTGTAGAAAATTGAATTTAGTTTCTAAAATACTACACCTTTATTTTAAAAAAAAAATTATATTTGGTCAAAATTTGAAATTTCAATGCAGAAGTACTTCAATTTTAGGGTAAAAGTAAGAAGTAGGTGTCTGCCTGACCACCCTAATGACAATAAAATGATAATGTTTTTTTATAAAATTTTAGATATAAGTAGAGGACTCATGTACCAATGTGTTGCATATTTTTTTATAATTTTTTTCCAAGTAAATAATTAATTATGAGTTATTTATTACAACTTTTTAAAAATATAAAAAAGTGTCTATCTAACCACCTTAACTTAGTCAAAACTTCATGAAATTCAATTTTTTTTTTTTTAATCCTATAGTATGCAAAACATGGAATGTGACACATATTTTGGATTCAAAAAGTTTCACATCGTTTGAAAGCTATAGATTTTTTTCAATCAACCTATCAATCAGGAAGTTTTTCGTAATTCAAATAGAAAATGAATAATAATTATTTATTAAATTCAAAGTAAAGCATAATTTATATTAATGGAAACATGAGAATCTCCTTTAAAAACCCTTTTCATTTCATCAATTTTGGGTAAAAAAAAGTCGTTAGCCATATGGATCATCATATCACTTACATATCGCCACTTTTTGGCCCATCATGATCCTGCATATGCCCGACTATCAAATATTATGTTTTCCTAATTATTTTACACCAACTCATTAGCCAATATTGGACCCCATTCAAAGGTTTTGATACATGGAGAGTATTTATTCTAATATGACTTGATGGATTGATTGGTGGAGTAGGATCATCAAATTTTATTTAAATTTTTTCTTCACATCTATGGCTACTAATTGCCCAAATTTTATCAAAATGTATAGAAGGTTACCACTATAGATCTCAGTCAGGGCACTACTATAGCTCAAGCTAGCCCTTTCTCCCCTACTTTTTAGGATATGGTGGCTAAGCTATGTTATCAAAAGTGAATTGCTGATAGCTAATATGCTATAGTTGCTCAAATAAAATCTAAATTATATTGGCTAAAATTAGGTGATAGAGCTTCTAAAGATATTTTTCAGGCTCAATTTAAGATCACCATACTTTTCAAGGTATTTAGAAAATAAAAGATGAGATTTATATTATCAAGGATATTGTGGATATCCTTTCAGCCTTTGTTAAGCATTATAAGTAGGTTTATAAGAATCAAGATCATTTTCCTAAATGCAAAGACACTTTTCAAGAGTTCCTTAATGTTATTCCTTATTGTCTTTCCTCCATTTAGTGATCCTTTTGTGATTAGTTGATCTTGATTTATTATCTTTAGGAATAATATTTGGCCAAAAATAAAGCTCATAAATGTGATGGCTTTCATTATATATTTTATAAAAAAAATCAAGATTGTGTTGGTGATGGTTTGTGTAAGGTTTATCTTAAATATTATCAATCTAATTTCTTAGAAAATGTCATAAAAAAAGGTGATATTAAATTTATATCTAAATCTAATGATCCAAAATATATGTGTAATTGGAAACCTAACACCTTGCTCAATTTATCTTACAAAATCATTACCAAATCCTTAGTCTTGAATCTATACCATCTCCTTCAAATTGCATGAATTGAGTAATATTTTCTAAGTTTGTTCTTAGTTCAGGGAGTAGTTGCTTCCTTGGGTTGAAGCCCTAAAATAAATTATGCAAGGAGTTGTAGTTTCCTTGTGAGTGACCCTAAAACCTTTATATAGGGAG
The DNA here is from genome assembly GCA_007115665.2 of Sequoiadendron giganteum. NCBI lineage: Eukaryota > Viridiplantae > Streptophyta > Pinopsida > Cupressales > Cupressaceae > Sequoiadendron > Sequoiadendron giganteum. The sequence goes on from CM021107.1 coordinate 91,993,922, forward strand.
TAGTAGCTTTCTTGGGTTGTAGCCCTAAAACAAATTTATAGTAGGGATTCATTGTGAAGTTGGACTAGGATAGTATCTCCTAGTAGCTTTTCTCATCGTAGTTTTTCCCCTTTGGGGTTTTCCACATATATTTGGTATTGTGTGGTGTTGTGTATTATGTTGATATTTTGTGTTTCTATTAATGTTGTAGAGATTAAGTTTCAGTTTGATCTACAGGGTTCGAGATTTGTTGGAATACTGATCCACCCCCTCTTAGTATTTTAGTGTATGTTCAACAAATTTTACCTTGATGTGAAATATTTGATGAAGTAATTCCATGCAATAATGTGCCACAAATGTTGATTAGTGGATTCCTTGATTTCTTCATAGACCTACAAAAGGCCTACTCATAAATATAATAGATTTCTGTAGATAGAACATAGAGGATAACTCAATATTTCTATATGATAATCGTATGATAAATCATAGTAGTTCTTAGGTCATTCTTGAATTTTCCTTTCTTCTTATCTATAATGACTTGAAAGAATGGTCTTAATTAATGAAAGGAATATAATAATTTTGGTAATTCTACCCTTGAATTTCATTGACTAATTTTATGATCTTCAATTTTCTCTCCAAAATTACTAGGATTTCAAATGGTGAAAAATACTTATATTTATATGCAATTATTTTATTTTCTACTAATCAATTGCCAATGACCAAAAAATTAAATTAGTTTTTCAAATTTTAAAATTCCAACACCAAATATATCTTAAATTGAGCCAAAATAGGTTGGACAAGGGCACTAGACACCCTAGTCCAAACCTATTTTGGGGCCATGAATATTGGTAAGTAAATATTAAGTGATAATTTTCAATTTAATCCATTTTTTTTTTAAATGATAATAAAACGACTAAATTTTAAGCATAATTAGGTGTAGGAACATAAGGGGGAGCTAAACCTAGTGTGAAATTGTTGAGAGTGAAAATTTACAATACTAAAAGTAGCATCATACATCTATTAAGCTTTGAATTTCATAGAATTTATACGTATGGTTTTAAATTTATAAGTTTTGGAAAGAAAAACCTCCTCATCAAAATTATTGGGCAATAAAGTATTATTGGTGTGATAAAATTGATATCCCAAATATCTAAAAGACATTAAAGAATGTGGCTTTTATTGAATAGGATTATAAAAATATTAAAAAATAGACTTGTATATGATATGAAATGTAGTTGTCATAACAAACAATAATTAGAAAAAAGATTATGCTACTAACTCTCAAAACAAACAACATGCATTAAGAAAAAAATAATACATCTAAAAGAGAATTTTATTACATTGAATCATACACACTCTCATATATAGCTACATGGAGTCTCCTATGATACATTTCGTAATGATGAATAAAGTATTCCCTAACAAGGACTTGATTTAGTGTTGTAATGTGTTTAACATATTCACATTAGGTATTGGTCCCTTGTGAACTAAATGAACCTAATGGTACCTTATTTAAGAGTGTTGTAAAGTGTTGTAACACACTTTCACACTTTTCTAGGGCTATATTAAATAATTGGGCTTTTTTATGCCTTATTTTTCATCCAAAATCTTCATTTAATGTATCCTTTCAAGGATAATCCCCACATAAACAAACATATAATCACAATTCATGGATTTTTAGGTTGTGTGGCCAAAATTTGGTGGTCTGGGACTCATATGCCACTTTGGGCATATGGGTCCCACCTAGGGTTTTAGGCCTTGATTTAGATATCACACCTTTCTAAGCATTTTTGACAATGGTCCCATAATTTATGCCTAATGGGACTCATACACCATCTTTAGTATATGAGTCCCATGTGGCCCAAAATTAAAATTAATTCAATTTTTTGGTGGGATTTTGTCCTCCTAGATCTGATGGCTTTTAGTTTTGTAATTTAAGGATTTTTTTCATAATTAAGTATAAATACAAGTTCCTTTCACTCATTTTACACCTAGAAAGTTTAATGGGCATCCTTATAGAAAAATTAGATTTCAAGAGCATACAAGAGAATTGAAGTATAAATTATCAAGTGTATTAGAGCATTATTCAAGCATCAAGCATCATGTCAAATTCATAATGAATTGTGTTTTCTTTTTGAGCTAACAATTGTGATGTTGAGTTTCATGATTCAAGCTAGCATTCAATTCAAGATCTATCCTATTCAAGCAATAGTCAAGATCTATATCCATTGGAGCCACTTCATACATGTTTGAAACACTTTATTTCTAGATTTTGGTGAGTTACAACATCGTATTTTGTTCATTCATCATTCTCCATTCCTATTTCATTTAATTTCATGGTTTGATTACCAACATGGGGTTTGACCAAGGAAAAAAAAATTCCACTAACAATTTTTTTTTTCCCTCTCTTTAGTGTGTGATTTGCAGGTTTGGGTTAAAGATACATTGAAGATCAAGTTTGGATAAATTTTTTGAAGTGTTTAAATTTTAAAAGTTTTAATCTTGCATTAGAGATACTTGGAAGACATCTACAAGGTGCAAATCAAAGATTTGGATCCAGAAATCAATTGGGAAGGAAAAAGAAGACATAGAAGAGAAGAATCAAACTTTTCATTTCTATAAAGTTATAATTCGATTGATATGATAGTTCTATCATATGATTCCCAGTTTAGGTCATTGGAGGTTTTTGTAGTTTCAAACACCCATCCTCTAGATTTTAGTTTATGCATATAGAAACCTAGATTTGGGTCTAAATCACCTAGATCGGTGTATGATTCCTAGAAGGCTTTAAAATCAATATTTTCAACATTTCAAATCTGTATCCAATCTTATTCATGTTTCAAAGTGCACACATTTTACCTTGCAACTCTATATTATGTTTTTCATACTTTTCTAGCTCATTTAGTGAAAGATTGCATTACATTAAGTATAAACATTACATCTTGCATTTCATTTGTATTTCCAAGCCATATGTTTGTGGTGAACCCCTCATTAGTTTACAATAATACCTTAGGAAAACCCTATTACAACATCTCTTTCTTCTTTGCATTGAGATCTTTAGGGTTTCCCTTCAATGAAATAATTGTGAAGTGGGTTTTCTTTATGTCCTAAACCATATGAAACCAAACAAATCCCCATTTTTTGTTTTTTACAACATCATAATTATAATTTTGAGTGCATCATCATCCTATATCTTGCTTGCATTAACATTTTATTAGGGCTTGCACTAGTTAATTGGCATTCTAGAATTTCTAAAATTTGCATTAGTGAAAGTGCATATAGGTTGCATTTTTGTATCTCAAATCATTAAAAATCATATAAAACCTTCATTTTAATTTAGTTTATAGATCATACAGCATAAAAATCATACAAATCACATAAATTTTTCTAAAAATTGTTAAAAAAACCCTCACTGGAACTCATACGCTGCTTTAGGTGATTTAGTCCCAGTGTAGATTTTGCAATACATTTAAAAATGAAATTCTCTATTTGTAAGCTTCTATTTGTTTTTGATAACTTTTTGTTTTAGTTTACAAAGTTTCTATATATTCAACTCACTATATATAGTTTAACTTGATTCATCTTGTGCATTGCTTAATTGCATCTAAAATATTTCATTTCAGATTTAGGATCTAAAATTTGCATTTCATTTCAACATTGATATGTGCTTTGGTAAACTATGGATGTCCTTAAAGTCCTTAGTGGATGTGTCAAGCTGTAATTTTGGAAATGATTCTAATGAAATTCAAATTACTCATGCTCACTCAACTCCTAATGCATTTCCTCCTTGTGATGTTGACATCATTGGAGAGCATGATGACAACATGAATAAATTCCTAAATAATTTCATTAATAACCTGAAAGCTAATGCATCCTTTTATCCATCAATGAAACAACCAATACCCCCTATAATACCAGCACTTGAGATATTTGGTTAATTACATAATGAAATTGAGACAAGAATTAAACCTAAGCTCCCTACAATAGGTGAACCTAGTTACTCTAGGCATGAAAACACTCAACCATTATATGTTAACAAAGTGGAAAACACTAACATCAACTTAGAAGAGACATAGAAAAAAATTCATGATCTTGAGAAAACAAGGATGTGATACAACAAGTGAACATGAAATTCATCAATTCTTCAAGAAAATACCAATGGAAGACACAAAAGGGTTAGGATATTAGGACCCTCCTCTCGATATGAATTTCCTTCTTCCTCAAGCAAAACCCAGGCCTCATAAAAATGACACAGAAGATGGGATTTTCTTAGGTCCTCCTCTTTCATATTCAACTCAAGAATTCAGTGAATCTAGCAAGTAAAGAAGGCCCTATAAACTAAAGAAACTAAAATTCTCTTGTCTACCATCTGCCACTAAAAAATATTTACAAGTACTTCTCAACCAAGGACTTATAACATTACCACACATGAGAAGAAATCTAAAACTATATCTAAAGATGTAAATATTCCACATTGTATATATCATAGAGTTCTTGGACATATTACTAATGATTGTCATGATTTAAAACATAGATTTAAGAAGCTTGATATCATAGAAAAAATATCTTAAAGTGGGACTCTCCACTCTGTGCCATGTAATAGTTGTATAATAATAGAATTCTCACTATTAAATATTATACATTCATTTCAAATCATTCGAAGTTGCAAGGAGCTAATTCCCATCACCTACCTTGGCTCATTCTCGTCTTACACTAAGTGAGGGAAAGAATTAGACAACCTTGTCTTGGTAGTGCATTTTTTGTTGTCCTTTTAGCTAGGTTGACTCACATATGCCTTACTAATATTTTGGATTATTTCTTTGTGTGATTTCTTGTGCATGATGTGATCACTTGCGATGTTTTTTTTTATGTTCTCTCTCTCTGTGACATTCTTCTATTTTTACCTACATTCTTCTCTATGTTGTATATCTTTTGTCTTTCTCATTTGTCTTGTGTTTTTCTTTTGGGGATGACGCAAGGTGTCGAGACATTCATGTCTCTTCCATGTTTACCCGAAAGGTTTTCCTTTATTTTCAATTTCTTTATTATGTCATTCTTCTAGTTCTATGTGTATTTGGGGAATGATGATAATTTCGAGCTCTCTAAAAAAATTAAAGCATGAACATACTGAACTGAAATCTATAGATCCCTCATGTTTTTGAAGTTTCATTTTTGGGGAAACCCCTTTTCTTGATGAAGCTCTATCTAGAAAAATACGACTTGGCATAGGGCTCTCCAACTAAGCTCGCATGTCTTCCTCATTGTTAGCATTTATCATTTCTTAATTTAAATTAATTTCTTAGAGCATGGTGTGTAGAAATTTCTATAAATTGGAGGAATACATTGGAATTATTCTTTTGCATTCCATATTTCATTGTGTATTCTTCTTATTTCATGCGACGTGTCTTTTTCTTTGTGGTGACATTGGTTGTGATGTTCTTCAAGAGCATGATCTCTCTTAGTATATTATATTCCTCTTAGTGGCTTGATTGAGTAGACTACATCCCCTAAGTTGTGAGTCTTTTATTCTTTGATTGGTCCTCTCCCTGAGATATTGGGCACAAATTTCCCTAATTTAATGACCTTAAATGAACTAAGAAAGACTCCTTTAAATGTTTCCTATTTTATATTTTCAATTTCGGTTATATGGCCACCTTGCATAAAACATCATGCATGCCTATGGAGCCATCTTGTTTGTTCATGAATTCCAAGAATACAAAGCTTTGCTTGCCTCATGAAGCTCTAAGTTAGTTTCTATGTGGCATCTTATCAAAGTTATTAGGAAGTATTGTAGACACTGACAATTGGTCTAGGCCTGCGAGTACCACTTTTGACATAATTTTCTAATGTCCATGGTCACGATTAAATAATGTTAATTATTTAATTATTTCCTATACACATTCTTTCATCTATTAATTAAATAACCTTTAATTATTTAATTAATTCATTATGACATGTATTCAACCTTGATTAGTTAAATAAATCTTATTTATTTAATTATGTCACTAATTAATTAATTCTCTTTCTGAATTAAATAATTTATTATTTTATTTTATTTACCTTTTATCATATTTTGACTATAATTAAATATTCATTTCGAATTATTTAATTATTCAATTAACCTTTTCAAATGTCAATTAAATAAATCAGTATTTATTTAATTTAAACTTTTCAATTTCGAATGTTGAATTAGATAAACATCTAATTCATAAAAATAGTTATTTTGGTCACATTCTTCTATCGCCTACTTAACTAATTATTCACTCACTATCTGACTTGAGATCTATTTAAATCCATCAGTTATCTCTTGATTTGATATCTGATTGTCTCTGCGATGAGACTCTCTATCTTGATCAGTCAATCTAATTCTCCTGCATGAATATATTTATTAATTAAATATCTTTATTTAATTAATTAATTCATGTGTACATTCGAACAAATTGTTGTCAAATTCTAACTTTATCCTTTTCATTCAAAGTCTAATTCTTCTATTTTTGAAGACTTTCAACTGAAGATTAAATCATTTATTTAATATTGATCTCTTATTCAGTTTATTTTCGAACAGTCTTAACACCAGATTAAATTATTGTTCTAATTAAATATTTATCTTTCACAATTTACCAACTCATGTTGTAATTGACAGAAATCTCAATCGCATGGAATTCATCAATCTCAATCGTTGATCTCTCTTTTGAATCTGAGCTAATCATTTGAAAACCAAATTTCTATAAATTGGCTAACCTTTGGCATTATTCCTCCTCCCGAAAGCAATAGTTTTGAGAGAGACTTGTTAATCTTCAATATTTTCCTATAATCACATACATCAATGCGTTTCTTGCATACATACTGAAACTTTGAGAGAAAGAATACCATCATGACAAAATGGAGAAGGGCAATCAAGATAATTCGAAGGATTTTTCTGATATTCGGTTAGATTGTTTCATATTGCTTTATTTACTATTTAGTTTATTTCTTTGTTCTTAGTTGTTTGATTTAGATTAATGCATGTTTAGATTAAATTTACATTGGGGGAACCCGACGTGAAGACACTTCAATCTTCATGAATCCATTCTATTTTTTTGATTTTTTCTTTTGTAGGTATTGTATAGAAAAACACATTTGACTGACGAAACGATGCATCTGATTTCATGAGTTGCATTTGAGGCTTTTTGTGAAATATTTGAATAATAAAACCATGACACATCTGTAGCTTTAAACAATGCATTTGGCTGGTAATTTTATCTGATTTTTCAAATTTCCATTTTATGATTTTCTAATTTTCATTTTTAATTTTTGCTAATGTTTTGTTTGCAGTGTGTGATTTAGGAGGATAATAAAGTTTTTGAAAGATGAAACATAGAAGATATTGAGAACCAAACCCCTTTTCTGTAGGACGAATGACAAAGACAGGAACAATAAACTACTAACAAATTGCATGCAAGACGTATGTTGAAATCTATTAATTTTAAAATGAACTCTTATGTTTGGTAGTTAGATAATTTCCATTTGGGATTAAAATTAACCAGTGTCTTTTGTGTTTGTATCTCTTTAGTTTAGAACCCTGATTTGGTATATTGTATTATCCTCTCCCCTTGCACATTCGTGTGATCCTGGGTGTAAGAGAACCAATAATTGACTCTAGAAATTTGGGCGTGACTCAAAACTGGTGACGATATTTTTCACCAAGCCACTACCAACCGGTACACAAATTTTAATACTCAAGGAAAGCTCAATATTATGAGGATCCCAATGGACAAACATTTGATTCCCCAGTAGCCTTGAGGTCTGTCGAAACCTGTAGAGCCTAACCTCTACAAACTGGGATGATATTGCCTCTCGCATAGCTCTTCTGAATGGGTGTATGTACTAAAAAAACCAACTTGTTGTAGTTTTTGCCAAAATCCCATCTATTTATTGGTGCAATAGGTTGAACCTATGAAGCCATCTCAAATTCTTATGGTTCATGTGTAGAGATGAAATGTATTGCATGGGAGTTTCATGGGTACAGTATCTTGGCTACCCTGTATAAGTGAGTGTTGTGGAGGGGAGCTAGTGGGGTAAAGTTACTATTCATCCACCTTGAATATGTGTAGCTAGAGAAATCCAATTGAGAAATTAGTAAATACTGTCCAACACATCCTATGATTGTAATTATCTTTTGATTTTAACAGATTCCTTCACATCAAAACTGAAAACACTTTGTATTCTATGATTTTTTTATTTAGTTGTCATAACTTGATCATAAAACTGAGTCAATCATAATTTTTTCATCAGAAAAATACAATAGTAAATTGAGTCACAACTAGGTATGTGCAGGATCATGATGGGCCACAAAGTGGCGATATCTAAGTGATATGATGGCCCATGTGGTTGATGAATTTTTTTTTACCGAAAATTGATGAAAGAAAAGGGTTTTTAAAAGAGATTCTCAGCTTTCCACCAATATAAATTATGATTTACTTTGAATTTAATAAATAATTATTATTAATTTTTTATTTGAATTATGACTAAAGTCTTGATTGATAGGCTGATTGAAAAAAATCTATAGCTTTCAAATGGTATCACATTTTTTGAATCCAGAATATGTGTCATATTCTATGCTTCACATACTATAGGATTAAAAAAAAAAAAAGAATTTTAGGAAGTTTTGACCAACTTAAGGTGGTTAGACATATGAGTTTTTATATTTTTTAAAAGTTGTAATAAAAAAATCATAATTAATTATTTACTTGGAAAATAATTACAAAAAAATATGCATCACATCAGGACATGAGTCCCCTACTTATATCTAAAATCTTATAAAAAAATATTATCATTTTATTGTTGTTAGGGTGGTCAGACAAATACCTACTTCTTATTTTTTCCCTGAAATTTAAGTACTATTGCATTGAAATTTCAAATTTTCACCAAATAGATTTTAAAAAATAAAAAATAAACCTAGTAGTTTAGAAACTAAATTCAATTTTCTAGATATTCTATTCTTACATATTTTTGAAATAATATAGATAACTTATCCAAATTTTTACATCAAGTTGCCTAAGTCTGATTTTTTGAATTTTATTGCCACTTAAGGGCCTATTTTTTCCATGATGATCCTGCACATACCCTACTGTCAAATTTTAAGATGCGTGTGTAATTACGAGTCACAATGGTTAAACCAAAAATTGCATGTGTCTGTCAACAAAACTATTTTTCATAGGGTTTACATTTTTAGTCACATCTGCTAAGTGAGTTGCAATTGATTTGTGAGTCACATCTGTCATAACTTAAATCGCATCTTTTTGTGAAGGTCGCATCTGTTTGTCAACAATCAAGACTAGGTTTTATCAATTAGTCGCATCTAAAACTAGAAACGCATTTCTCAAATCTATCAATGCATCTGCAACCTGAGTCCCAATCGATTGTTAACAAAAATCTCAATAATTGCAAACTCGGTCCAAAAAACAAACTATCTATTTTCACTTTTGTGTCTTATGGTCAATCTTGGATAGAAACTAGAAAATTGCTCAAAAACCTTGCATTTTTTACGTGTCATTTACGTCTTAGAGATAGTCATCTTAGTTGCAAAAACTTAGTTACCCCATAGGAATTTGCATATCCTAGAATAAAACACCTTTCTGCATCATTGGATATGTTCATGCTCCAATTTTTCATTATCATTGAACCTAGTCATTATTGTCTTACTAGTGAATCCTTCCAGCTCATCAGTCTAGTTTTGGAAATTCACCTTATCAGTTGTCTTTGTCCTACATCTAGTTCCTTGGTAAAGTTAAGTCATAGCTTTGGGTTATTCCATAGGTGGTAGGTTATACCTTCTTAGAATCATTTACCATCATAGTATACTCAAAAAAATTGCATATAATGCATCCTAGCATATGTCGTCCTAGTTATGTAATTTTAGAAAAATCCTTAATTTTAGTGACATCCTTTATATTCAAAAAATCCAAAAACATAGAAATAGAACATATCAGTTTCTAGACATAGTTTTGTATTATCCATTTTGAGCATCACTTTCATGGTTGAAACAAGGGCTAAGAATAAACAAAGAGAAATGTCAGACCCCAATGTATTCATCAATCCTTTCGCAAACAAAACAACAAGGAAAGAGATACCACATAAAAATTTGCTTGAAAAACAAATCACTAGAGACACACATGGAAACATTTATTTTGAAGACATAGATGTTGATGTGAAAGATCTCAAGTTTGCATCATTTATGGATGAGTGTTTGGAAAATGATCCCCAACAATATATATCAATGTTTCTAGTAGAATGTTCCACACTAACACTAGGATTTTGCTTTCACACTTTGAAAACAACATCTACTCAACCAACAAAAACCATGATGTCAAGTGTCTTTGTTCCTCAAATTACCGCAGAAATACCAACTGGCATACCTACTCAAACATCATCAATTTTAAACACAACCCCATTCAATATAAAACAAGGTTTACATTTTTCTATGGGAGCATCCTCATCAAATCCCTTTGGCACAAACACCACTGGTAAATGAGCCAAATTTGGACCGAACACAACTATACCTCATATCAGTACCAGTACTACCATTGCACACATAGGGGCTACCCAAATAAGACATATTCCTATACCAAATTAGAAAACTCAAATAGGGAATATTCCTATACCAAACCAGAACATTCAATAAGGATATATCTGAACACCGAATTAGAACATTCAAATAGGATATATGCCCTCGCCAAATGACAATCCGTCATAGAATATTGCATTCCAGAACACTTATATTGATCCAAACAACACAAACAACATGTCAATGACACAAGTAGATGTTCTCCAAAACCAAATGCAAGCTCTCCAGCAACAAATGGAGACTGTGTCTATGTACTTAGGAAAACAAACTATCTCAGCGTAAGATTTATGTCCATGTCCTTTTGACAAAGCGCTATATATGGTACCTTTCCCACACAGATACATTATACTGAATTTTCCTAAGTATAATGGGAAGAGGAATCCTTTGGAACACATCGGAGAATTTTCTACAACATGCATGGACATCTCGTATGACCCCACATATTTAATGAGACTGTTTATGTGAACCCTTCTTAGCATAGCACTAGAATGGTTCTCTAAACTACCATTACCATAAAGAAGCATCCTAAATGTGTTGACAATACACGCATAACAAAGATAACCCTTCCAGGTCCTTCATCAGAGCCACCACCATAGTCTTCCAAGCCTAGGTATAACTTACTTGACCAATTGGGGAAGACCCCAACACATATATCCATCTTGGAAATATTGACCCCTATCACCCAATCATTGAGCCATTCTCGATAAAGCCTTGCAAAGCACAACTGTTCCTACCAAATTAGATGTCAATATTTTCGAAGAAATGGCAGGATACTTAACCAATTCCCATCATGCCAAATTTTCTCAACATGATTATTCAATTGAGAAGACCAATCATAATGACCCAATACACCTTCAATTTCTTGTCCATCAAACCTAAGTAAGACGAGTCTTGGTAGATGAGGGAGCAGGGTTGAACCTTCACACCTTGAAATTGGTTAAGACATTAGGTTTCACAAAAGCCAGTGTGGACACCACTAAGAGTATACTCATTAAGGCATATGACAATGAGGAAATATCATCTAAAGCAGTTGTCACACTCCCTATTAGGATTGGCCCTACAATTATAGACACTAGTTTACAAGTCTTGGATCCCACCCTTCCATACAACCTTTTGTTGGGTAGACCTTGGATACACGCTATGAAAGTCATCCCTTCCACATATCATCAAATGTCTTAAATTCTCGTACAATGGTATAGAGGTCACCATTGATGGTGATCCAGATCCTTTCCAATATTGCACAAGCATACATGAAATTCCACAAGGACAAGTCCCAGTCAATCAAGAGGCTTCATCCTCCACCTTATCCTTGTGCATTGATCCATTAAATATTCATTTCAAATTATTTAATTATTCAATTAACCTTTTCAAATGTCAATTAAATAAATCATTATTTATTTAATTAAATCTTTTCAATTTTGAATGTTGAATTAAATAAACATTTAATTCATAAAAATAGTTATTTCTATCACATTCTTTTATCGTCTACTTAACTAATTATTCACTCACCATCTGGCTCAAAATCTATTTAAATCCATCAGTTATCTCTTGATTTTGATATCTGATTCTCTTTGCGAAGAGACTCTGTCTTGATCAGTCAGTCTAATTCTCTTGAATGAATATATTTATTAATTAAATCATGTGTGCATTCAAACAGATCGTTGTCGAATTCTAACTTTATCCTTTTCATTCAAAGTTTAATTCTTCTATTTTTGAAGACTCTCAACTCAAGATTAAAATCATTTATTTAATCTTGATCTCTTATTTAGTTTATTTTCGAACAATCTTAACACTAGATTAAATTATCATTCCAATTTAATCTTTATCCTAAAAAATTTCCCAACTCACATTGTATCTGACACAAATATCAATCACATGGAATTCATCAATCTCAATCGTTGATCTCTCTTTTGAATCTAAGCCAATTGTTCAAAAAGAAAATTTCTATAAATTGGCTAGCCTATGTCATTATTCCTCCTCCCAAAATCAATACTTTTGGAAGAGACATATTAATCTTCAATATTTTTCTATAATCACATACATCAAGGCTATAGTTTGATACATACTAAAATTCTAAGGGAAAGAATACCATCATGGAAACATGGAGAAGGATAATCTAGATAATTTGAAGTAGTTTTATGATATTCGGTGAGATTGTTTCATATTGCTTTATTTACTATTTAGTTTATTTCTCCGTTCTTTCTTTTTTGAGTTAGATTAATGTATGTTTAGATTATATTTAAACATCTTTCTTGCAAAGTCATTTTATCTATGTTACAAGTATAACTTTGGTATGGTTTGATAGGACTCTTGATTGAGGCATGACTTTCCCTTAGCCAGTCACATGTTTGTGTGAGTGCATACCGACCATGTGTGAGTGTGTCTCACCTCTTTTCGATTACTCACCCAATAGACGAATTGAATTTTTATTACCTCTAAGTGAGTGTGCATTTTTTGAGAAAATAACCTACATTTGATCCAGATCAGGATGGATAAACGACTGAATCTTTATCCTTCCATCCTTACATTTTTTTTCCTTTTATTTGCAGTTTGTCTTTAGTAGTGTATTCTTGTGCCTTATTATTGCTCTTTATATCATTTCCATGTGTTTTCTTTTGTGCCTATTTTGGCTTTCTATATGACCTTTCTCCTAGGGGCTTGCACAACCCTCTTGATCATGGTCATCCTATGTTAATAGCATTGGTACATTTGGACCCCTCTTGATGCATGTTGGTATAGTTTAGTGTGAGTTTAAATAAATTTTATCCTCTCACTAAATTGGGGGCAAGATGTAATGATGAAAAAGGTACTCCCTAACATGGCCTTTATTTAGTGTTGTTTAATGTTTTTAACACATTCAAATTAGGTGTTGGGACCTTGTGAACTAAATGAACTTAATGGTACCTGTGTCACCAAAAAGTGTAGTCTCTGGCACTTTTTCACTCATTTTGGCCTTTTCCCTTGGATTTTGGCCTTGTTTTACCTTGTTTCAGTCTTGAAAGCTTGCAATTCAACAATAACCTAACGGTGTTTTACTAAGGTGTTGTGAAGTGTTGTAACACATTTCCTCACTTTTCTAAAACCCTTTCAACATAGTTTATCTAAACAACACCCTTTTACCCCTTTCCAAGCCTTGTGCCAAGGTGTTGTAAAGTGTTGTAAGACATTTTCACATCTTTCTAGGATTATCACAACTATTTAACCCTTTTTCTTAAAGGGAAAAACAAGGATCAACTAGTGACCCAAAAGTGCATAATACATTCCCTTAACACTAATACAACAAACAAGGAGAGCTTAAAACAAGTTTCAATAGCATGAAAAAATACTTGAGATGAATACAAAATATAAAGTAAAGATTACACAAAATTGAGCATTCATAGATGACAAAGGTATTTAACATGGGAAAACCTTTTCAGGTAAAAAACCCACCACACCAAGCAAATAATATTTTGTATTATAGTAAAACAATATTACATACAAATCAAAGTCTTGCTCCAGTTCAGCTCATAGCAACAGTATATATCTTCTCACTGTTACAATGTATCTCTTTCATACAGTTTGAAACACCTATATTATATTAACTTAGCTTTCCATGCACTATCTTGGTTGACATTGAAAAGTCTCTTTGTAATTGACTAGAACAATCATACAAAAGCATTCAAGTCCTCCAACCAATCACCGAGCATCAAGTTCATGAATCTCTCATCCAATCATGCAATCAATCTGCCCCATGTTGATTTCCTGCATCAAACCACCAAAGCATTAAAGCCATCACCTAAATTGAGTCATGTTCGCCAGCTTAAGTCAGCTTGCAATGACTCCAATAAATCCTTTGGTTCTCCACCAATTATCGCTTTGACACTGAGCCAAGTGTCTATAGTTGGTATGTCTACCACTTTTGTCACCGATTCCAAGTCGATCAACTCATCCTTCAAGCTCGTCTGACCCATCCGCAATATTGTGGTGAGCTCGCAAAGCACAGTTGCACTAACTGCCCCACGCTACCACTGCATGGCAAGAGAAGACCCGTGGTGTGGTAGTAACCACCAGCCAGGCTGATGTCGGTCTTACCACGGCCACCATGAAAACTGCTAGCAAGGCCACTGACGGTCTTACCTTGGAGTGACTGTTTGTGATGCGGCGGTAACTACCAGCCAGGCCATTGGCAGTCTTACCACGACAACCACGGTTAGTCACTTGATTGTTTACGTTGTGGCGGTAACTGCCAACTAGAAATCTTACCGTGGTTAGTCACTTGATTGTTCGTGGTGCGGCAGTAACCGCTAGGGTAAGGAACAACCACCATGGAAAAGTGGTTATGATAGAGAAAAGTTAGGTGTGGTATGGCGGTAAAGCCAAAAATAAATATTTTAACCGCCAAGTCTTTAAAAAAGAAAACTTAGAACTAGAAGTTGAGAAATAGAATCTTAACAAGCTCCCACTTGGCGAACACTTGCAACTCCCTCAAGACTCTGATAAGCTCACTAACAGTCATAGGCCCCAAGGCCCATTGATTATGCACACCATCTGAACTGGTCTATGCTAACTGGCTTCATCAAAGCATCTGCAAAATTATTGAAGGTGTCTACCTTTTCGAGACTGACCTTGCCATATTAAACCATATCCCTCACGAAGTGATATTGCACATCAATGTGTCTGGTCCTTGCCTGAAAGGTCAGATTCTTTGCCAAACAAATGGCACTTTGACTATCACAGTAGATTGAAATATGCCTAGCATTAAATCCAATGTTTGAACACAAACGGTTTAACCAAACAACCTGTTTATAGGCATGAGTTGTTTCCATGTATTCTACCTCGGTCATGGATAAACCAGCTACAACTTGTTGCTTTCTCATCCAACTGATTGCTCCACCATTAAGCATGAAAGTGTATCCACTGGTGGATTGCTTGTTGTAAATGTCCCCTCCCCAATCTGAATCAACATACCCACGAATGTTGAGAGTCCTCTATGATGCAACCCAATTACCATGATAACACAGGGCGTAATCTAAAGTCCCCTTCAAATACCTAAATAATCTCTTCACAACATCCCAATGTGATCTTCCCATATTTTCCATAAATCAGCTTAAAACTCCCACTCCTTGGGTAATGTCTGGTCTTGTATAGACCATAGCATACATCAAATTTCCAACAAAAATTGCATAGGGCACACTGGTCGTGTCCTCCATCTCAGTAGCAGTCTTTCGATAGTCTTCAATAGATAGCTTCGTTCCTTGCATGATTGGAAAAACCATCTGCTTGCAATCATTCATGCTAAACCTCTCTAGAACTGTCTTCACATACTTACTCTGACTGACCCAAAGCTTTTTGCTTGTTTTGTCCCTGCTAATCTCCATTCCAAAAATGTACCTTGCTACACCAAGATCTTTCATTTTGAACTTTGTAGACAATTGAGATTTAAGATCAAAAATCATAGACTTGCTATTCCCAATGAGTAACATATCATCCACGTACAGGGTAATAACAATCACACAATCATTCTCAGATTTATAATAAATGCAATGATTAGATTTTGATCTCACAGATCTAATTGACAACACAAATGTGTCATATTTTTGGTACCACATTCTAGGAGATTGTTTTAAACCATAGAGAGATTTATTCAACTTACAGACCAGATTTTGTTTACCTCTTTCAATAAAATGCTCCAGCTGGGACATGTATATTTCTTCTTCCAGCTCACCATGGAGAATTTTTGTCTTCACATCCATCTGCTCAATTTAAAAATCATAGGCAGTTGCCAATGACAATAAAAATCTGATGGAAGTTTATCTTTTCTACAAGGGAAAAATCTCTCCATAATCAATTCCCTCAATTTAAGAAAATCCTTTGGCAACCAACCTTGTATTATACTTCTCAACACTTCCATCAAGGCCTATTTTCTTTTTGAATATCCACTTACATCCAATAGGCTTTCACCCTTTAGGCAGTGGTACCAAATTCTAGCTTTCACTATTTTTTAATGAATCCATCTCTTCATTCATGGCATCCAGCCAAGAATTTGAATTAGCCATGTTGATTGCTTCTTTAATAGTCCTAGGTTCATCAGTGCTGGTAATTAAAGCATAGGCATAATTTGAATCTAACATAGAGAAACCATACCTTTCAAGTTGCCTTTTCTCTCGTGTAGATCTTCTTATAGGTTCGGGTTGTTCTTCATCATCAGAAATTCCAGAGCTGCTTGAGCTCTCCTCAGCCTCAGGTACACCACACATCTCTTCCCTTTCTGGATTTTGGGGAATCTAGACTGCATCCTTCTTCTTGTCACTATGATTTGTCTCAAGATGTTGATCACTTACTGAAGGTTTTAGCTCACGAAATATCACGCTTCTATTGTACAAAACCTTCTCAGTAATAGGGTTCTAAATATTGTATCCTTTCACACCAACTCCATAGCTGATGAGAATACATTTGAAAGCCTTGTTATCCAATTTAGATCTCTTTTCATTTGGCACATAAACATATGCCTCATAGCCAAAAGCACAGACATGCCTTAGAGAGGGATTCTTACGAAACCATGCTTCTAAAGGCGTCTTGTTAACAAGAGAAGAGCAAGGAGATCTATTTATTAGATAACACATGGTAGCCATAGCCTCAGCCCATAAATTTTGCTCCAAACCAACACCACTTAGCATACTCCTTGCCTTTTCCATCAGTGTCCTATTCAACCTTTCAGCAACTCCATTTTGTTGTGGAGTGTAAGGCATTGTCTTATGCCTTTTAATTCCATGATTAGTGCAATACCTTTCGAAATATACAAAAAAAAATTCACCACCATTGTCTATCCTCAAAAATTTAATTTTCCTTCCAGTCTGGTTCTCTATTAAAGATTTAAATTCTTTAAACTAACTAAACACTTCTGATTTACTTTTCAGAAAGTATACAAATGCCCTTCTCGAACAGTCATCAATAAAAGAAACATAATATCTAGAATTTGATAATGAAGGAACATTAACTAGACCAAACACATCAGAATGAACATAATCTAGTATACCACAAGATTTGTGACGACTAGAATAAAATGAAATACGATATTGTTTTCCATATATACAATGTTCACAAAAATCAAACTCAAGATTACAATCATCAAGCCCTACTACAATATTTCTATTCTTCAAGATTTTTAAACTTTTCTCACCAATGTGACCAAGTCTATGATGCCATAGCATAGTCTTCTCAGATGGGAGTTTTACCTCCAAATAATTTGCTGACAGAGAAGTGTCTTCATCTTTCTCTATAGGAGCAGCATTGCATGACATTACAAAGGCACTATTACAAAGAACGGGTCGTGCATCCAGCTTGTACAGAGTGCTAGTATGAACACCCTTAGCCAGCACCATTGCACCTCTAGCCATTTTAAATCATTTACTTGAGAAATAAAATTATACATCAACATTATTTAGCTTACTAACATAAAGAAGATTTTGAGCCAGACCTAGTATGTGAAGTACACCACCAATACCTGTGACTCTACCATTAGGAAACTGAATTATGACTCTTCCTCTACCAACTATCTCCAGCATTGAGTCACTTGTCAGGTACACCTCTCCACCATTATACTCCTCGTATTTAGAGAACCATTCTCTATTGGATGTCATGTGAAAAGATGCACCCAAGTCAACTAGCTAGACATCATCTCATGCCTGAGTTGTCAAGGTTGCTGCAATGAAGGCGTCTGCATCACTTTGAGAAGATTCATTGTCAGAAGCATTCTTTGTCTTCTTCTCCTTGCAGTTCTTCTGGATATGACCAAGTTGCCTACAGTTCCTGCATTTCACCTTGAAATTTTTACTAGGAGACATTGATCTCCCTACAGATTTGGATTTCGACTTCTTGTCCTTCTTCTTTCCTTTCTCTTTTGGTCTACCTCAAACAACAAGAGCCTCTTTGGCCATCTTTGAAGACTTCCTCCACATCTCTTCAGATAGCAATGAGGCAACAATGTCTTTCATCTTGAAAGAAGTGTTAGTGCTTCCAATGGCCATCACAAGATGATCCCAACTATCAGGTAACGAATAGAAAAGGAGCATGCAATGATCCTCCTCCTCTATCTTTACACCTTCAAATGTGAGCGGAGTAACAATCATATTAAATGATTTCAGATGGTCTGCAACAAATGCACCTTCTTCCATCTTCAAGGAGTACAACTTCTTTCTCGGGAATAACTTATTTACTAGAGACTTTCCCTGATAAATATCACTAAGCTTCTTCCATAATGAAGCTGTAGACTTCTCCTCATGGACATTCAGGAGTACATAATCGGCTAGACTCAGTCTTATAAGACCTCTTGCTTTTCTATCAGCAAGATCCCAATCCTCTTGCTTCATACTTTGTGGCATAGTTCCAGACACAACAATCCAAAGGTCTCTATCCACAAACAAGTCTTCTATCTTGAGTTTCCATAACTCAAATTTTTTTCCATTAAACTTCTCAATCTCTACTCTACCAGATGTACTCACCATCTCAAATAGAAACAAGTTTTAACACAACAATACTCCCACTGAAATAGTATTCACACAAAAAACTGATCTTTCCTACAATGATAACACAACTTGCCTAGCTCTAATACCACTTGAAGGGAAAAAAAAGGATCAACTAGTGGCCCAAAAATGCGGAATACATTCCCTTAACACTAATAAAATAGAGGAGAAGAGCTTAAAACAAGTTTCAATAGCATGAAAAACTACTTGAGATTAATACATGTAAAATAGAGATTACACAAAATTTAGCATTCACAGATGACAGGTATTTAATGTGGGAAAACCTTTTCAGGTAAAAAACCCACCACACCAAGCAAAGAATATTTTGTATTATAGTAAAACAATATTAAATACAAATCATAGTCTTGCTCTAGTTCATCTCATAGCAACAACATATATCTTCTCATTGTTACAATATATCTCTTTCATACAGTTTGAAACACCTATGTTATATTAACTTATCTTGCCACGCACTCTCTTAGTTGACATTGAAAAGTATCTTTGTACTTTCCTAGAACAATCATACAAAAGCATTCAAGTCCTCTAACCAATCGCCAAGCATCAAGTTCATGAATCTCTCATCCAATCACACAATCAATCCACTGCATGTCGATTTCCTACATCGAACCACCAAAGCCTTAAAGCAATCACTTAAATCGGGTCATGTTTGCCAGCTTAAGTCAGCCTGCAATGACTCCAGTAAATCCTTTGGTTCTCAACCAATTATCGCTCTGACACTGAGCCAAGTGTCTATAGTTGGTATGTCTACCGCTTCTGTCACTGAGTCCAAGTCGATCAACTCAGTCTCTGAGCTCACCAAGCTCTCCAAGTCATTTACCGCTCCACCATCGAGCTCTTCTGACCTGTCTCTAATATGGTGGTGAGCTCACAAAGCACAGTTGCACTAACTGCCCCACACTACCATTGCATGGCAAGAGAAGACCCGCAGTGTGGTAGTAACCGCTAGCCAGGCTACTGGTGGTCTTACTGCGGCCACCATGAAAACTACTAGCAAGGCCACTGACGGTCTTACCTCAGCCACCCATGAGAAAAAATATAAAACTATATCCTAAGGACACAAATATTCCACATTGTCAATATCATAGAGTTCTTGGACATACTAGTAATTTGATTGTTGTTATTTAAAGCATATATTTAAGAAGCTTGATATCATAGAAATAATCCCTTAAAGTGGGACCCTCGACTCCTTACCATGTAATCATTGTAGAATAATAACATTCTCACTATTACATGTTATATTATACATTCATTTCAAATCATTTCAAGTTGCAAGGAGCTCCTTCCCTTCACCTAGCTTGGCTCAGTGTTTTCTTACACTAAGTGGGGGCAAGAATTAGACAACCTTATCCTACTAGTGCATTTGTCATTGTCCCTTTATTGAGGTTGACACACATGTTCCTTACTAATCTTTTACATTATATCTTTGTGTGATATCGTGTGCATGATGTGATCCCCCATGACGTTTTATTTGATGTTCTCTCTCTTTGTGTCATTCCTCTATTTGTACCTACATTCTTCTATATGCTGTAAGTCTTTTTGTCTTTTTCATTTGTCTTGTGTTTTTCTTATGGGGATGATGCAAGGTGTCAAGACATTCATGTCTCTTCCATGCTGGCCTAAAAGGTTTTTCTTTATTTTTAATTTCCTTTTTTCATTCTTATAGTTCTATGTGTATTTGGGCAATGATGATAGTTTCGAGATCTCTAAAAACATTGCAACACTAACATACTAACCCCAAATCCATAGATCCCTCATGTGTTTGGAGTTTCATTTTGGGGGTAACCTCTTTTTATGGCATACCTCTATTTGGAAACATATGACTTGGCATAGGGCTTTCCAAGTAAGCTCTCATGTCTTCCTTATTTTTAGAATTTATCATTTGCTAATTTAAATTATTTTCTCACAAAATGGTGTTTAGTAATTTCTTTAAAGCAGGGGCATACATTGGCATTATTCTTTTTCATTCCATGTTTTATTGTGTAGTCTTCTTATTTCATGTGATGTGTCTTTTTCTTTGTGGTGAAATTGGGTGTGATGTCCTTCAAGAGCATGATCTCTCTTAGCATATTATATACCTTAGTGGCTTGATGCGACACACTACATCCCCTGAGTTCTGAATATTTTACTCTTTGATTGGTCATCTCTTGGAGAAATTAGGCACAATGTTCCCTAAGTGAAAGACCTTACATGAACTAAGAAAGAATCCTTGAAACATTTCCTATTTTACATTTACAATTTTAGTTATATTGCCACCTTGCATAATACATCTTGCATTCCTATGGAACCATCTTGTTTTTTCATGAGTTCCAAGCATACAAAGCTTTGATTGCATCATGAAGCTTTAAGTTAATTTTTATGGCACCTTATCAATATTATCATGAGGTTTAACTTTGGTATGGTTGATAGAAAGGTCGACCAAGGCATGACTTTCCCTTAGCCACTCGCATGTGTGTGTGAGTGCATATTGGTCATGTGTGTATTTGTCTCACCTTCTTGGATTAATCACCCAATGGATGACCTAGATCTAGTTCATTTTCCTCAATTAGTGTATGTGCATTTTTTGGATAAAAAACCTAGATCTGATCCACATTAGGATGGAAAAATGGTCGAATATTGATCCTTCCATCCATCCCTTTTTTTTCTTTTCTCTTTATCCTTGTTAGTGTATGCTTATGCCTTATTATTGCACTTGTTAGTGTGAAAAGTTACATTATCAAACTAGTTAGCTATTAGTGAGAACACTTGTCTCAACCACATAAGGTGAGACAAACCTCTAGATGTCCTCTAAGTGAGCTTAAGTGTAGTGTGAATAGGAATCTACTAATTAATCTAATAGCTAACTAGTTTGACAATGTCTCTTTTGACACTAACACGCCCCCTTAAGTGATACTTAGGGAGTAAGCTAAAAATTGAAGATATGAGTCCTGACAAGAAGGCCTGATAAGGTACTCATTTACAATGTAGTCTTTGAAAAATTATGGAGAATGATAGAAAACCCAATGGGAAAAATATATCCTCCAAAAAATGAACTTTTCATATATTTTCTCTTTTTGTGATATCTTTGCTCCTTGTATTTCTTTATCCTTAACTGCATTTGGCTCCCTTTGTTTATTTTTCTCCATGCTTAGTTGGGATTTTCAACTTTTAGAATATTTAGAGAAATTTGGAGTGGATTTTCAATCACAACTCTTTGACACCCCCTTTTTAATATTTTGATTTCCCCCTTTGTTTGGCACTTTATTTTAGTGCATATATTTGCATACAATAATGATGGTCAAAAAAGGACACTTTAAATATTAGTGTGAAATCACAATCATTGAATAAAGTTTGAAAAATTAAATTTAAACCCTATTGCAAATTTACACCAATAAAAAATGTTTACATTTACAAAATTGAGAAAATCAAATATTTTAAGAAGTTTAGAGGGGAAAATAAAAAATAAAACCCTAGTATGACCCCCCTTTTGCCAAACTCATTGCAAAATTAAATCTTCTTTTACAATTTTTTAACAATGAAAAAATATTAAACCAACCCCATACACATCACCTTTTTCACATTCTTTGCAAAAGAATATTACTCTTTTACAAATTTTTAACTATGACAAGAAATGAAAAAATCTCCCTTTTGTTCGAACTTTTGATATAAATTGATGGTGATTTAGCAATTTATTTTAACCAAGCACTAGATTGTGAAAAGAAACTTTTTTAATAAACCATGAAAAGAAATTTTTTGGGGAAGATAGGGGAATATTCGACTAAGTAAAAGGGACAGACATGTGTGAGTGGATGAAGATGGAGGATTCCTATATTCCTATTGAATTTGCGTGGATCTACATGTGACATACAACCACCACCACTTTCACTTTATTGCCATTTGGGAATAATATTTTTTGACTTGACACTTGATATTTAAGGCAGGGGTAAGGAACAAGCCCTTGCTTTGCACGCTAAATTCAAAATTTGTAGATGTGTGCAAAGTTACTAGGCAAATTTCCTGGGTGAATTTCCAAATCTATGTTATAGATTTCCTGATTTGATCATGGGCTTAAAGTGATAGACAAATGGTGAGCATAATCGACCTTGGAGCATTGACCCAATCTGATTGTTCACACCTCCTTTTGAAATGAATTCAAAGGGAACACAACCTCAATAGATGAAGAGCAACATGTGCAAGAAGATCCACATGAATTCTCTGTTGATAGTCTTTTTGCTAATTGTCAACCCTCAACTAAGGTGAATCAACCTACTCAAGATTTGATACAGGAGATTTTTGACGAGGGATTCCCCTTAACTCCAATCTTTTCGAACATAGAAACAAAGGGATTAATGACATGCCATAGATTAGAGAGCACCATAGATTCAAACAACCATGGGTGGGGTCAATTTGCCTAAATCAATTTCACAAAATACAATAAAATATCTCACCTAATGGCTTGCGAAGATCTCCGCCTAATGCTCTGATACTGTATTAGACTTTAGGAAGATCTAGGAGATAAAAAAAACACAATGAAAAATGCAAATGATTTTATTTAGTTGACCCAAGAGATAATGGGTACAAAGCCTATCTATATAGGTAAGGAGATCAAGGTGGTCATGTGAAACACAATGACTAACTAACCCTTCATAGATTGAACACATGTTAACTCACATAAAATGTGTTGTAGTGGTCTCTCACAAAGTGAGAACACATGGCTCAACCACATGAGGTGAGACAAACTTGTGTTGTCCTCTATGTGAGCTTAAGTGTAGTGTGAATAGAAATCTACTAACTGGGCTAATAGATAACTAGTTTTACAATGTCTCTTTTCACACTAACAACTCTTTATAACATTTCCATGTGTGTTCTTTTGTGCCTATGTTGGATTTTCATAGGACCTTGGTCCTAGGGGTTTGGGAAATCCTCTTGAACATGCTCATCATATCTTCCTAGAATTGGTATATGTGGACCCCTCTTGATGCATGTTCATCTAATTTAGTGGTCTGGGACTCATACACCACATTGGGTGTATAGGTCTCACTTAGGGTTTTGGATGCGGATCTAGATTTCAGACCTTTCTTTCTAAGAATTTTAAAAAAGGTCAAATAATTTATGCCTAATGGAACCCATATGGCACCTTGGGCATATGAGTCCCATGTGGCCCAAAATAAAAATTAATTCAAATTCTTGGCAGGATTTTATCCTCCTAGATCTGATGTTGGCTTGTAATGTTGTAATTTCAGGAATTTTTACATAGTTAAGTATAAATACAAGTTCATTTCACTCATTTTACACCTAGCAATTTGAATGCACATCCTTATAGAAAAATAAGATTTCACAAGAGCATTCAAGAGAATTTAAGGGTAGATTATCAAGTGTTTTAGAGCATTATTGAAGCATTAAGCATCAATCATCATGTCAAAGTCATCATGCATCATGTTTGTTTTTAAGCTAACAATTGTGGTGTGGGTTTTCTTGATTCAAGCTAGCATTCAATAAAAAATCTATCCCATTCAAGCAAGATTCAAGATCTACATCCGTTGGAGATACTTCATACATGTTTGCAATAATTTATTGCTAGAGTTTGGTGAGTTGCAACTTCTAATTTTTTCTATTCATCATTCTCCATTCCTATTGTATTTCATTTCAAGGTTTGATTACCAAAATGGGGTTTGACCAAGGCAAACCCTTTTCCACTAACAAAACAATAGTTTTTCCCTCTCTTTAGTGTGTGATTTGTAGGTTTAGGTTGAAGATACATTGAGGAGAAATTTTGGAGAAAGTTGTCACCTTGCATTGGAAATACTTGGAAGTCTTCTATAGGTTACAAATTGAAGATTCGGATCTGGAAATCAATTGGGAAGGACAGAGTAGACACACAAGAGTAGAATTAGACTTTGCATTTTTCAGAAAACCCTAACTATATTGATATGCCAGTTCTAGCATATGAGTCCTACTTAAGGCCATTTTCCAAGTTTTTGCACTTTTAGACACCCAGTTGCCAGATTTAAAATCCGCGTTTTCAACTTTTTAGAGCTTCATCCAATGTACTTCAGGTTTCAAGGTGCACACCTTTTATCTTGAAGCCTTTTGTTTAGTTTTGCATACTTTTCTAGGTCATTTAGTGAAAGATTGCATTGCATAGGTTTAAACATTACATCTTGCATTTCATTTGTCTTTCCAAGCCCTAGCCTGGTGGTGAACCCCTCATTTGTTTACAATTAGACGTTAGGACAACCATATTACAAGATCTCCTTCTCCTTTGCATTGAGATATTTAGGGTTTCCCTTCAATGAAATAATTGTGAAGTGGATTTCCTCTATGTCCTAAACCATACAAAAGCAACCGAATCTTCATTTTTTATTATTTCACTTTTTAACAAATTTTATTACATTTTAGAAATTTTAAAAAGGTTTCTAATAAACAAACATAAAAGAGACAATGAAATAAACAACTAGAACCCAAAATTTGGTAGTGATGAAGTAGGAGGTGGGGAAAAACATAGAAATGATGTAGTTTTTTATTCTCTTTTTTAAGCATTCATGTCTTCATTGGCTACTATTCTAGAAAAAAAATATATTTCTTTCATTTGCCATTAATATCCACTTTACTTTCTAACATATCTACTTTTCAATAATAAAAGACACAAGCATGTTGCATTAGGTTGTATTAGCAGTGTATTTTTTTGCTTCATTTATTGTCATGTGATGCAGCCTAGTTGAGTACTAGGCTTTACAACATAGTGTTTTCCTTGATAGCAAGATTTTTCATATTCTTGATTTTGATCTTTTATGGTAACACATCAATCAATAAAGAAGATTAAAATTGATATCCCACCAAAATGACATAAATTCACAATTCTCTTGTGCATTTTATTTCCCACTTCTTACTTATTTAATATTAAATCTATTCTCTTATTTTCTTATTGAATAATTTATCAGAAATTAAAATGAAATTTCAATACATTAATGATAAAAAAATATTTTATTTGTTTAAAATCAATCATTAATATACTTACGTACATGCTAAATTTAGCTCTAGAATAACCAAAGACAACTATACTCTCAAGAACATCTCCTAAATCATTAGAAATATTAATTATTAATGTTAAATATTCGCATTAAATATTACAAGAAAAAAGTATTCGGTTATGGATGCATCGATCCTCGTCTCATCCTTAATCTTTATAATATTATCATTGTAATATTAATTAGCATGATTTGTCTTTTATACAACTCATACGAAGATTAACTACTATCTTAAAGTCAAAAGTATTTTTTTCTATCCAATGAAAAAGCCCATTTTACTGTTCAATACAACCACTTCTCAGCAACAAAGAACATAAGCAGGTTAGAAAAGATCACATGGACAATAGATGTGTCTGCACCATACAAATTAGGTTGTGAAACACAGCATATCATGGACATATGTTCTCAACAGTAAGAGGCTCCATGTTCCATGTTTAAATCTTCTATTGCATCAAATCAAATCAGTTTGGAAACACACAAGTTCAAAACTGGCATGCCAGCAAAATAGAATAAGCTTACCACTGTCTCAAGCATGTCATTTCCGATTTCTTAGTTATTCTCAAGCATTTCCTTTCCGATTTCTTTGTTATTCATTGTTCAGTCTAAGCTCTTCTTTTCTAGGTCTGATTTAATGTTTTTGTCATTTAGCATTAGAGTTAGACAACACAGGTGAAGGGAGCATCCAATTTCGTAATAGTGCCATTCTAATTTATCATTCATGTAAAATAAACTCTTTCGCAATGAATAATATAGTTCATTCCTTACTTTGTATGTTTATACGATGGATTGAGCGCCCAAATTTACCTTCATGGCTACAATCACGGTTAACCTCCATAATGTCAGACTTAAGTTTCCCAATATATACAAATAATGGTGCAAGATGTACATGAATCATGATGCCCCAACTCCTAAGAAATCAATAAATAGAACGTTATCAGTGCTATTGCATCTTGGTTCCTCTTCTGCTTTATCCATTGGATCAGACCCTGAAGGTTCAGTATCCAATCTCCTCTCTTTAAGATCTGTACATTTTATCTGATGACCTCCTATTCCTGGGATCTCTATAGGCTTCCCATCTGTTACATTATAAGACTGATTGAAAGGCACAAATTTTACTTTTGTCGGTGTTATGCAATTAGAATTCCTAGTATAATTAATTCCTAAAAGTCGAACAAAAGGATCGTAGTTGTTACAAGTAATCACTTTTACGCCTTGGTTAGCTTCAGATAGGCTTTTATCTCTATTTCTTTGAGGAGGAGAAGTCATATGATGATTATAAGCTTGTGGTAATTTGAGTTGTGCATGGAATGTGACATCTGAACCAGTAGAACCTGGTTGTTTCCAACCATAACCGAGCTTCTCCCATTTGGCCATATCTGATGGCTCTGGTATTAGAGGCAATGAAGACGCTGATGATGAAAAAGATGTTTTCAAGGACCGAAATTCTGTCATCAACCTGCCGCTGCAATCCTTGCCTTCGACAGATGGAATGCTACCTGAGGGTGAATTTTACATTAACCAAACCAGGTTCTATGACAAACCCATGAAAAATATATAAATAAACAGGTAGTGTAAGTCATACCTTGTGAATTGATGCCTAGATTCGGTTCTGTGGCGACCCGACTGTAATTGGTTTTGATAGATTGATTTATGATAAGGTCCACAGGTTTTCTTGTGTTGACAGAACTTTGAGCAATTTGGTAGTGAAGATCTGCAGAGTGCCTGGCATTTCGAGTTGCCGCCTTTCTCAGAGAATGCCATGAATAGCGCCTTCCATAGACTCGAGACCGGTCTCTGAATTTTCTTGCCATGATAACATGCCAGTGGTTCTTTATAGCGTTGTCAGTTCTTCCTGGAAAGAGGCAGGCGATGGTTGCCCATTTATTACCATGTAATCGATGTGCAGCGACAAGCGTGGCTTCCTCCTCTTCCGTGAAGGGCCTTCGATTGATGCGTGGATCCAGCTGGTTATACCATCTTAGCCTGCAACTTTTCCCTGAAAAAAAACAACAATGAAATGGTTTAACATATACTCTATATTTTGATGATCCCAAAAATCGATTCAGAAACTGACACACAATCAAATTCCCAAAACTACAAATTTTTTTATATGATAATCATTCACTAAATAATCAGCACGCCCAGAAACCTTCTGGGCATTTACATGAGAAACCTTTACGACTATATTAATTGGAACGAAGGCAAAATAGTATTTTATTAGTTTCATGGAGTTAGTAGACAACCTGATCTTCCAGGGAGTTCGTCTGCAATAGCATTCCAGTTTTGGGGACCATACTTTTGAACAAGCTCTATAAGTTTATTATCTTCAGCTGGTCTCCAATGGCCTCTCTGGCCTTTTGTATCCAAACCACGGTTACAGTTATTTGTTTCCATGTTCCGAGGGACACATTCATTCATTTTCCTAATTTCCAAAACTGTCTGTACTTACTGATCTTTATAAATCATGGAAAACTCTCGATCATACGCAACCGCTTATAGAAAACAATAAGAAGACTCGCTGTACCTTATTTGACAGGTACAAATTAGGTAGGTTACCAATACCCATTTATGATGGAACGTCATTTTTCATGATTTAACACGATATGGAAGAAGAGTCCTGTACTTGTCAGCAAATGGGCGGTGTACTACTTAGAAATAATCCTTTAACCGCTCTTACCTCAAATTGCGACCCCACAATGTTTCCAGTTAAAAAGCTACAGAACAACCATCTCCACCCGCAGAAACGGCGAGGGCGTTACAATAAATAATCAGCTTCCACCGGATCATATGCCATTACAACACTGGCTAAATTCATTGATAAGCGAGTGTGACTTCAATTTGGTATTGGTTTTGTTTGTGCATTCTATTCGTGATGGTTACCTGGCCTCTGGGCATTTTTATACCAGTCCAAGTTATTCTTGCGTAAGCAATAAATAAGATTGTTACATAAAAAAGAACGAAAGGCTTGCCTGATAGTTTGTATATGTTCTCCTTGGTTAGCGAAGTCGGGATTGTGCTTAATTTAAGTGACAGACTTATTTGATCAAAAAAAAAAAATTGAAGAGCATGCATTTTGGAATTAGGATTGTATCATAATAAGTACTAATGTTTAAGGATCCTATTTGCTAAAGTCATCTACACATCAAATTTGATCTAGATATATTTTAGGGGCTTATTTTTGGACTTTCTATTGCATACCTTCATCGTCATTAATTGCACTCAATCAATTTGGCTACAATCTTTTAACATGTGTATAATTTTATTTCTTTATTCCATTAATATTTTGCAGAGTGAAGATCAATATTAGATACATTTTGCACTCCATTCTTATTGGATATATTATGTATTGAGTTTTTAAATAATTTTTTCCTTAGAAAGTTAAATATCTTGATATGTTTTGCAATTTATTGATATTGGATGTATGACCATTGACTTCTTTTGTCAAAGATTAAAGTCTGGGTATTTATTCCACCCAATTTACCCTGACCTCAACCATTATAACATAGCATATTATTGACCTCTTTTGACATGAGATACACAAACCTTCAGTCTCCTTTGGTTTCATTATTCCTTAATACATTTTGTTGTTTGAAGAATGAACATCATGATACTTTTTTGAGCCTATTAGGATTGGATACACAAATCATTAACCACCTTTGATTTATTGTAAAGAAATTATGTGCATCCACCTTTCTTCAAATTCACTTATGACTCCACCCTGACCTCAAAGTTTATGATATATCATTAAAATTCAAATCTATAATAAATATTGAAAGATATCTTTACAATCAAATTTACACAAGACTTAAATCCCAACTCATTTCTTAAAATACCTAACATTAATACTTAACAAAAAAAAAAATTATTATTATTTATACCTCATTAATAAACCGCATCAACGACCACCAACTTTATCAAATTTTGATTCTTATCTATACAACTCGAGTGGAAATGATGCTGAAATTTTTGAAATGACTGGTTTAAATATATTCTAATGAATGTAGAGTGCATATTAGATATTTTACAACTGCCCAGTCAGTTTTAAACACCTCCGTTACGTAGAGAGGGTGTACTAGTGGTCCCCTATATTTACTTCAACGTAATGTTTGTTCAACACTATATCTCTCCCAATTTGTATTACCGTTTTTCTTGTTTCACCAAATTTTTGGAGAAGAATATATCTGCATGGGCTCCAATTAATTCTATTCATTATTACTTACCTTTTAGAAAAATCAACGTCTTTTCAAAGAAAAATAAATATTATATCATAACGGGAATGTTTATTAGGAATAAGATAGTTAACGAAATAATTAACGAGTTTTATGGCTTTTATTGTTCTTGCTAAATACACCATAGCCAGGTTGCTGATGAGAAGTCCTTCCGAAGCTCGCCGTTGACTAAGACAGGTTAAGATAGAGCTTCTGCAAGAGCTTCAAACTTAGATTGGCCCAAGGGCAATAAAGCTTATAGAAAATGTTAATTTGTTGTTTATCATAGAATTCGTTGCTTTCAGCTGTAAGAGAACTGAAAGATCACATTTCAATTAAGACTACTATATCAAAAAGGGTTGAGAGCCAATCGAAGTGTTTGAAATAAGAAATTTCAGTCCAAAACTCTTTTAAATAAAAAAAAATAACTATCAACCTCGGTAAACAGTCTATAGGTGGATCAGCTTTATGAAAATTCAGGGTGAGCAATTCATCGTTGGAATATCCACTCCCAACAATTCATTGTGGAAAAATTCATCACCATGACAAATTCACATCAAGGAAAATTCACCACTACTAAATTGCTGGAGGTGAATCTAGTGGTGAATTTTCTTTGAGGTGAATTTGTCATAATGATGAATTTTTCCACAGTGAATTGTTGACGGTGAATTTGCCGGATGGATGATGTCCAACGAGCATGTATGTGGATTCATCCATATTGACTAGTGCATGAACTATGAAATGAATGAATTGCTTAGTATGATTTATTATATATTTTGTTTAGGGAACGCTTAGTAACTTGAGAATTCCTCCTTTCTACACCCTGGACTACCATTTCCATTTGTTCCTTTTACCATTGTGTTTGTGTTGTGGAAGGGTCAATATTTAGGTATCACCCATTTATGGTAAAATGAAAAAAGGAATTCCTTAAAATTGGAGGCTATTTAAATGTTATGAGTGTAGAAGAGGTCATAGAATGATTGGTGAAGCTGATTTTTCTGGTGTATGAGTTTCTATATTCAATTTTTATTATTTCTAAGGTTTTTTTATTAATTATTTCACTATTCTATTGAGTCCATGTGAAATACTTCAATTAATTAGGCCACTTTCATTTGGGCTAGGTCATCTTACATTCTAAAACTTTTCATATCTGTTAGTAATCATTATATAAAATTTATATTCAATAATATTAGTTATTATTTGATAATAATTGTATTTACATTTTTTTTATCATGATGTAATAGTAGTATAATATTAAGAAAATGTGTTCACAATTTTATAAAATTTAAACATGTAAGTATTTCTACATTAACCACTCAAGAAAAATATGATAGAAATTAAATCTTAAAAATTCAATAGCATTCTACCATATAAAACAATACATAGAAAAGAGAAAGAATGTGAGAAAAAAAAAAATATAAACTATAGAACAAGAGAGGCACACATATACCTTGGAAATCTCTTTTGAGAAAAACTAACCTACATAGTAATCAATGCAATAAATTCTAACAACAACACATTTACAGCATAATATAGGACTTTGTGTCTTCCATGGAGATCAACACTTTTCAATCCTAGACGAAAATGAGAAAAATAAACTTGTAAAACATAATGTATAATGTGTAATAAAATAACTTGCACAATAGAAGAATATGATAGGAAATATACTACATATACTTGATAATAACTAAGAATAACAAACCACCTTGAGGGGAAAAACATCCAAATATCTCCAATGAGAACACAATTCATTATATGATGATGAAATAAGACTCACAACCTCCTATATATAGCTTATTTATGCCTAGGATACCACCCAAGCCGACTTAGATAACCCTATATAAGCCCTATGCCAACTAATTAACCAAATAACAATATAATAATTATTATATGACTTTCTTAGGAGTTAAAATAGCCACAAACTAACTATTCATAACCTTATGTACTCTAATATTAAGGGCCTAGTATACCCCCCTCTTCAGAGAAGCATTGCCCTCAATGCTAAGAAATTTTGGATGCTTCAAAATGAACTCCTCCTCCTCCCATGTGTCATCTTCAATTGGTAAATTCTTCCATTGGATAAGATACTGAGTGAGTATTTTGGTCCTTAGCTTCCTTGTGCATTTTTGAAGAATAAAATCTAGTTCCAATATGATTCTTCCTTCTTGATCAAGCTTCAAGAATATTTTCTGAGTAGGGGTATTATTTTGAATTAACTCTTCAAACAAGAAACGTGAAAAAATTGGATGTATCTTTATTGTTGATGGCAATTCAAGCTTGTATGCCACACTACCTATCGTCTACATGATTTGATATGGCCCATGATATTTTGGAGACAACTTGTTATTTTTTGACTAGTGCTTCAGTGACAATTGCTTGTAAGGTTGCAATCTCAAGAAAATCCAATCCCCAACTTCAAAAATTATTTCACTATGATGTTGGTTTATTTGTTGCTTCATTGAATTTTATCCCATGGATAGATGTTTCATAGGAAAAGTGATCTTAGATCCAATTATATTAACTAGGATTATCCACTTTTCACTTACTAAGCATTTAAACATGAGTTGACTAGGGTTTTATGATTAGTTTCCTGCCACAATGGAGAGTCGAACACCTAGGGTTTATATTGTGTTGGGTTGTGAGGGTGATAAATTTTATGTGTGATTTGACAAGCCTTTTTTCATATAACCCTAAATCTAAAAATTTAATTTAATAGATAGGTTAAAACGTAAAGTTGTAGAATTGAACTAGATTTGAGATAAAATAATAATTAGGAGTCTGTAGTACAAATTTGGACCTAAATTGGCTAGTCTAGGGTGTGATGTTCTCTAGACTGGGCTCCTCTTTCCTTAGATCTAAAAAACCTGAGATATTGA
Organism: Sequoiadendron giganteum; assembly: GCA_007115665.2. Taxonomy (NCBI): domain Eukaryota; kingdom Viridiplantae; phylum Streptophyta; class Pinopsida; order Cupressales; family Cupressaceae; genus Sequoiadendron; species Sequoiadendron giganteum. The sequence goes on from CM021107.1 coordinate 92,027,117, forward strand.
TTAAGTTTTGCACTTTGTTGCCCTTGATTTTCACTAGCTGGAACTATTGGTTGTTTTTAAAGAACCGAGTTGATCTTCATAATTACCTATGGACTTTGCCATTTCCAATATTTATTAATCCTAAAGGGATTGACCAACGAACGAGTAAAAGCTATAAAACTTTCACTCTTACACTTTGGGCTCTATGAAACCCATGAGGGTGATCCCATAATGTATACTCAAGAATTTATGTGACTAATATTTAAATGCATTGTAAACAACAGATAGTTCTCATATAACCACTCAACAACATAGTGTATCGAAAAGGTTGGAAATTATTTTAGCAATATACTACACTTGGAGCATGAGAACAATGAAAATCAACATAACTATAATGGTAACTCATTTGAAGAGTTTGTAAATAAAGAGTGATTTGTTGACAAATTGACACAAAAATTGAATTATGAATATTTTACTTAAACGAGTGCCTTATCCTAAACACAATGTTAATATTAACCTATGCAAACTGATAAAAATTATTCATATAGCAACATATAAGCTTCAAAATACATTGTATTACATCATTTCCATATCACTTTCTTGGCCACTAATTCTTATAGATATGCTAACACATAATTCTTATGAATCAACAACTTCACTCAAGCATTTAAACTAATTCCTTGAATTAATTAGCAAGAATGAAATCATACATCCACTAGGAAACAATGGAGATGAACAAGACAATCCTTGATTATATTATTGATAACTCATAAAACACATACAAAGGAGAGAAAATGGCCATGAAACTAGCACCATTCTGTATTATATTTGCTATCTTGTTATCGAAATTATATATGCAAATGAAAAATTATAACCTAAGACAAAGATTAAAATATGATTTGTACTCTTTTTTACAATTCACTATGTCAATTGCAATACAACAAACCCCGCTTTCTAGACTTGAATTCCTTCTTATAGAAATGAATGAGAAAAACAAGCCTCGAACCAGAAAGCACACATGTCACCATTTTATATGATAACTTAAACCAATAATTCCATGAGAAAATGGTTACAACAAACCAAGAGAATATCCTCATATGAGGCAAAGGTGGCTTTTAACCGATGGAGATTCTTGTGCCTTGCAAAGGCCATTTGTTGAAGAGAGTGGTCTTCAAACCGTTGGAGCATCTTTATCATTCTCTTTATCAAAAGACAAAAACATGCAAAATAAAAAGAGCCATGTGGATTAATAGCTAGATCATCATCCAGTACTAGTCCAAGTCATCAATAGTCAGCTTTTACCTGTTATATTTTGAATTGGGAGAAATATATTTTTTATACATTACATCTTTTGAGGCCAAACCTGTACTATACTTGAACAAGTATATCTCTTCTCCATCCTTGTGCCTATATCTCCAATTCATCAATAAATATCTTTGTAGATACTAAAAAATGTCCTAAGTCTGCGAGCAACATTTTTTCCTTAATCGCCATCCTCTAATAATTAAATAGTTTTAATTATTTAATTATTCCCGATCATATTCCTTTATTAATTAAATATTTTTTTAATTATTTAATTAATTCACTTTCTAATCTCTATTTTATCCTGATCAATTAAAATAAATTAATTGTGTCACTAATACCCCCTTTCTTCAATAATTAAATAAATCATTACTTATTTAATTATTTGGGTATGTGCAGGATCATGATGGGCCAAAAAGTGGCGATATGTAAGCCATATGATGGTCCATGTGGCTGATGACCTTTTTTTTATGCAAAATTGATGAAACGAAAAGGGTTTTTAGAGGAGATTCTCAACTTTCCACCAAAATAAATTATGCTTTACTTTGAATTTAATAAATAATTATTATTCATTTTTTATTAGAATTACAAATAAAGTCCTAATTGATAGGCTGATTGAAAAACATCTATAACTTTCAAATGGTATCACATTTTTTGAATTCGAAACATGCGTCACATCTATGTTTTGCATACTATAGGATTAAAAATGAAAAAAATGAATTTCGTGAATTTTTGACCAAGTTAAGGTGGTTAGACAGACGAGATTTTATATTTTTTAAAAGTTGTAATAAAAAATTCATAATTAATTATTTACTTGGAAAAAAATTATAAAAAAATATGCATCACATCGAGAGATGAGTCCTCTACTTATATCTAAAAGATTATAAAAAAAAAAATTCATTTTATTGTGGTTAGGGTGGTCAGACAGACACCTACTTCTTATTTTTACCCTGAAATTGAAATACTACTCCATTGAAATTTCAAATTTTTACCAAATAGATATTTAAAAAAAATAAAGGTCTAATAGTTTAGAAACTATGTTCAATTTTCTATAGATTCTATTTTTACACTTTTTTGAAATAATATAGATAACTTATTCATTTTTTTACATCAAGTTTTCTAACTCTGATTTTTTGTGTTTTTATTGCCACTTAAGGGCCTGTTTTTTCCATGATGATCCTGCACAGACCCATTTATCTTTCATCACCTCTATATTGTCAGATAATAATTATTATTGACCTTTTATTCTTCTATAATTAAATAATTGACGAAACTATTTAATTATGTGTCATTCTTCTCTTTTAAATAATTGATCCAAATCAATTTTCCACGTCCAGTTTCTATATCCTCTTTTAATTAAATTTATGAATTTAATTAAGTCTCCTTTTTCATTTCCTCCAAATAAATTATTTATTTGCCACTTGTCCTTCTCCTCCATTTTCGAATATATAATTAAAAATAAATTATTTATCCCTCTGTTTTTGTGAAAAATACCCTATCATAATTTCATATCATAGCCTACATGTATTAGCCATCATAATTTATCATAGTCGTCGGTCGTTATAGCCATCAACATCATATCTTTTCCATGCATGGCATATTCTAGTTGCATCAATTTTCAACCATAGATCTTGGCATCTTTCTAGAAACTTGATCTTGGCCATCCATTTTGTAACCTCCCTTCTCATGAATCCTCGTCCATTGATCTTAGAATCTTTTGAGAAGATCAATCTTGTCCATCCATTTGAATGGTTGTCTATAAAAGCAACCTTTCTCCTCCATTTTTTATTTAACAACCATTATCTCCAATTTTATTTCTTACTATCTGCAGGTATTTGCACATCTTCATCAATAAATCTGAGGGCAATATTGGCATAAGAAGAAGGAGAGACAAGAGAAGTGATTCATGTTCAATGGGGAGTGTTTTCATTTCATTTTTTTTCATTTATTCCTCATTTATTTGTTTTCTCTTGTTTGGATGAGGTTAATAGCTTAGAAATGTTGGTTTTCACCTTATCTATGCTATTTGATTTTACCCCATCTTACAATATTCTTCGAGAATTCGTATTCTATGTCAGAAGGCCAATTAAATCCAATAATTTCATCCATCCTCCTTTTGTATGGAGCATACTTTTCCATCACTGAATTTTCTTCTTTATCAAAATATTCCAAGAAACTAATGATGAAAGATAGCTTCTCAAGAGTATTTTTCAACATATCAATATCAACACTCTCTCATATGAGAGATGCTTGAGAAACAATAGTAGTATCCACAAAATCTTTCCATGTTTGTAGAGGTCTTACCTCATCATATGTGTGTTGAATGTCAAGAAACAACACCAAATCTGCCTCATCAAATCTCACCTTAAACTCTTTTACTTTTACCTCCGAATGAGTGGCATACCCTTGAAACTTTTTTATCTTTGATCTCCTTAACAAATTCATAACTTGGGCCAACCTTTGGATACTTATCCTTCTGATGTGCAACCCCAAATACCATGAGTTTCAAGTTATCAACCCTGGGAATCCATTTATCTAGGATTGGGGTAGCTAAATGGTTGTCTCTTTGAGACAACTTTATTGCTTGCAACATTAACAAATAATTGGAATGAATAATGTTTAGTTTACCCTGAATCTTCTTATTCAAATGCTTCAAAATAGTATGAACAATATTTGACTTATTCTCATACATTGTATCTTAAGAACCTATGCAGAAAAATTCTTGTACACTTCAATTATAAAAAATAACTACTCCTTGGTGGGCTCATTTGATGGAGTTGCACCTAATGTTCTTGGCCCAATTTGTATGGAATTATTTTGAATGAATGTTCTGGTGGTGGAGGAAGAGATTGAGGATGTGATATTAGAGAGGTGTTTGCAACATGACTTGAGCTAGATGGGTCTTGAGTCCTCAATGTTTCCATCTATTTCTTGAACAATGCCAACTCTATTTCAAATTCAACTGCCCTTTGCTGACTCTTATTGCACTCATTAATAAGTTCATTATATTATCCCCTGTATTTGTCTCTGTCTGTAGTGACACTCTCCACTATTGCCTTGGTCAATTTAGCAATGTTTATTATCATTTCAGCTACTTCCAATGTTGGAGTATCAAAAAATCTCATGATAGTCAACTATCCCTTGAATTCAGTCGATTCTACAACCTTTGGTTTTCTTGACCGTAAAGATAGTGAACAAAGGGCCAAAGCATCCCATTCCTCACTAAAAGGTTACCCTTGTAATGCCAATTTGGCATCTTCCTCAGTTTGGAACAAGGGGTTTTCAAACCTCCTTATTATGTCCAAAATAGTTGCATTTACAATATCCCATTCTGGCAGCAATAATACCCCACTTTTATGCACTATTGCTCTATCCTCCTTAGGTGTGATATTCTATAATTCCTTCATAATTTTCCTTACATTTACTTGCACAAATTTTTTAGGAAGTTTTGGATGCAAGCTCCGAGCTCCTTTGCTACATTTTCTACATATTCCTGAGGCTTAGCTCTCCATACAAAATCCTTGAATGTCTTAGTCTCCACAAAGGAATTTTCCTCGATAAATTTCTTGCAGGCCTCATGCCTCAAGTCATCATCATTGCTTAAACCACTTATATCAACCCTTCCTAATCTAAGGCTACTTTGTACCATACTTGACAGAACCTCCCTTGGGGGAGAAGGTATTCCTTATTGCATCTCTTCAGGTGTGGCCAAAATATAATCTTCATCTATTTCAGGGTTATCATTTATCACTTTCACCTCAATCCTTTACTTCTTGGCTGGTGGCTGCTCTAATGGAGATGTATTTCTTTGGGGTGAATCAATATCAATTACAACAAGGAGAGCTTTTCTAGGAGGAGATTGGGCTGAGCTCACAAGAGAGGATACTCTTGACCCCTTAGATGTAGTTGGGGTTGGAAGTGTTTGTTTCCTTTTTATTACCCCTTCTTCCTAGAGTATATCTTGATTTTTTGGGGTGGCTAGTAGGAGGGTCTTTCCTCCTCTTTTCTTGCTAGATCTTCTTTTGCTAAAATTGCTTTCCCCTTATTAGAATTATAGTACCTTATTCCCTCAAAACACCAACTATCTTCTAAAAATAATCCATCACATACATGAATCTGTTTAGTTCTCCCTTAATGTTGGGTAGAGGATAATAGTTGGGATCTGAACTTTTAACCTTTCCCACATCTTATGGAAGGAAAGATACATGGCCTTTCTTTCATCTTGGAGTTGGAAATAAAATATATTCCTGATGACATCTTCAGGAAAATAAAAATTGTGGAGAAATGAGCCACTTCTATTCTTTGCTCTTAAAGCAGCAATGAAACCCTCGAGGTCATTGTTCCTTGGGCACACAGTCTTTAGTCCATAAGGTGGAAGAATCTTTCTCAAGTCCTTCCATCCTCCCTTGATCATTACAAAGTCAACAAATATTTTCCATTCTGGAAAGAATGAACCCTTCTTTTATTTCTTCGGAAGATGCACCATTTTTGCTGCCCCTAACTATCTCATAATCTTAATGAATCCAATGCTTGATGGCACATCTCTTGGTAATGCATGTGGATTCACATTTGTGCCATACACCCTGAAAATGGTTGTGCTCTGGTATGGAATGATTTGCCCCCAAATATGAGTTATTTTCAAATTAGGCTTCCTCTCCAAGGGCCTCAAAAAACTCTTTAGGGATCCTTGGTGGATCACGAATCAAAAATCTCTCCAATTTTGAAGCAAAAAAATTGTGAAACACCACATAGTCAAATTTCAAGTCATCTTTATCAAGAATTTGAGCCTAACACTGGACATGCAATTCAAGATCACCCTTTATCTTCTTCAATGTCATATACTTACCAAAATTCTTCTATCCCTTGTATAAAAATATGTGCATGAAAAGGGAATACCACCATAATCTGACCCAATTCCTTCCTACCTTCAGTGTAACCAAACCCTAGTGAATTTTTTCTGCTAAGTATATGGCATAGTCATAAACTACATTATAAGCTACATGTTACAAATGTGCTTCCATATACATGTAACCCCTTTGCATGGCGGCTAGTAGATCAAAACCAATGATTTGGCACAAGGATTACACCATCTTCTTGAAATAATCAGAAAAGTACTTCATGGAAAAGGGTTCCTTTTCATCTCTGCCCATCCTTACCTATTTTCTAGAATTCCCAACCCCAATAATTGCAGTGTACATGGGTAACATTGTTGTCCTAAAAAAAAAATTATTATTCTCATATTATTTTTTGAAAGCATCAAGATCAATGGGGATCATATCCTCAGTCCACTCATGCAAATTGAAAACTTCCACAATATCTTCCTTGGTTCAGTTAATCATTTCAACATTGTCGTATGCCCTAACCACTGTAGAAATAGGGTCATACCTTGTAGCCATGTCTTTCAAAAGGTCTACATCCATGTATACATTTGGGATGACCAACTTCCCCATATCCATCCTCCAGGTGTTACAAATGACACCACAATTTTTGTTCCCAAACTAGTTTTGGAACAATAGCCATCTAGTGTAGGTAAACTCAACATCCTTGATATAATGTTGCTTGTCCAATAATCCATCTATAATTGTAGGGACATAGAATAGGGATACCCCTTCAGCCTTCTTACTGGTTGAGGGTTTTAATTGATCAATAATGTCTTGGGAAATAGGCCTGGATGCGGTTTCAAAATCGAGAACTTGTGCTTTGGGGGCCATTGATAACAAAGTGGGTTCAAACTAATTTAGGGTTTTGACACAAAGAGGTTCACAACCTAGATTCTATATTCAAAACCTACGGCATGGCTCCAGGGTATAATTTCAATGGGTTTGATAGAAATTCATGACATAAACAATTTTAAACCACTATAAAGCAACTAAAAGCACACAAATCAATTCAACTAAAAGACATAGTGAATATTTACCCTAATTCAAGACAATCAACATTAAGTGCATAAAGAATGGTGTTTTTTTTACTTACTACTTTTTTGGTTGAAGGAAACCCTAATTTTGACCACATTAAACTCTAAAATGCTCTTCTTGATCTCTTGGAGGCTCCATATCTATTTACAATCTTCAATTGTGCGCAAAACTAATATTTTGTGTGCATTTAAGTTGCAATTGAGTAGTTCTTAATGTATCCTCCACCATTACTACTCACTTGCATGAAGTAGAAATGAATCTCATATTCACATCTTCAATTTTGAATATCCACCATCAATCTCTTTGTGAGATGGTACTCTGGATAGTCTAGATTGAGTCAATCAAGTTTGAAATTTCATCACCATTAATCACCTATCCTTCGGCTAATGAAATTCTATGGATGGAATGTTGAGTCATTTGTTATGTGGGCTCCACCTTATTTCCAAGAAACATGAGAAAATCCACGTGGCAGCAACCCACTAACCTCGTTGCTCATTATTTTATTCCTATGGGGCTGGCCCGAAATGGATGAGATTAAATCACAACATTAGATCTTGACTATCGGTTCAAAGATCATAGAGTTGGGTATGTAAGTGGAGACAGGGCCACATGCCTACAGAAGTACATGTTTCATCTTCCCACTAACCCCGCTAATCACTATTTTATTCCAATGGGGCTGGTGGGGAGTGGCTAGGATTTAATCTTTAGATTGAATAGCTAGAAAATCTACACATTCATGTGCACAAATGTTATTTTTAACAAAGGGTACCTAACTAGGTCGATGGGACTTAGACCCTTGGGATGGAAATGTATTCAGTGACTGATAGACCTAGAATAAGGGGCTGGTAAAAAATATATTTGTGATGGCTCGAGTGACAACTAAGGTAATCGGTAACTAGTGTAACAATTTAACAAAGGATTAGAATTCCCAATGTTTTAAGACTTATGAAAATTGATATAAGGGTCTTCAAACCAGAACCCTAAACCCTACCCAAGGATACAAATGGAAAGGACAATTACAAGACAAGAAGCTAGCATAAAAATTTCAAAATTTAATGGCTCCACAAGTGGCTTCTACGGAGGGACACATACCCCTAGTGGTATGGAAAGAGCTCAAATCTCAAGTTTGAAGAATATTGAAATAGAGAAACAAAAATCAAGGAGCTTGCTAGGACAGGGAAAGCAAACACAACCAACAACAAACACACAAAACCTACAATGTACATGGAGTAGAACATACTTATGATAAGTATGGCTTCAAGAACTATCCATTTACTGGTAGTTCAAAAATTTAACCTATCAAGTTATGGAGGAAATATGAATCCTCCCCATGTGTACTAAGTTGTGAAATAACCTTATATTTATACATAACTTATCATAAATTCCCAAAATTCAAATAACACAAGCTAGCATTAGATCTAGGATTTCAAATCATTAAAATACTACCAAAAACATATTCCAAGGGGGGATCCTAGGGTTAAGTGAGCACCCATTAACCATTTGGAAAATGGGTCCTAGTACACTTAACAAGGACACACTTCAGGGGAAGTAAATGTTAAGTAAAAGGGGGGTCCTAGGACCTAGTGAGGTCCCATTCGCCAAGTGATGAATTGGTCCTAGGTCACTAGCCTAGGAAACATACCTTGTAAAATTAAGTGTTGTGTAATATTATTTATGAATGCTAGGATTTATCCCTCTGAATCTATGATTGATTAGGATTGTATTTTAATTAAAGGGGTTAATTAATCTTAATTAATTAATAAGGCCCTAGATTAGTGTGAAAGTGTCAAGATACACTTTGCAACACCTTAAATAAGGCACAATTAAGCTTATTTAGTTTGCAAAGGCCCTACAATTAATGTGAATGTATAAAACACATCACAACACTAAATCAATGAAACATTAGGTTCATTTTAATTATTCCCAAACTAAGGAAACAGAAATAATTTTTTTGTTACTAGATTTAACCCCCACTTTAGTGAGAGTATGATCCAATGTCAAAATCACACTAAATTAGACATTCAAGGCACTTATGTATGCAACAATGACAAAGATACACAATCATAAACTATCAAAGACCCAAAAAAAGGTCAAGCCTTAATGGTCCAACATGATGTGGAACACATCTAGACTCGATTTTCACACTCAATCTGGGGTAGTGGAACCTCAGGTCATCCACTAGGTGAGTATACCTCTAGGAAGGTGGCTTAGTGAGAAAGTCATGCCAATATGTCAGCTCTCACTATACTTACCATACCAAAGCTATCCCTTTGATAACTTCAATAGGGAACCACTCACATTCATTTCTTGTGCTTTAGAAGGTGTGTTATGCCAAAAATCATGTATATAGGTTTTCTATTCAATGGGATCTTTCTTCGTTTGTGTGTGGTCTTCTTCTTAGGGAACATTCTGCCTAATGTCTCCAAGAGAGGACAAGTCAAGAATTATAGATTGCAACTTATGGGATGCCTCACTTTGCATCAAGCCACTGAGAGAAAGTCATATGCTTAAAAATGTAAGACTCTTGTTGGACATCAAACCCAATGACATATCCAAGAAAAGAACAAATCACAAGAAATAAAATCATACCATGAAACATGAAAAAGTGTCCAAAGATATCATCAATGTATGTCCCCACTTTAAAGCATTTTCTAACACCATTTCTATGATAAATTACTTTAAAGTATCCAATTTTTACTCCTAAGACATGAGAGGTCTCCTTAGAACAACCTATTCCAACTCATATGTTTCTAAAATAAAGCTATGCCATTAAAAATGAGGGAGGGGTTGTCCCCAATAATATATAAGGGATCTATGGATTCAAGGTCAGTATGTTTTTTGCTACAATGTTATTTTAGATCTCAAAAACATCATCATTCCCCAAATACTCATATAATTGGAAGAATGACACATAGATATTGAAAGCAAAGAAAAAGACTTTTGGGTCAACATGGAAGAGACCTAACTGTCTCGATTCCTTGCATCATCCCAAAAAGGAGAACACATGCCAAGTGAAAAAAGATATTTTTTTTACAACATATAAATTAATGTAGATACATATAGAGGAATGCACAAAAAGAGAGATAGATACATCAAATAGCACATCACAGGGGATCACATTATACAATCACATAAAGAACATGGTAATGAAAAAAATGCAAAAGACTAGTAAGGCACATGTGAGTCAACCTATAGCAGGTCGTCTACATCCAAATCTTGATTGGTATATATGGAAGGTGGAAAACTAGCCAAAGGGACAATGCCAAGTGTTGAACTAGAAAACATACCAATTTCAACACTCTTTTTAGGAGATTTGTCATTTAAGCTCATAGAAGAGGAAAACAATGAATTCAACTCATGCACTTATTCACCAATCTTTGTAATATTAATGTTATGTTCTAAATTAATCACAATACGAGGTAGAATAATAATGTCTATTGAAGGTCCTTGTTTATAGTACGACAAGGGTATAGAATCATCATGCATTGCTTTAGGAAACTTAGGATCTTGATTTTGTGTATTTTTCTTTTCTTCTTTAGTTTGTAACATGCGAGCAATAGCAGGATGTCTATTCCTATGTTCTCTAGCATTTTGATTTCATTTCAATCTATTGCCAATTTTTATTTATGTAGGAGTGGGTTTTTCAACTATAGGTTTCTTTTCTTTTAAGGGAGGAACAAAAGGAACCATGGTAGGTTGTTCAACCACTTTCTCTTTCGCTTTATAAACGTGTTTGACTTTAGGAGCCACAAGGGGATTTTTTTGGTTGTCTCGTGGTCCCTTATAAGAAATGGTAGGAGGATTTTTCATAGGTTGTTCTTAGATATTTAGAAGGGATTTTTGTTTAATCATTTTTGCATCAAGGATAGGTGGCTCAATCATGGGTTGAGGCACGTTTCTAAGGGATAGTTGTTCTATTTAATTTTCCTTAAACTTTTGATATGATTTGAAAAATTAGTCCTTGCAAGGTCTAATAGGTTCAATATGCTTAGGCCAAAATAAATCCAATGAAATGTTCCCTCAAGAAGACACGAGATTAAACCCACTATTATGTAAAGTAAACATATAATTGCCTAAGCAAAACTTTAAAAATTTATGTATAACCAATGGGGCAACATTTATAGATAGCCTAACTTCACATGAAATCGGTTTGATGATAGGATGATGGTGAATGAGACATTTATTATGTTGGGTCTAACTTTTAAAGGGAGATCTATCAAGCCTATCATAGAACAAGAAAAACCATTATGCATTTTATTTCATTATTTGAATTTTTCATATGTATCTTGATAGAGTTCATGCACAAATAGAAATTATTCAGTGATCACGTTCAATCCATAAACAAAATTAATTAATATCCCATTAGTAGGCTTGTCATTGATTCTTCTAGCTATGTTAAGAGGACCATCAGGTGCATGTTTAAGTATGTCTTTTTGTGAGAAAGAAATATCAAGAGGTATTTTTTTGATCCCTTATGAGGTCTAGCTTTGATAAATTCCCCCATTTTAATTGATTCTTCTTCATTTTTATCTTTTATGTTTTTGTCATTTGTGTCAACATTCATCACATTATTCTTTGTTTCACTAGCTTTGAAAAATGAAATTGTATGTTTCAACATGGGATTTGTAAAGATTTATATTTTTTTTGTTAGGAGGAGCTATAGACTTATTTCCTTGATCATTCACACATCCAAATAGAAGATTATTAGAATCAATGAGGTCTTGCACTAGATGTTTAAGATGCTTACAATATTCTATATCATATCCATTTTTTTGGTAATAATGGAAATAATAATTTGGTCTAAAGCTAGTAAGAAATGGTTTATTAGGATTAGGAGCTCTAACAGGAGGTAAAGAATGAATATTCTTTTCTATGAGTTGTAACATGATATTATGAAGGGTGTCAGGTAAAGGGGTAAATTTTCTATTCCTATCCCCAAAGGAAGAACCATTTTTTGTCTTTATATAAGCCACATGGTTATCTACTTTTTGATTTGGTTGAGGGGAATTAAGTTTTTAAAAGACCCTATTATGTTTCTTGATACTTTGGTAACCATTTTGAGTTGCATAATTAGACTTTTCAGGATGGCTAGGATGTTTTTTCACTTCACAACCATATGCCATATTTTGATAATAAAAAAGGGTTGTACATAACTATGTGAAGGATGGGGATCAAAACATCTCAAAGTTTGTTTGGAGTTCTCTTTGCAAGTTGGAAATAAAAATTCAGTGAAGGTTGGCATTGGGAATCTTAATGTTTATTTGTGAATAAAGTGTTTGGTATCTTGCTATGAAATTAGACACTTTCTCATCATCCTTTTGTTTGCATGTCAGTAAATCAGCTAGATTCATCTTGGGTTCCATGTGAATGTGGAAGTGGTTGTAAAAGGCATCAAAAATCTTATTGAATGAACTAGTTGAATTATTCGGTAAGAAAGAAAACCACTCTAAAGTAGTATCTTTCAATGACCTAGGGAAGCATTTAGATAAAAAAAATCTTCAATGATAAAGTCACTACATAGGGTTGTATAAGCACAAACATGGCCAACATGATATCATTTCCTGCCATATTTCTCAAATCAAGTTCACCAAAATGAAATGAAAGAAAATGGGGAGGTAAGAGGACCAAAGTGTAATCAAGATGGTTAACCTACCTTTTCACTAGTTGTTTCATTCAATTATGCATAGATGAATATAAGAAAACAAACCTAACTGATATAAAAGTAAAAAGGTACATTTTAAGATGGTAAAATTTTGTGGAAATATTGCAAAAAGTGCTTTTTCAGGTCTAACTAAGGACTCATTCAGACAGTGGTGAATGGGTCCTCGCTAGGATTCTAGAAAATTACTTTTTGGGTTTTATTCTTCAATGTTTGCACTCCCAGATCCTAGTGGCACACTATCAAAAACTTGAAAACAAATTTTGTAGCTCATTTTTCATGATCTTGCAATAAATATGATAACTTTGATGACTTTTCAACTTTGACAACTTTTCTTTTCCAACTGTTCTTCAACCTAAAACATACAATCACACATCAAGAGAGAATATAAATGTTGTTTTGTTAGAGGATAGGAGTTTTCCTTGTTCAAACCCCATTTTGGTAATTAAACCTTGGAAATGAAATAATGAATAAAAGGAGAGATGAATAAACAAAGAAATGTTACTACTCATCAATAATCAATTGAACCTTGGATTGCAAAATTTGAAACTTAGCATAAAATAGCCTCAATGAATGTAGATCTTGATCATGAGTATGAAATAAGATAATTTATTTGAACACTTTAACTTGATCATCAATGCTACTATAGTGTAGGAAAATGTATACCTTTACATTTTTACACTTGTTTGGGCCCTCTCTACTAAAATTGGGTTTCTTTATGCCTTATTTGGTCCTATTTTACATCCACAAGCCTTAATTAATGCATCTTTCAAGGGATAATCCCAACATATATGAAATGACCAATTATAACTTAATGATTTAGGATTGTATGGCCCATATTTAGTGATTTGGAACTCATACACCATCTTGGGCGTATGATTCCCACCTAAGTTTTGGGGCCTAGATCTGAATTTGGCTTAAAACTAAAAATTTCCTAAAAAATGTGTCCCAAGCTTAGCCTAATGGGACTCATATGCCCCAGCTAGCATATGAGTCCCACTTAGCTTAGACCTAATTTAAGTTTGAATTATTCACAGGATTTTATTCTCCTAGATCTGATGTCAGCTTGTAGTGTTGTAATTTCAATAAATTTGGCATAAGCAAGTATAAATAGAAGGTTATATCATATATTTTCATGAGAAAGTGTGATCTAAGAATTAAATCATTCTAGCAATTCAAGATCATTCAAAATTTATTAACAAGCATTTTGGAGCATTATTCAACATTCATGCATCATGTTTGTTTTTGAGCTAACATTTGTGATGTAGGGTTTTATGATTCAAGAAAGAATTCAAGTGAAGATCCATATCTTTCAAGAAAGAATCAAGATCTACACTCATTCTAGCCATTACATACAATATTGTAGCCTTTTTTTCAAGGTTTTTGTGAGTTGCAACATTGTATATTTGTTCATTCATCATTCCTTCATTTTATATCTATTCATTTCAAGGTTTGATTATCAAAACAAGGTTTGAGAAAGCCTAACCCCTATCTACTAAAATTTTTTTTTTTTTCCCTATTTGATTTTTGATTTATAGATTTAGGTTGAAGATCCATTGAAGATAAAGATTAGAGAAAGTTGTCAAGTTTTCAAAGTTGTCACCTACTTACAAGATCATAAAAAGTCACCTACGTATTGCAATTCAATGATTTAGACTCAAAGATTTTGAAAGAAAGGATTCACAAGAAACTACTAGAGGATATCAAAATTTTAGATCAACCCTAATACTAAGAATAAATCACCATGTATGGTATATGAGTCCCCATATACCTGATTTCAAAAATTTCTAGTAGATCTTAAGTTTCCATTTCTAGATTCTACTTTCTGTCAAAAACGCTAATCTAGGACTAAATGGCCCCTACTATTTTATGAGTCCTAGTGTGCATTAGAAGTTAGCATTTCTAGAATTTCAGACCCTCATTAGAGCCCCTTCAGTTTCTAGGTGCACCTTTGTACTTTCCTAGTTTATTGTTTTGATTTGAATTCATTTTTGGGTCAATAACTTAAGTCTTTCATATCATTTACATTTCTTATCTTTCCAAGGCCTTGATTGGTGGTGAACCCCCTTTATACCTATAATCACATGCTAGGATACCTTATTGCAGATCTCTTTCCCTTATTCTATCCTTGGATTGGGATCTCTAGGGTTTCCTTGAATGAAACTTGAAGGAAATTGGTGGTTCTATCTCCCAAAACATAAGAACTACTATTTTCTGGCTTTCATTTTGGTGAACCCACCCTTTAGAACACCTTATTTCTGATTTGAAGTGCATCATTTTCATAGATCTATCTTACATTAACTTTGCATTAGTTAATTTGCATCTAGGTTTCTAAATCTTGCATTAGTGAAGATGCATATAGGTTGAATTTTTTCATCTTGAATCATTAATTTTCATTTGAAAACTATAATTACACTTAGTATAGAAATTATACAAACCAAAAAACCTAAAATTCACTCATAATTTTCTAAAATTTATGTAAAAACCCTAATCTAGGACTCATATGCTACTCTGGGTGATTTAGTCCCAATATAGGTGGTTTTTCCTAGTTTATATGTATCTGGTGTTGACTTTTTATCAGCATTTGAATCCCTAAAAAATCCTTAACTACGACTCATTTGCCTCTTTGTGTGATTTAGTCCCAAGTTAGATCTTAAATCACATTTTTCAACTTTAAAATCTACATTTTTGTGTTTATGTTTGCTATTGTTAGATTTCTATTCCATTTACAAAATTTTTTGTTTCACTCATTTCATTGTACCTAGACTAATTTCATTAGAATCAGAATTAGAGAATAGCATTTATCTTGTGTTCATTGCATTTATCTTACATTCATTGATTACCCCTTGCATGAGCTTTACAACTTGGTGTCCTATTTCTAATACTATAGTGAGACATATTTTGAGACTCATGTCATCCTACAATAGCACATTATTCATGGATCTTGGTTTATCTAGCTCTTTCACTACTAGTGTTGATATTAGTTCAATAGGTATGGACCATACCCTTAACAATGCTTTGTCTTCAAGTAGTGTGACAAGTGTTGAAATAATGGTTACTAGTATTCTGCAAGAAAAAATAATAAAAATCCATGAAGACTTAGCAAACCCACAAAATGAAATGAGTACTGAGAAAATTTCAACCACTGTTGTCCCTACTATAGACAACATGCATCACATGATTGAAAGCGAAGGATTTGAACTTGTGCATAACCTAGCTTAGATTTTCAGAAAACATCTTACCTCAACCACTTGTTGTGATCAACCTTTGAACAATGTTCAAAGTCAAGGAGGAACCTAATTTCCTCTCACAACTATTACCTCTATTCCTACCTATACCAACCCTCAAGTTACAACAATAATGCAACCCACTAGTAATGTCATTTCTACCTTGGGTATTTTTGCTAGCATTCCTAGTACCTTTGTGGCATTGCACATTATATCTCCTACCACTTTACCTCCCATAAGCCTTCCATTCACTTCCCCCTTGAACACATATACACCTCCACCATATTCACCTCCATCTCAAAATGCAAATAATGATGTCATCCTTAACCAAATTTTGTAAAATGTTTCATCGCTTCAAAATAAAATTTCCACCATAAACTAAAATCAAAATTTCCAACCTACATACTATGTCAAAATCAATCCCTTATCCTTGGAGATATTGAAAACATTGATACAACAAGGTCTAAAGATTCCTAGATTTAAGAAATATGAGGGAAATGAGATCCTTCTAACCATGTTTCTTCTTATACTACATTATGTACTGATTTTGTCCTTGAAGATAAGCTCTTGGCTAAGATTTTCCCTAGATCCTTGAAGGATACCACCTTAGAATGGTTTTCCTCATTAGCAAAAAAATTAACTCGTTCATTCAATGAACTTGTTGAGGCCTTTATAAAATTTTCCAAGTGCACATGACTCCTAATATGACCTTAGCCATTTTGATGAGATGTAAGCAAAAAAATGATGAAAAAGTTATTGACTTCATTTCACATTACCAATCTCTTTATTCCCAAATCAACATAAATATTCTCGATACTCATCTTCAACATATTTTCATTGAGAAATTGCAAACGAAGATACAAGATAAGCTTACCATGATGCATTTTCCTTTCTTTGTACACTTGTGTACTACCCTTCATGATTATCAAAACTTAGTTAGTAGTTGTGACACAAAACCCACCTCTAACGATCCTGAAAAGTCAGAATCCACAAACCAAAATATTTATAAACCTTTTGGAAATTAGAATAAGGGCTTCCTTCAACTTTACCCCTATCTCAACATATCAATACCCAAGTGGCTGCTATAAAGAAGACAACTCCTTTCATATTTGGGGATTCGACTAGGTAATTCACTCAATTACCCAATACCCTCCATAGCACAATGTAAGAAATTTTATAATAGAATATGATCACTTTATCTCCCATTAAAAAACTCGATCCTAATAAGCCTTTACCTCCAAATTTTAGATCCAATTCCTATTGCCATTATCACTAACAAAATGGAAACATCACAAAACATTGTAAGTGTCTTAAACATCTTGTGTAAGACCTCACGTATTCGGTCGACTTTGAATTTGAGGTGTTAATGTTCAAGGAAATAATTTTGTTCCACCTCCCAACAAAAACTTTAAAATAGTTGAATTGGAGGTGTTACCCTATGTCGAATCATAATATTTCCTTTGTAAAAGCTAATGAAACTAAGAAGAATGATGTGATGAATGTTGACACAGATGATGAAAACATGGATACTATTGAACAAGGTCCTATTAATAATATTGATCAAGTTTCTATGGATACTATTAAAAAATATTTGATTGCGTTGATTGAAACTCAACCTCGTAAGGGTTGAACAAGAAATTGTCTTGACATTGCTTTCTCATCTAAAGATATAATAAAAAATGCACTTGATGGTCCTCTTTACATATCCAATGGAATCAATGACAAGACCACTAATGGGATTTTAATTGATATTCTTTGTGGACAAAATGTGATCACTAAGGAATTCTTACTTCTACATGAAATCTATCAAGAAACATATGATAAACTAAAAGAATGGATAAAAACGCATAATGGTTTCACTTTCCCTACGATGGGATCAATCACCCATCCTATAAAAGCTAGACTAAAAAAATTAGATGTCTCATTCTCCATTATCTTGATGTCAAACCAACAATGTAGTAAACCTGGTTATCCATGGCTATGCTCCATTGATTATGTCCCATCGATTGTGCATAAATGCTTAAAGTTTCCCTTTGACAATGAAATATTTAATGTGAACCATAGTGGATTTAATATGTTGATCTCCAGAGGGAATTTTTTATTGGATTTATTTTGTATTGAGCCCATGGAACCTATTAAACCTCATGAGTAATTCTTTTTCAAATCTTATCAAAAGTTGAAGGTGAAATGCATAGTGAAACTCTCCCTTTAAAACATGCCTCAACCTATGACTAAGCCTCTTATCCTTGATGAAACCATGATTGGACCTAAAGACATTCCCAACAACCAAGACAAACCTAAGACAAATATTTTTCTTATCTCCTACAAAAGGCCAAGAGATAACCAAATAAATTTCATCACATCTCCTGCAATAATTTTTTTTCTTAAAGATAAAGAGAAAGTGGTTGAGAAAGCTCCCATGGTTCTTCCATTCCTCCCCTTAGGGAAGAAAATAAACCTATGGTTGATAAATCTTCTCCTACACAAACACAAATTTAAAATCATACCAAAAGAAATAGAAATTCTAGAGAGTGTAGTCATAAACATCATTCCCTTGCTCAAAGGTTAAATGAAGACAAGAACAACATAGAACATCAAACTCCAAACTTGACTAAAGCAATAAACAATGTGTCCCACTCTTTACCGTAAAAAAAATATTCTATATCACAACCACAAAAAGAGGTAAATCCATCTTTATACATTAGAATTTGACCTCTCATTGTGATTAATTTGGACGAAGATGACAAGGTTTCTAAAATTGATGAGGAAGTGCATAATGAGTTTAATACATTATTGTCCTCTTCTATGAGCTTAAAAAATAATTCTCCTAAGAAGAGTTTTGAACTTGGTAATGACCCTAGTTTGGCACTTTCTATTTTCCCTTTGGATAGTTTTCCACCTTCCATATACGATTAATAGGATTGGGATTTAAATGACCTAAAAATAGGTTGCCTCACATGTGCCTTTCTAGTATTTTGCATTTTTTTCTTTAATGTTTTGTGTGTGATTACATGTGCGTAATGTGGTGCAGGTCACCATAGGTCTTTATACAAAAATGTTGCAAAGTGTTAGTATTTTGTGGTGTTGAGTCATTTTGTTTGGTAATAAGGTCTTTAAGACCATGTTTTATGTTTTGGTGTGTCGATTGAGTCATTTGAGGTTAGTTGGTTAAAAGCTGTCAAATTCTGTAAAAGTTGAAAAGTTGCTCAAGCAATTTTGCATTTTAGGGTTGTTAAGGGAAGTTGAATGGTTGAATTTTGAAAGACTATTGTGAATGGTTGGGTTTTTTTTGAAAATGATTAAATAATCCTTGTGATGGTCAAGGATAAGGTTGAATGTTATTTTTTGAAGATTGAACAATAATAACACTTTGTTTTATACATTTTGCATTGAATCTTGTTGCTATAGAAGTTAGTATGCCCTTGTACATCCTATAAGTGATAATATATGCATTAGGATTGATGATGAATTGAATGTTCTATCATTTTCATTTGGTTTCATCATTTTTCATTGGGATTTGAGCCTTTTAGAGAAAGTTTTCTAAAACCGATTTCAAACCCTTATTTAACTGCCTTGAAGACAAGAAAAATGTAAAATCCACCATTCCACTAGTGAAATCTCATGAAACTTGGTTGTATGGATGGGGTTAGTGATTTTTTTGTAACTATAAGGTTACAGGAGTAGGGGAGGAAGGTTAGTGCAAGTTTGGTGACGCCCTAGGCTAAAAAACCTCATGATTTGGGCATAGAATGTGCATAGGACTTAGGTTTATAGAAAAATTGTTTGGAGATCATTCTAGTTGATGGAAATTGAATGTGAAGACTGCATGTGACATGTTTATAGTTATAGAATGAATAATTTAGGTTTGGAGACTATAAAACCAATAGTTTCCTTATTGAACAAGCCTAATTAGGCCTAAATTGCAATGTAGTAGTCAATTTTGGAAGGTTTTGTTTCAAATTAATCATACTTAAAAATTTGGTATGTTTTCAAATGTAAAAAAGGGTATCATAAATGGTCATCATATTCTGGGTTTGAGTTTTGGTTTTGAAATTAGGCTAGAAAAATCGGTTATGGAATATTGTAAGGGAATTTGAGTTGTGAAGGAAATCCACCAAGTTAAAGTTTTAGGATTGTAAAGATTGTTTGATTGAGTTTTTTTGTAATAATTCACCCTAATCTACATCAAATTGGTATCAGAGCATAGGTAGGTCTATAAAAGGGAAAGGTTGAAGTGAAAAAGTTTATAAGATGCCTACAAAGGGTAACTTTATGGCTAGGGAAATGAATGAGATGAAAGAAAGGACTACAAAGGAGATTAGAAGGTTGAAGGAAATAAAAGATACGGTGCTATCACAACTTGATGTTGTTGAAACTATTCACAAAAGAGGTATGGTCATGGGTGGTGAGAGTGAACCTGAAGAAGAAGGGGAAGAGGAGAATGAAGAAGAAGAGGAAGAGGAATTGAATCTTGATGAGGAGAGGATAGCCAAGCTACTTAGAGCATTCAATGTAGATAAAAACAAGGTAAAAATGGATGTACCTATGTATGGAGGTAATTTGAATGATGAAGTGATTTTGGATTGGATTGCAACACTTGATAATTACTTTGAATGTGAAGATGTACTTGAAGAACAAAAAGTTAAGATAGAAAAAAATAAAATTGAAGGGTCATGCCCTACAATGGTGGGATTATGAGAAAACTAAAAGGAGGAAGAAAGGAAAGTCAAAAATTGTCTCTTGGGATAGAATTGTGGCCAAGGTTAAGGGTAAGTTCTTATTGGCTAATTATGCAATTCAATTGTACTAGAAACTTAAAGGTTTGAAACAAAGATAAATGGATGTCAAATCCTTTACTAATGAGTTTTATAAGTTGAGTATAAGAGCAGGTCACATGGAGAATGATGTGGATAAGGTGGCTAGATACCTTAGTGGGTTAAGTTTTAACATTCAAGATGAGTTAAGTTTGGAAAATGAAAGAACGATTGAGGAATGTTATCAAATGGAAATTAGGGCTGAAGAAAAGATAAAGAGAAGGAAAGACAAGAAAAGTAGGGCCAGAGGCAGCAATTCCAAAAGAAGAGGATCAAGTTCTAACCCAAGGAATTCATATGAGAACCAAGAAGATACAAATAAAGTCCAAGAACAAGTTGTTGATCAGAGAGGTGGATTTAGAGGAGGTAGATCAAGCTTTAAAGGCAGATTTGGAGGTCAAGGGAAAGGTTCACAAGGATTCATAGTAAGGTGTTACCAATGCAAGAAGTTTGGACATCAAGCATGGTAGTGAAATGAAGGTCAAGCCTCTACTTCACATGGAGGATAAAGAAGGACTCAATTGGAGCAAGAAGATGACAATGAGAGTGTAAACTATCCATCAAACCATGCTGCTCCAGAGGTTGGAGAATCACCCATGGTAAGGAAAACTCCCATCAAAGCATCAGTAGAGAAGGAGCCACCAGAAATGAAGACTCTTTTCAAGAAAACTTGGAAGTGCTTGGGTAGGGTATGTAAATTTTTAATTGATTCAAGAAGCACAGTGGTGGAACCTTTTGAAAAACATTCATGGTCCCATTGGTTTCATGGTCAAACATGTGATTTCTCATGGCTTGGTGTCAATAAGGTTTAGGGTTTATGATTTCCATTCACATTTGTACCCTCAAACCCTTTTATCAACTTATGCTTCTTCATTGACCAATTGAATCAAGTAGCTAGTTCCTTAAGTGGAATTGTATGGTCTTCATCATCATTATTAATCAGCCCCAAGTACTAGGTTACCAGTGGAGCCTAGAAGTCATTTTTAGAAACAACTTAAGCCCACATGCTCCTTATCATCATTTAAGTTCACCTTTTAGTAGTCCATCGCTCATCACTTGTCTCCCTTTAAGCGACCTATGTTTAACCCATGACGAGTGATGAAGTGTCCCTCTAGCCATTTAAGGTTCATCATCTATCACTTGTTCCAAGATCACCGCTCAGATGGTAACCCTCGATGAGTGATGCAGTTGAGTCTTAAGCTATCGTTGGCTTTTGAACTATCACCGGTTGTTCTTCACCTTCAAGGGAGGAATCCATGACCACTAATGGGTTGAGTTTATCCCCATTTCCTGTGGTTGGGGTGTCACCAGTTAAGATTTATTGGTGAGAAGTGTACAAGAAATGAGTGATGTGATGTAAAGTTGGTGGCCAGAATTTTCTCTCATGATCAAGATCAACTGCAGGCAAGTTGGAAAAGATGGAGTTTGGATACAAATGCATACGTGGCAGTTTTAAAAGCACCTCATCATTGTTTCTAAGTACGAGCAAGAAAGCAAGTGGTGATCCTTAATGAGCCTTGTTCATCAAGTTTTAAATCTTGAATGATTGACAACCAAGATTGAACATGCAGCGATTGATTTTTTTCTCGCTCAAGGGAGCCAAGGTTGCCATTAAATGTAAATCGCCTCTAATTCTTCTATTTAATGAGGATTTCCTTTAGTTTTCTTAATCATCTACAATTATTAGGGTGCTGAAATAATTTCCACAAGTACTGGAGGAGTGGTATTTAAGTGTTGAGTGAATCATCACAAAGGCGATGGTATGATATCCCCTAGTCTGTAAGTGTGCATGCATGCATTATAGTCATCCATGTTAAGTTCTTAGGGTTGTATTGTTTCCATAGCTCAATTTTTACTTTGTGTTATCTTGTCTGGGGCTCTTGGGGTTTTCATTTCTATGATTGGAGATTCTATAAAGGTTTTGGCTGTTGTTTTCTTGCAAAATGGGTTGTGGTTAGTATTTTACTCTAGGTAAAATGGGTGAGTGATGTACTCTTGTCGCACTAGTTCAAAGGTCTAGGATGTTGAGTACCTATGAACCACTTGTATATATGCCCAAAGCTAAATATTTTATGGTAGAATTTTCAATTGTCTTGAAGAGTAAGAGGAGTATGTGTAAGAAGGGTGAGAAAATTATTCTCAAGAGTACTTACAGTCTGACAAATAGGACCATTTCAGAAGAATTGGTCAAAGTTAGAGGGAAAGGGATTATTGAGTCTATGAAGTAATTGAAAAAGCATAGTAAGGGTCCTATGGCCTATTCCTGGAAACCCAGTGTTCCTATTGATATTTTTGATAACTCTTCAAGTGAGAAAGGAGGTGTCGGCCCTAATTCTATCCATTGTTCCATTTCTTTTGTGCCTTATGATGATTTGGATGATGAGGTGATAATTTCTACTCTAATTTCTGTCAAGAAATGAGGTGGGTGTGTTTACTCGATTGCTTACAAGGCTAAGTAGAATTCATGTTCCCATGTTGAATAGTGTTCAATTTTCTAGAATTTTGTGGTGACTCAATGCTCTTGTTGTTGGTTTGTTAGTCTATGCCATTGGTATTGATGGTGACTTCCCCGATGTTGGTGAACATGTTTATTTTGATAACAAATCCTTTGGGAAGGCTTGCATATGATTATCCGACCAATTACTTGGCACTCTTTTTTCCTTTTTACTTCCCTGTCGTGAAAAAATGATTGAATATAATAGCTTGGGGAATGGCCCAAATAAAATTAAAATTTGAGCTGAAATGAAATATACTTGAAATTTAAGTGTAATGGTCCTAATTCTTGTTGCTCCCTTAGTCTATAAAAGGGATTTCAAGGCTCATTACAGAGGTTGAATTTTGAATCTAGAATGGTCTGGGTAGAATTTAAGTATAAAATATAGATATAATTGAGAAGCTTGATGAATATGCCGATAAATCTTCTTGGGTATAGGTCTTATATGTAATAGTCTTAAATAGTTCTACATGAATTACTGATATCGAAAGAAATATTAAATTATAAACCATGTACTCTCCTTTGTACATTTCTTGCAAATTATAAATGAAAAAATCAAGGACCTTTTTCATTTATTTTCAATAGTTTAATTAAATGTATGGCTCTATATTGTGCTTTAGCTCAAAGAGTTAATTAAATGCTTGAGGAGAGTCATAGGTCTTTAAAAATTTGTATGGGATTTTGTAAGAAGTGATGTTTTATATATTGTGAGTTTTTGTACTGCAAGGCATTATGAAAATAGTCCATCTATTTTAGAATTAAATAATTTTGTGTATTACTGCGCATTCTATATTTGACTCCATTTACCCAATTGATGAGGCAATAGCCTATTCTTCAATTTGTGCAATCAAATGAATTGGTGATATTCCTAGCCATAGGTTCAAAATAAGAACAATACCCATTAAAATCTTGTCAATTCTGAGATGTAAGCTTGAAATACACTTTCATTCCTAGCAAATGGATGATAATTCACTTAAAGATTAGCCAAATATTTAATGGACTATACCAATTTGCAGATCATAGGTACCAATCTGTGTCTATAATTGTTCTTCATCAATTAAATTAAAATGAACACAATAGGGAATCACCCTCCCAGGTCCCACAAAGCGTAAAGTGTAGGAGTAAATACCTCACAATTATTTACTCATTGTGTTGGCCACTAGCCTAGGAATTCCTCAAACATAAGGATTGGCTCTCCTTTAGAGGATTTTTGGGTTCAGTTGGAGAAAACACCAACACACTGATAATATGGTTTCAGTTGAGATGGTTGAAAATTTTAAATTTCCTAGAATACCACATGATACCCCTTACAAAGTCTCTTGGTTGAATGAGGCTCAATATGTTTTGGTAAATGAACAAAGTTGGGTGGAGTTCAATATAGGAGGGTATAAGGACAAAATTTTATGTGATATACTACCTATGGATGTATTCCATTTTCTCCTAGGGAGGCCTTGGCAATTTTATAAGCATGCTATGCATGGTGGAAGGAGAAATATGTATGAGATAGAAAATGATGGGGTCTCCTATACCTTGACACCATTGAAGGAAGAATACAAAGGATAAACTAAGGGAGATAATGTGATGATGGTAGGTAGGAAGGAGTTCATAAAAGTAGAAGAGAATAACAAGAATCTTCCAACCACTCCTAAATCTGGAGATATTATGACGATAAGAATGAAGAATGATTGTATCTTGGGGATTGAATGTTGGCTTAAGGATTATTTTTCCATGCTAGTAGGAGAAGTGTTTAACTTATTTCTTTCAAAAACGGATATTGGTCATTCAATTTTTGTCATGCTAGAGGTTAGTACAGATGATCAAGCTATAGTTACAAGGGCACAACAACAAGTGGAAGAGATGGGGAGCAACAATGAGAAGGTCAAGGATGAATTGCAAAGGGTTGTGGACAAATCCAAGCATACACCAAAGGTGTAGAACAAGGGAGTTCATTACAAGTATAGAGGAGGTATGGTAGCAGGTAAAGAGGCAAGTTCAACAACATTTTCAAGTGAAGAAAAGATCAGGGATCATCCATCAAGTAGCCCTTTGAAGTTGGAGCATATCTTACATGACAAAGAATTCAAAAAGACAAGGGACAATGCTTATTTTCACTATTTAGTCCATTGGAAAGGTTACCCAAGAGGTCACTTGGAGATCAAATAATAAAATCATTGAGCAGGGATCTACTATTGCAACGCAGTCCTCAATGGGACTTGAGTGTTTTTTCCTGGGGAATATGGTGTAGGGCACCATAGGTCTCTATGCAAAAATATTGCAAAGTGTTAGTATTTTGTGGTTTTAAGTCATTTTTTTTAGTAATAAGGTCTTTAAGACCATATTTTATGTTCTGGTGTGTTGGTTCAGTCATTTGAGGTTAGTTGGTTAAAAGTTGTCAAATTGTGTAAAAGTTGAAAAGTTTCTCAAGTAATTTTGCATTTTTGGGTTGTTAAGGGAAGTTGAAAGGTTGGATTTTAAAAGACAGTTGTGAATGGTTGCGTTTGTTTTGAAAATTCTTAAATAAGCCTTGTAATGGTTAAGAAAAAGGTTGCATGTTATTTTTTGAATATTGAACAATAATAACACTCTACTTTTCTACATTTTACATTGAATCTTGCTGCTATAGAAGTTAGTATGGCCTTGTACGACCTGCATGTGATCTTCCATGCATTGGGATTGATGAAGCATTGAATCTTCTTTCATTTTTGTTTGGTTTCATCATTTTTTATTGGGATTTGAGCATTTTAGAGCAATTTTTCTAAAACTAATTTGAAACCCTTGTTTAACTACCTTGAAGGCAAGAAAAATGTAAAAACCACCATTTCATTAGTGAAATATCATGAAACTTGGTGAAATGGATGGGGTTAGGGTTTTTTTGTGTCTACAAGGTTGCAAAAGTAGGAGAGGAAGGTTAGTGCAAGTTTGGTGATGCCCTAGGTTGAAAAACCTCATGATTTGGGCATAAAATGTGCATAGGAATTAGGGTTTGTAGAAAAGTTGTTTGGAGATCATTCTAGTTGATGTAAATTGAATGTGAACACCACATCTGACATGTTTATATATCTGGGATGAAGAATTGAGGTTTGGAGATTGTAAAACCAATACTTGTCTTGTTGAACAAGCCTAATCAGGCCTAAATTGTAGTGTAACAATCAATTTTTGAAGGTTTTATTTCAAAGTAGTCATACCTAAAAATTTGATATGTTTTCAAATGTCAAAAAGGGTATCCTAAATGGTGATAAGATTATAGGTTTGAGGGTTTTTTTGGAAATTAGGTTGGAAAAGGCAGTTGTGGAGTACTACAAGGGAATTTGAGGAGTTGTGAAGGAATTCCACCAAGTTAGGGTTTTAGGATTGAAAATTTTGTTGGATTGAGTTTTTTTGTGATCATTCACCCATACCTGCATCATAATGTGATCCCTTGTGCTATTTTTTTTTATGTATCTCTTTATTTGTGACATTCCTCTATTTGTAACTATATTCTTCTCTATTTCATAAACATTTTTTTCTTTTTATTTATCTTGTGTTTTCCTTTTGGGGATGACACAAGGCATCGAGACATTTAGGTATCTTCCATATTGACCCAAAAAATATTTTCCTTTATCTTTGTAAAGTGTGAAACTCTTTAATTCAACACATCGACAATACTTTAAATAAATTCATTTATATTCAAAAGAAAGTCAAAACTTCAATCATTAGACTTCATGAAATCCAAACGATTTCAAAACATTGACTAAAATTCGATAAATAGATTCATAATATTTCCAGTTAGATTCATACATGTGTCATCTTACACGACATTGATAATAATACAAAAGAAGTTGTAATATAAGTTTACAATTTGAGACTTAGGCATTTTGTTGCCTTAAGCTTTTCAATACATAATTCAAGATATAAATAATACATAAATGAAGAAAACATCCTTTGATCTTTAATCCATAGCTTATCTTCAATAATAAAGATAAGAACAAGAATCGGGCACTTTTTCCGCCCAACCTTGAAGCTTACGCTTCCCCAAAATTCCTTATTCATTCAAAGAATACCCGACCCTGCGTGAATTACTTAGCAAAATGCAGTCGATAAGCAAGATGGAATATGGTGCATGCCTAGTATAATTAGTAATACCACAATAATTTTCATTTTTCTAATTCATTTAAGAAACAAGCAAGTTCGATACTAGGATATGGTAGAGAGTTCATTCATTCCATCTATTTCAATGGTCCTTAAGTTACTTGGCCAAGTAAAATGTCATGCACGATAAATAAAATTAGTTTAGGAAAAGCAAAACTACACTCTCTATAAACCCATATTTGGCACCAGTCCCGAAAGGTAACTTTCTGAAAACGGGTATGTACAGGATCATCATGGACAAAACAGGCCCTTAAGTGGAAAAAAATTAGAAAAATTAGAGTTAGGCAACTTAACATAAAAATTTGAATAAGTTATCTATATTATTTTAAAAATATGTAAGAAAAGAATTTGTAGAAAATTAAATGTAGTTTCTAAATTACTAGGTTTATTTACAAAAAAATAAAATCTATTTGGTGAAAACATGAAATTTCAATACAATAGTACTTAAATTTCAGGGAAAAAATAAGAAGTAAGTGTCTATCTGACCACCCTAACTACATTAAAATGATAATATTTTTTAAAAATATTTTAGATATAAGTAGAGGACTCATTTCTCGATGTGATGCATATTTTTTTTGTAATTTTTTTCCAACTAAATAATTAATTATATTTTTTTTATGACAAATTTTAAAAAATGTAAAGACTCATATGTCTAACCACCTTCACTTGGTCAAAACTTCATGAAATTCATTTTTTTCTTTTTTATTCTTATAGTATGCAAAACATAGAATGTGATGCATGTTTTGGATTCAAAAAAATTGATACTGTTTGAAAGCTATAGATGTTTTTCAATCAACCTAAAAATCAGGACTTTAGTCGTAATTCAATAGAAAATGAATAATAATTATTTATTAAATTCAAAGTAAAGCATAATTTATATTGGTGGAAAGCTGAAAATCTCCTTTAAAAACCCTCTTCCTTTCTACAATTTTGGGTAAAAAAAAAATTGTCAACCACATACCCATCATATTGCTACTTTTTGGCCCATCATGATCTTGCACATACCCAAACATATCATGCGCATTCAATTATCAAGAATGCATGGTTCCATTCAAAATAACAATATATATTTCTCAAACACATGAAATGCACTTTCATTTTCAAGCAAACATGGTTTTTAATACAATAATTCCACAGTTTTTAAATCACAAATAACATTATGTTCATATTTTAAAATAAAACAAAGAACGTGCATCTCAAGTATGTAACTAAGTACATATAAAAAAAGAATTAAATGAGCATACATTCTTTTAGTTCATTTACTCAAGAAATTCAATCACAATTCCATATAATCCTCTTCTCATTTGTTTAATTTTCAAGTAATTACATTTTAAATTTTATTTCCTTTTCTTTTCTGTTTTTTTATATTTCCCTTTAAAATAATATCTTTTCAAAACATAAACACCTCATATTTACACTTCGATTTCTTAAGAATTTAATATCAATCCTAAAGAATTGTCAAATTTCACTCAAGTTTTTCAAGTAGATTTAATACACAAAATTAATTAATCTTTTCATTTTGGATAATAATCAATAATTTAATTTAAATCAAAATCACTATCCTTCCTATTTGCATTATTTTCAGAATTTATCTGACTGTACAGTTTATCGAATATAGTTTTCTTTCAAAGTTTTTTTTAATCTAAAACATGTTTTCTGTGGAAATCTTCACTATATTTAAATCAGAAATTCCTAAATTAAATCAATCTACTATTTCTTGATATTTTTCTATTCAAGTTGTTCAATGGTTTTCTGGAAAATCATAGTTTGATTGGTTGAAATTTCAATAGAATTTAATGGAAACAATGATACTTTTAATAGATCTAAAAATAAAATCTCAAGTTCATTCTTTTCTGAAATTAATAAAACAGAGATATTCTTTCTTGTCTAAAACTAAAAAGCATGAATTGCAAAAGAGTTTTAACTCTTTATTAAACTGACTGTGAATTTTTTTTCATAGATCCTATTTGACAATTTCCTGAATCTGGAAATAATTACTTATTTTCTTTGTAAATTCCTCTTTACGTTGCTGATTGGAATTTCTTCATTCTCTATCATGTTGCTGAGTGAGATGGAGTTTACACTCCTTGGAAACTAATTATTTTCTTGTCTAATTCCTCGTTCCTCCTTCCTTATCTCATGCTACCTTTTTACCTCTCTCCCTTATTTTTGTTCCCTCTTCCTTTCTCCCTTACTGTTGTTCTCTCTTCCTTTCTCCCTGGTGCCTCTTCCTTCCCTCCTATATTCTTGCTGCCTTGGGTGCATCCTTTACCTATCTCCTTATCCTACGCATTACCTATCTCCTTCTCTTGTGCATTACCTCCTCTTCGATACGCATGTGGTGGATAGGGAGACTTAATTGTAAACTGCACCCTCCTTGTCCTCTGGCTACGTGGGAATTAGAAGGTGGGATGAGATAAATAAAATCACAGAACTCTCTCTCTCCCTTTGTCTGTGCAATTCTCTTTACTCTAGCCGACTCCTCACCTGTCCTTCTTCTTCCAAGTACATGGGTGATTGGGGAGACTTCTTTGATCAACAAAGACTTAATGAATTTAAATTAAAAGAAAAAAATCCTCTCCAGTAAGATGTGCACGCATGGGAAGAATATGGGTAGAAAACAATATCAATGGAAAACTAACTCCTCCTGTCTCACCCAACTCAAACGAATCGTTCCCCAAAATAATAATAATTATCTCCATTTTCTGTTCAATTATAAAAAATGGATTTTTCACTCTCTATTCCATTTCAAATTTATCTCTCTAGCTGATTTTTACTCATGCAAATTATTGGAGTTATTCACAAAGCCAGATCCACTTTTTGTATTTGATCTTCAATTTAAATTTTCAAACTCTGAAAGTTTTTAAATTTTGATCGCATTCAATTTTGGCTGAAATACATTTTCTTTTCAATTTGCTAACTACTTTTTGAATTCATTTTCAAATTTTGAACGTATTTATTTTTCCAATTTGTTTTCAATTACTCATTTTTGATATTTGATTATTTAAACGTTTACATTTATTTTTCTTATTTATCAAATGAGAAAAATACAACTACATCAATTAACACTATTTTATATTTTAATTTTATTTTTATAATTAAAACTCTATTCCATTAATTTGAAACAAAAGCATCATTATTTTTAAATAATAACAGAATATTGACATAAGGAATTTAATTATTTAAATAAGATCAATTTTCTCACAAAATAATCAAATTGTCATTTAAAGCAACATATTTTTTTCACATATATTTGAGAAATCAATCTTAACCTATTTTAAATTTGTAATCATAATTATAAAAAAAAAATACATTAAAATAATAACTAAGTGTGTGTGTGAGATTCCATCATCCTCATAAATGTCTAATGGCTAAAACGACTCTACCTGATTGATGTTCTCACCTTCACTCACGTTCACTTGTTCCTGTGTTCACTTGCACTCGAATTTTCATCAGCAATGACAAACCCCAAATTTAATAAAAATGCATTTCAAATCATTGCAATTATAATTTCAATTTCAATTTCAATTTCACTTCAATTTAAATAATCATTTAACATAATAATTAACAATCTCATGATTAATAATTTTATATAATTAATCGACAAAAATCAATACGTGACATCCTTCCCCTCTTAGAAGAGACATTGTCTCGATGTCTTATTAATTATTCAATAAGCATAGCATCTCAATCAATAAAACATACTATTTCAATTGGTAAAACATTGTATCTCAATCACAATGTAGTAATAACTATCAACATAGTTGTCAAAAACATAACCATAAACAAATCATAGTAGCATCCACGCTATCAAAGTTCACAACATGTGAATCAAAAACCAGTGTATCAACTATCTCATGCATTAAGCAAATACTACTCTAAGAAAGAAAATTAGGAAAATGACAGTCAATCATCACATAATCCTCTCATGTAGCACAATCCTCAGTATACTGGTCCCACTAGGCCTTGTACTGAGTATTATCCTTGTTAATGCTAGTCTATAAGCAACTAGATTAATGACTTCCAGTACATCAAAGGGTCCCACAAATCTCGGAGCCAGCTTTGATGATTTCCCAAATACATAAGATTTATAAAACAATCATCCTACGTAGTAGTCTTATCCTTTATAGACCTTACTTCAAGTGTCATTACTATCACCTAGGGAAATCTCGTATGGTTCACACATACTTACTCTCCCAAAGAGCTTTCTTCCATAAATACATCCAATATATATAATAATAATTATACTTAGTGATCGAAATTCATTGGTCCGTGAATTTATCCTTAGTATAGCCCAAGTGGAAAAGGGATGTCGATGTATTGTACACTACATCATGGGTCCAATCCTTTTCCTTTGTACTTACACTTTTAGACAACTCATAAACCAAGTCCATCTGCCACTTACACATTTATTATCCTTACCATAAAGTACTTTACCTTAATTACTTGTCTAACTCGAGCATAACCTTGCTCCTGGACAATTATCAATTTTGATACCGCTCCACACTTAATCCCTTTTATCAATTAAGTTTCATTGATCACTTCATTCTGTTATTCCTTTTTGACATTTTATCAAGTCTATGATTATATCCAAGCCTTTTTCAGCTTTAATAGAGTTTCCTTTCTTTCCATATAAGGGTCCAAATGCCAATTTTAGAACTTTACAACTCATTCAAGATTTAGTCCACCATTTTACTTATTTGACTAATATAATATATTGCACATTTATTCAAATGAATGTATCATGGTATGAATTTTGTTTACACAACCCTATCATTTTTTGCTAAACTGAAATAACCTTTCAGGTTTACTAAGCAACTACTTACCCACAATATATTATTAAGGGAAAAATTCCTATATGTCGAGTTTCCAAAAACTGTTGGTCTCTTTGATGAGTCTATCCACTAGAATATTATGTTAATTCTACTAATCATAGACAGATTAATTTGTCTTGTGCTCTACAATTTTCCTTCTAGAATTTCAAGAGAGTTACTTGTCCTACCAATGATGAAATTTGGACTTCATTTCCTGGCATACTAGACATTACCTTGTTACATTATATGCAACTTCTTTCTCTATCTTCTTCCAGATAATAGTAGATCCTTATTCAACAATTCCCTTTTTCATTCCGATTTCATAACCCTAACATTATTTTCCTCATTCCATTCTCGAATCTTCCAAATTTTAGACACATAGGTTCTTTTATATCCAATAATAGTTTATCTTTTGAATAAGTGATAACCTAATTTGATCTTACACCATTATTAATATTCCTTTAAATGGTTATAGGTTTTGCAGAGATAATTCCCATTTATCTCAGGACATCCATACCGTGGATTTTCTTTTGTGCTTGGATTATTTTTAAAGATGCAATTCATCCTTTAACTCAATCTTATTTCCTTGATTTAATGTGGTATCAATTTTTGAGTATTAATCCTTGTTCAATCATGTAGATCTCTAGCTAATAACCAATTTAATTGCATACCTAATCATCAAGCATAAGCATTCAACTCCATGAATTTACTAATTATAGGAGAGTCTCAACTTCAATATTTATTTTTTAGCACAACTAACAATTCTGATGTTATTCTTCATAAGATTTTTAGCATTTCTTGCTAAGTGAAAATTCTATGATGTTCTATGATGAAAACATATGCTTCCTTTTGAAAGTGTCTCATTTTTTAATATAAGAGCTAATTAAAGTAAAGTCTTGTGAATAATACAACTTTCTTTAACTTAGAAGACATCCCTTCTATGCTTTTATCCTTATAGAGTTTCATTTTCTCCAAAGATATTCAATCACATGGAAAATCTTAAACCCAATATTCCCTTCCAATTCTTAGGATGGAATCCTTAGTTGTTGACTAGTCCAATTGTTTATAGATTTATCCACTTTATATGCTATAGTTAAGACCCAATGTACAACTCATTCAAGTTTAAGTCCTACTTATAGGTGTTAAAGAGTAATGTAGTCATTAAGTGATTTAATCATTCTCTTTAAGAGATTTTGATGTGGTTCACATAACGTCACATCTTACTTTATTTTTCATTCCATCTCAATGGCTTAAATAGCCAACCTTTTTCTCTTCCATAGGTTTCTCAGCATAGTAAGCTTCAGTGTCAAGTCATTTCACAACATGGATATATTTCATATCATAATAACATCATTATTTAAATTCTCTATATAAAGTATATAGGAGTATAGAGACATTTTCTTCCAATCACGAGTCTCTTAGATATTTCCTTGTCGATCCTATAAATGATGATCTTCCTTATCATGATCAAGTTATATGCCTATCCTTTTATAAGGAATTGATAATAATACTCTATGATCTTTAGATCAAATAATCATAAGGTATAAAGATCATGGTTCTTAACCTTTCCATTTGTCCCTTTTTTTTTACTTGTGGTCATAAAATGTATGACTTAATTGTCCTTGTGACTTGCAAAGAAGTCATAATAAGTTTTTGTTGGGTGGGGTAATTAGTTTGAGACAATCCACTCTCTTCCTCCCCACCCCCTAGTGTTTCCGCAACTTTCATTCTTCTTTTGTTGAACTTCTAACAATTTACTTGCTTCTTTGAAAAGGGTTTTTCATTCCTTCTTGTTGATTTTTCATTGCCTTCCCTTATCTCATGGCATACCTTAAATACACTTTTCTCAAAGTTAGATTTTTTTTTTTTTCGTTGTTTTCTTTTATCTCAAAGATTCATCATGTAGAATCATTTAGTAGGAGATCTAATGAATAATCAGAAACAATTAATATTCCATCTTTTTCTAATATCCCTTTTTAATGGAGGGATATCCATGCTCACAAACCTCTTTTGTTGATGTACTTCTCACCTTAGAGTGGTTCTTTCCTTGCAACTTCTAGTGTCCTAACACATAAAGACATGTTGCATTCCTTTTCCCTTTTTGAAACCATTATTCATAAGTTGTTTGACTCCAAAAACTTCAATAACCTCATTGATTGTTTCCTCTTACCATTCTAATATTTTCTCAAATCCTTGGTACTAACTCTTTTCTAACAAGATCTTTATCTTGACACTAATGTTTCAGTCATGAGTTCCATAACCCTTGAGGATAATTCCTTCGTTCATATCCTACTTTGAACAATTTAATATATTTTGACTTACGTACATAGATTTGTAGTGATTACACTAATCCAAGAGTTCCTGACTCTCTCACAATTGTAGGTTGCTACAATTCAATTTATCTCATTCCTACTCATTCTCTTTTTCTTAGAGTCATGTATGTATAGGTTATTCTTCCTAACCTTCCTACATAACCTGATTGCATAATCTTCCACAATCCTAGGTTTTAGCATAAGTTGATGGTTTAGGAATTCTGATTCGAGGGAAAAATCTTTTAACTAGCCCCAATTTACACAATTACTAATGCTTACATCTTCCTTTTCACTTCTTTAAGTTCTTTTCTCCTGCCATTCTAACACAAGAACTGTTCAACCTTTATCTTCTGATAAGGTTTATGCATTATTGCATAATGAGCTCATACGTTGCAGTGCAGAACCTAGTTGCTCTAATACCAAATGCAAAGTGTGAAACTCTTTAATTCAAGATATCGACAATACTTTAAATAAATTCATTTATATTAAAAAAAAATTCAAAACTTCATTCATTAGACTTTATAAAATCTAAATGATTTCAAAACAATGACTAAAAGTTGATAAGTAGATTCATAATATTTCCAGTTAGATTCATACACATGTCATCTTACATGACATTGATAATAATACAAAATAAGTTTTAATATAAGTTTACAATTCGAGACTTAGGCATTCTATCACCTTAATCTTTTCAATACATAATTCCAGATATAAATAATACATAAATGAAGAAAATATCATTTGATCTTCAATCCATAACTTATCTTCAATAATGAAGACGAGAATAAGAATCGGGCACTTTTTCTGCCTAACCTCAAAGCTTACGCTTCCCCAGAATTCCCTAGTAATTCAAATAATACCCGACCCTGCATGAATTGCTTAGCAAAAAGAAGTCGACAAGCAAGATGGAATGTGGTGCATGCCTAGTATAACTAGTAATACCACAAGCATTTTCATTTTTCTAATTCATTTAAGAAACAAGCAAGCTAGATACTAGGATATGGTAGAGAGTTCATTCATTCCATCTATTTCAATGGTCTTTAAGCTACTTGGCCAAGTAAAATTTCATGCATGACAAATAAAAGCAGTTTTGGAAAAGAAAAACAACACTCTCTATAAACCCATATTCGGCACCCGTCCCAGAAGGTAACTTTACAAACACATGTCATGCGCATTCAATTATCAAGCATGCATGGTTCCATTAAAAATAAAAAATAATATCTCTCAAACACATGAAATGCACTTTCATTTTCAAAAAAACATGGTTTTAATACAATAATTTTAAAGTTTTTAAATCACAAATAATATTATGTTCAGATTTTAAAATAAAACAAAGAAGGTGTATCTCAAGTATGTAACTAAGTACATATAAAACAAGAATTAAATGAGCACACATTCTTTCGGTTCATTTACTCAAGAAATTCAATCACAATTCCATATAATCCTCTTCTAATTCGTTTAATTTTTAAGTAATTATATTTAAAATTCTATTTCCTTTTCTTTTCTATTTTTTTATATTTCCCTTTAAAATAATATCGTTTCAAAACATAAACACCTCATATTTACACTTTGATTTCTTAACAATTTAATATCAATCCTAAAGAATTGTCAAATTTCACTCAAGTTTTTCAAGCAGATTTAATACACAAAATTATTTAATCTTTTCATTTTGGATAATAATCAACAATTTAATTTAAATCAAAATCACTATCATTCCTGTTTGCATTATTTTCAGAATTTATTTGACTGTACAGTTTATCGAATATAGTTTTCTTTTCGGAGTTTTTTTGAATCTAAAACATGTTGTTTTCTATGGAAGTTCTCACTATATTTAAATCAGAATTTCCTAAAATAAATCAATCTACTATTTCTTGATATTTTTCTATTCAAGTTGTTCAATGGTTTTCTAGAAAATCATAGTTTGATTGGTTGAAATTTCAACGGAATTTAATGGAAACAATGATACTTTTAATAGATCTAAAAATAAAATCTCGAGTTCATTGTTTTCTAAAATTAATAAAACAAAGATATTATTTCTTGTCTAAAACTAAAAAGCATGAATTGGAAAAGAGTTTTAACTCTTTATTAAAATGACTGTGAATTTTTTTTCATAGATTGTACCTAACAATTTCCTGAATCTGGAAATAATTACTTGTTTTCTTTGTAAATTCCTCTTTACGTTGCTGATTGGAATTTCTTCATTCTCTTTCCTGTTGCTGAGTGAGATAGAGTTTACACTCCTTGGAAATCCATTATTTTCCTATTTAATGCCCTGTTCCTACTTCCTTAACTCATGTTGTCTTTCTACCTATCCCCCTTATTGTTATTCCCTCTTCCTTTCTCCCTTACCGCTTTTCTTTCTTCCTTTCTCCCTGGCGCCTCTTCCTTCCCTCCTATCTTCTTGCTACCTTGGGTGCATCCTTTACCTGTCTCCTCCTACGCATTACCTCCTCTTCCATATGCATGTGGTGGATAGGGAAACTTAATTGTAAACTGCACCCTCCTTGTCCTCTACTTTTGTGGGAATTAGAAGGTTAGATGAGGTAAATAAAATCACAAAACTCTCTCTTTTTCTGCACAGTTCTCTTTACTCTGGCTGACTCCTCACTTGTCCTTCTTCTTCCAAGAACGTGGGTGATTGGGGAGACTTCTTTGATCAGAAAATACTTAATGAATTTAAATTAAAAGAAAAAAATCCTCTCTAGTAAGTTGTGCGCGCATGGGAAGAATATGGGCAAAAAATAATATCAATGGAAAAATAACTCCTCATGTTTCACCCAACTCAAATGAATCCTTCCCCAAAATATTAATAATTCTCTCTGTTTTTTGTTCAATTTTAAAAAATGGATTTTCACTCTCTATTCCATTTCATATTTCTCTCTCTAGCTAATTTTTACTCTTGCAAAGTATTGGAGTTATTCACAAAGAGAGATCCACTTTTTGTGTTTGATCTTCAATTTATATTTTCAAACTCCAAGTTACTCAGTTTTGATATTTGATTATTTAAACATTTACATTTATTTTTCTTATTTATCAAATGAGAAAAATACAATTACATCAATTAACACTATTTTATATTTTAATAATTTTTTTATAATTAAAACTCTATTCCATTAATTTCAAATAAAAGAATCATTATTTTTAAATAATAACAAAATATTGAAATAAGGAATTTAATTATTTAAATAAGATCAATTTTCTCACAAAATACTCAAATCATCATTTAAAGCAAAATATTCTTTTCACATATATTTGAGAAATCAATCTTAACTTATTTTAAATTTTTAAGCATAATCATAACAAAAATACATTAAAATAATAACTAAGTGTGTGTGTGAGATTCCATCATCCTCATAAACGTCTAATTGCTAAAACGACTCTACCTGATCGATGTTCTCACCTTCACTCACGTTCACCTGTTCCTATTTTCACTTGCACTTGAATTTTCATTAGCAATGACAAACCCCAAATTTAATAAAAATGCATTTCAAATCATTGCAATTGCATTTCAATTTCAATTTCAATTTCAATATCACTTCCATTTAAATAATCATTTAACATAATAATTATCAATCTCATGATTAATAATTTTATATAATTAATCGACAAAAATCAATATGTGACAATCTTTTTCATTTGTCTTGTGTTTTCGTTATGGAGATGACACAAGGTGTTGATTCATTCAAGTCTCTTCCATGTTGACCCAAAACAAATTCTTTTTTTTTTCTCTCTTTGTGTCATTCTTCCTATTCCATACGTATTTAGGGAATAATGATAGTTCTGAGATCTCTAAAAAAAGTTTAACAAAGACATACTAACCCCAAATCCATGGATCCCTATGTGATTTTGGGATTTCATTTTAGGGGAAACCCCTTTTCATGATGTAGATTTATTTTAAAACATAGGGCTTGGCATAGGGCTCTTCGAGTAAGCTCTCATGTCTTATTTATTGTTAGAATTTATCATTTTCTACTTTAAAGTAATTTATCACAACATGGTGTTTAGAAATTTCTTTAAAGTGGGGGCATACATTGGTATTATTCTTTTGCATTTCTCATGTTTCATTATGTAGTCTTCTTACTTCATGTGATGTTTCTTTCACTTTGTGGTGAAATTGGGTGTGATTTCCTTAAAGAGTTTTATCTCTCTTAGCATATTATATTCCTCTTAGTGGCATGATGTGACACACTGCATCCCCTAAGTTGTGAATCCTCTATTCTTCGATTGGTCATCTCTTGGAGACATTAGGTATAATGTTCCCTAAGTTAAGACCCTACATGAACTAAGGAAAACTCCTTTGAATGTACCTTGCATTTATAATTTATTTTATATGGGCACCTTGCATAACACACTTTTCTTTCTTGTGGAGTCATCTTGTTTATTCATGAGTTTCAAGGATATGAATCTTTTCTTTCCTCATGAAGCTTGAAGTTCATTATTGTGTGGTACCTTATCAAAATTCTCAGGAGGTATAGCTTTGGTATGGTTATATGTATGGGATCCAAACTTAGGCCTGACTTTCCCATAGCCACTTGCTTGTTTGAGTGAGCACATATTGGCCACACGCATATGTGTCTCATTGGTGGCTCACCTAGTGGATGCCCTAAGGTTCCACTAGCCCTTATGAGTGTTCATTAGTTTGCATAAAATGGACATTGTCTCTGACTTATAAACTTTCTTGGACAAGCATCTTAGTTGAAGCTTGATCCACCCCCTTTTGTTTGTTTTCTTTCTCCTTTTCTTTGGTAGTGTATGCTTGTGCCTTGTTGGTTATCCTTATATTATTCACATGTGTGTTCTTTTGTGCCTATCTTTTTTTTCCATAGTATCTTTATCCTGGGTGCTTTTGCAACCCTCTTGATGCAAGTTTATCTACTTTAGTGTGAGTTTGAAGAAATTTTCTCCTCTCACTAAAGTGGGGGCTAAATGTAGTGTAGGAAATGTATCCCTTTAAATTTTCACACTTTTTTGGACCCTCTCTACTAAAATTGGGCTTCTTTATGCCTTATTTGGTCTTAT
The DNA here is from genome assembly GCA_007115665.2 of Sequoiadendron giganteum. Lineage (NCBI taxonomy): Eukaryota > Viridiplantae > Streptophyta > Pinopsida > Cupressales > Cupressaceae > Sequoiadendron > Sequoiadendron giganteum. The sequence continues at coordinate 92,066,780 of CM021107.1, forward strand.
TTTGCATCCACAAGATTTAAATAATGCATCTTTTTGAGGATAATCCCAACATATATCAAATGACCAATCAAAATTTAATGATTTTGGATTATATGGCCTAGATTTAGTGATCTCAGACTCATACACCACATCAGGCATATGGTTCCCACCTACATTTTAAAGCCTGGATCTAAATTTGGCATTAAATTAAATATTTCTTGAAAAATGTGTCCCAAGCTTAGATTAATGGGACTCATATGCCCCAATTGGTGTATGAGTCCTGCTTAGCTTAGACCTAATTTAAAATCAAAATCATTGGAAAGATTTTATTCTCCAAGATCTAATGTCAACTAGTAGTGATCCAATTTTGAGAAATTTGTGATAAAAAAGTATAAATACAAGGTTATTTAACATATTTTCTCCTAGCAAGTTTACAAGCAATCCTAGCAATTTTCATGAGCAAGTGTGATCTTTAAAGAATTCAAGTATTCTAGAATTTTCAAGAATTATTCAAGATTCATGCATCATGTCATAGTCATCATGCATCATTTTTATTTTTGAGCTAGCATTTGTGATGTAGGGTTTTATGATTCAAGCAAGAATTCAAGTCAAGATCCATATCTTTCAAGCAATATTCAAGATCTACATTCATGCTAGCCATTATATAAAAGATTCCAAACTTTTATTCAAGGGTTTGGTCAGATACAAAATTGCATATTTGTTAATTCATCATTCCTTCATTCTATTTCTATTCATTTCAAGGTTTGATTACCAAAACGGGGTTTGACCAAGGCAAACCTCTATCCACTAACAAAAAAAAAAATTTCCCTCTATTTGATGTGTGATTTGTATATTTAGGTTGAAGAACCATTCAAGAGAAATATTGGAGAAATTTTTCAAGTTGTCGAAGTCGTCACCTTACTTGCAAGATCACAGAAAGTCACCTAAAGATTGCAATTCAGTGATTTAGACTCCAAGATTTGGTAGGAAAGAAGTTGCGGGAAAGCATTAGAGGTTAAAATAATTTTAGATCAACCCTAATACTAGGACTAAATCAACACTTGTTGCATATGAGTCTTAATATACCTAATTTCAAACATTTCTAGTAGATCTTGAGTTACCAGTTCTAGATACCGATTTCTATTAGAAACCCTAATTTGAGACTAAATGACCCCTACTAGCCTATGAGTCCTAGTGTGAATTAAAATTAAATATTTTTAGGATTTCAAACTCTCATTCAAGTTTCTTTAGTTTCTATGTGCACCTCTATACTTTACTAGTTTACTATTTTGATTTGAATTCATTTCTACGTCATTTATTTAAGTCTTACATGTTTTTTACATTTCTTGTCTTTCCTTTCCCTTGCTTGGTGGTGAATCCCCTTTATACCTAAAATAACACCCTAGGACACCTTATTGTAGATATCTTTCCCTCATTCCATCCTTGGATTGAGATCTCTAGGGTTTCCTTGAATGAAACTTGAAGGAAATTGGTGGTTGTATCTCCAAAAACATTAGAACTACTATTTTCTAGGTTTTAGCTACATTATCACATTAGCTCAACAACATGTGTGACTTTGAAATGATGATTGGATCTTTGATTGTTGCAATAAAATTCTATAATTATTCCCTTGAATGCATTATAAATTATTTTTAATGCTCTATAATGCTTTATAATGGTCTCTAATGTTGTAGTAAAAGTACTCTTGATTGCTCATGAAATTCTAGATTACTTATTATGAAACTATGTGAAATAGCCTTATATTTATATATAACTTATCATAAATTTAAAAAATTCAAATAACACAATCTAACATCAGATCTAGTATTTCAAATCATTAAAATACTACCCAAAACATATTCCAAGGGGTCTCCTAGGGTTAAGTGAGGGCCCATTTTCCATGTTGCAAATGGGTCCTAGAACACTTAACTAGGAAAAACTTTGGGGGATGTAAATGTTATGTTAAAAGGGGGTACTAGGACCTAGTGAGGACTCATTCTCCAAGTGGTGAATAGGTCCTAGGCGAGTAGCCTAGGACACATACCTTGTAAAATTAAGTGTTGTGTAATATTATTTATGAATGTCAAGCTTTATCCATCCAAATCTATGATTGATTAGGCTTGGATTTGAATTAAAGGGGCTAATTAAGCTCAATTAATTAATAAGGCCCTAGATTAGCGTGAAAGTGTGAAGATTCACTTTACAACACCCTAAATAAGGCACAATTAAGCCCATTTAATTTAGAATGGCCCGAAGATTAATGTGAATATATAAAACATATTGCAACACTAAATCAAGGAAACATTAGGTTCATTTTAATTATTCCCAAAGTAAGGAAAAAGGAATACCTTTTCCATTACTACATATACATATATACACAAACATATTATACATACATATATATATATATGCAAGTGTGTAAATATTTATATTCATATGAATAAATGAACATATCATTGATAATATATATGTTTAAATTAATATATATTTAAAATAAATAAATATTATTATTTTACATAATGTTTTTAAGTGTAAAGAAAAGATATTAAAAATGTGTAGAGGGTTATGGTTAGGGTCAAGGCCCTGCCGCAACCTCTACTTAGGGAGGGGTCGAATCCCATAGGGGGCTATATCATCCCCAAGGGGAGTCGTGGTACCTCCTTTGGGGGTTTTGTTACATCCTTGTTAGGATCTGTGGCCTCCCAATGGAGAGTTGTGACCTCCCCACCCATAGGGGGTTGCATGCCCACACAAAATAAAAACAAACAAAAAAAAAGTGAATATCGTCAGTAGAAAATAAAATCCACACTATTAGAAGTATGTTATATACATCAATTTATATATATACATAGAGGTTTAATTTTATGTATAAGCACATAGAAATAAACCTCTAAAGAAAGAATGAAAATAAACACTTCTTAAATCTAAAAAATAGTGAAGTAAATAAGGAAAAAAAGAGGGAAACATGTGAAGGAAGGGAAGGATAAGGAACAATTTATTTCCATTTCCTTGGGAATTCTTCTCCAACTTGCAAATAAAGAAAAAAATATGAAAATCAAATGGGAGTAAGCAAATTTTATGAGACTCCTTATGCTTTAGGGTTAACTTAAGATACCTTAGATCTAAGGATTGTTATTTAATCTCATCCAACAACTAGGAATGAGTACACATTAGCTAACCTATTTATTAGTGTTCAATGTATTTAATTTCGCCTAGTGAGTAACTAGTTCATGGTTGGGACAATTTAACTAGGTTCTCTAGACTTTGAGTTGTGACTTAAAGTCACTTTACAAAACACCACAATAATAACCTTTGAAATTTAAAAACTTAATTGAATTAATAACTATGGACTAAAGTTAAGTTAATTATTGTTATTAAAACCCCTTACTAGTAAACCCCTTGCTACCTTGGAGTTGTAAATATTATATGAATTAATTATTATGGAGACAATTCTAGTGCATATATAATTCATGGAGCCTTCGAAATTGAAAAACTTAATGGAAGTAATAAGCTATGGAATAATATACAATTAATAATTGTCATTAAAACATCTTACTAGGAAACCCCTTGCAACCTTGGAGTCATAAATAAATTATATGAAGTAATTATTTCAAAGACAAGTCTAGTGTAGACATAGCTCATGGAATAGAGTGATTTTTATGAATTAAATTGAAGATGTTAATTAACGAATAAGGGTATAAATGAAGATCATGATACTGTACCTCAAGATTTGTGTTATTATGAATCTAATTGCAATACTATTAAATTAATTATTTTGGGTAAAGTTAGATATAAGAATTTGATTCCCTTACAAATCCAAATGAATGTCAAAATCATACAAAATAATCCAAGGTATTAAAGTTAGCTATGGAAAGGATTAATTTATTGCTTGAACAAGCATAGGATCAAATTAATTATTCTCACCATAAGAAAAAATATTTAAATTATTGAAAATAAAAGGGGTTAAATTATGAAATTCATTAATAACCTTACTACTAGGAGAATGAAGTCATATTATACCCACTCATACTTTGCTTAAATTAAACCTCTGGGCTAAAGATAGATTTAAAGAATCTACTCTCCTCAATAATAGTAAGGTATCTAACCTATGTTTGAGTCAATTATTAAAATGGTGTTCTTAGACGCAATTAATAATTGACAAACCATTAGTCTTAGGAGTTAGCCTTATGGATGTAATTTGGTAGAAAGAAACTTGAATACTAAGTTCAATCCTATAAGCTATAATAAATGTGTTTCCAATGAAGTCCTATGCATGGGGGTATGTGCAGGATCATCATGGAAAAAAAGGCCCTTAAGTGGCGATGAAAATTCAAAAAATCAGGGTTAGGCAACTTGATGTAAAAATTTGAATAATTTATCTATATTATTTCAAACATATGTAAGAATAGAATTCATAGAAAATTAAATCTAGTTTCTAAACTATTAGGGTTTTTTTTTTTAAAATAAATCTATTCAATGAAATTTTAAAATTTCAATGCAGTAGTACTTAAATTTCAGGGAAAAAATAAGTAGGTGTCTATCTGACCACCCTAACCACAATAAAATGATAATAATTTTTTATAAGATTTTAGATATAAGTAGAGGAATCATGTGTCGATGTGATGCATATTTTTTTGTAATTTGTTTCCAAGTAAATAATTAATTATCATTTTTTTATTAAAACTTAAAAAAAACTCGTATGTCTGACCACCTTAACTTGGTCAAAACTTCATGAAATTCCTTTTTTTTAATCCTATAGTATGTGAAGCATAGAATGTGACACATGTTTCAGATTCAAAAAAAATGATATTGTTTGAAAGCTATAGATATTTTTTAATCAGTCTATCAATTAGGACTTTAGTCATAATTCAAATAGAAAATGAATAATAATTATTTATTAAATTAAGAGTAAAGCATAATTTATATTGGCAGAAAGTTGAGAATTTCCTTTAAAAACCCTTTTCGTTTAATAAATTTTGGGTAAAAAAAAATCGTCTGCCACATGAGCCATCATATCACTTACATATCACCACTTTTTTGCCCATCATGATCCTGCACATACCCATGGTCATAGGGTGAATTCCTTGAAGTAAATTTCCACATGCTTGAAATGGAATGTCGTACAACATAAAAAAATTTAGCTCAAATAATTGCTAGGTCATATGTATACATACACACTTCGGTGACGATAAGTACTTAATTAATATTTGAAAAAAAGTTATTCAAGTTTTCTAAGAAAATATTTTGGGCATTAGATAGAGCTGCTCATATATAGGTCAAACAGCTGATAATATTAGATCAAATTATTAAATAAATTTTGATCTATGTACATTCTACACTTGAAATAAATTAAAATATGTAGGGGAAGCTTAGTGTGAAATTTCCTTCCTAATGCCAATTCTTAGAAGAGAAATGTAGAAAGTACATTCAATTTCCAATTACAATTCATTAAATATGCATATTACTAAAAATAATAGAGTAAACAATCTAAACAACACATAGAATGAACACCAGATTTACGTGGGAAAACCCTTATGGGAGAAAAACTCACACACCAAGCAAAGTAACTTTGTATTATAGTAAATGATGATTACATACAAAGTTATAGACTTGTGCTTCCAAATGTTAACTCACATTATTAAGTTCAACAACATTGCATTTCCATGATCAAACTCTCAATCAATCTCTATTATAGTATATTTCCATGTTTCAATGCATTTAATACCATTCTCATAGTATTCACATTCACATAAGATTACTCTCCACATGCGAGGAACCCATTCATTTTATATAATTGATCACTTCATATTCCATCACAATCAAAAATAATAATTAACTTTTCACAAAATATGTATCACAACTTTGGAGAGACTAGAGTTAGTCTCTCACTGAAGTCTTTATGTCATCTCAACACAAGCTTGTTATCCATACTTGTTACTCACCCCTTTGCATTTGGGTATCGATGAGAGTGTAATATATCTCTCGCCAAAGTTATAATATCATCGGTCCACTAGCTTTGTCCCATCTCACAGTCTCGACTCCATCAACATTTTGAAGAGAGTAATTTCAATCTTGTTGTGAAGTTACTTCATTTTACCAATAAGATCCTTTAACGCCAATGTAACTGCAAACTACATATATGATAACCATTCACTATTTTATACACTCCATCAGTAGTTCGATGGAACACCTTTCATTGTTTCGATGATAAAAACAAGTCACCTCGATGCAGTCTCATCAGATTATTAGGGAAACAACTTAGAGACTCTCTTTGACACATATATGTCTTGTCAATGATACTTCTCCTTATCGCCAATGCAACACTAAAAAACATAGTCCTTTCATGAGTCTGGACTCTAGGTTTCCCAATAATTGATGCCATAGACAACACCAGTAAAGCATACAATGGAACTCTGAAATCCAATGCCCGATTAGCTATAAAACTTATAAGGATTTTACCATGTCTAGTAAATGTCAAGACTAAAGCCCAAACTTTGAAACTGCATAACTTCTAATAATTTTTTTGATTTCAAAGAGCCTTAACAAATAAGTTTGAGACACCCCTTTCTCAACATTCTCCCACTTGATGAATAATTTAATGGCTCCTAAAAAACATTTGAATTCACTAAATATCATAGGCCACAAGGCCCATTGAACTGGTACACCATTTGAACTTATTCATTCTCACAAGCTTTGGCAATGCATCAACAACATTTTCCAAAGTATCAACCTTTTCTAGATTAACGTTTCCATCCTCCACCATATCATGAACAAAGTGATAGCGTATGTCAATATTGTAGAAGTTGTGAAAGCCAACTTCACAGATCCTAAAGATCGCCTGCATGCAAATAACCTGCCATAGAAAGGAAGAGATGGAGATAAAAAAGCAAGGGTGCTCTAAAAGCTAAAGTTTCATTAATTAGAGAGGGAATAAAATAAAATACAATGATCAATCCTTATAAAAGGAGATTGTGTAACCCTAAAGAAAACCTAAAGGGAAAATGTATTCAATAATTAAAATAATTATTAAATACCTACAATGCATAGCTAAGTGAATCTTAAGAAAGGAATAAAAGGTGACTTAATTAAACTAATTCACTAAAATAAACCTTTTACTCTAACACCCCCCATTAATATGAACTTAGGGTGTAGCTACAATGTAAATGCATGAAATAAGTGTAACTACAAGAAAGAAAGGAAACAAGGGTCTCGACAAGAAGGCCTAATCAGGTACCCATGTACAAAAGCAATGCAAACTAAAGGAAATAGGGCAAAGGAGAAAACCCTGTGGGAACAAAACTCCTCCCCAAAATAGAATGCAAAGAAAGGAATGAAATACACTAATCAAATAAGGATAGGAGGTGGATTACATGATACCCCCAAAGAAAACTTCTATCATATAAGTACATATACAATGGTCTCCATAAGAGAGATAGAAATAGACAAGAAGGCCCCCCAACAATGAAGAAACTCATGTCACAATGGTAGATGCCTGATGTAGAATCCAAAAAGAGATCCTAAAGAAAAAAATTATATTCCTCCCCTTGGGAAGAAATGGATCCAAAGGATGACATCGAAGAAACCCTGTGAAAAGTGATGAACCAATATGTCTCAAGATGTGTTCCATGATAGGATGCTGAAGAATCTCTTTGTCTGAACTGAAATAAATGATTTCAAATCTAAAATGATCTAGAGAATCTTGAAAGGCCACCTCTAAATTCATTGGTAATGGTGAGCATATACTAATAACCTGACTTTCAAGGTAGAGGAGATGAATGTCCTCAAAATAATCCTCCAAATTTTCAATATAGGACTTCACAAATAAAAAAGATATGTCTACAACATAAGAGTGCAAAGTAGCTATGTCTAGAAGATGAATGATGCCCTACTACACTAAATGAGGAAGAACAGGAGATGATGATGAAGTCTCAATCTGAAGAGTGGGAACATGAAAATAATTCTTTGAACCATCAACACATGCAAGATCTGTGAGATACTCAAGCTCCTCTAGAGTATGATTATCATAGGGTACGAAATCTACATCTGCAAGAAGGATGAGACAATTTTCAATAGGATCATTTTGGAATGGAGGGAAATTAGAGTCTCCAATAATATCCCAAAGACGTTGCCAAAGTGTGTGAGGAAAATGAACGTTAGATAAAGCACACAAAGTGTCAAAATCAACACTACAACAAATAACCCCTACAATGTGATCCTGAATAATAACCCATCAAGATAAACCCCTTGATGTGCCTACTGTAGGTATGAGTCCATACAAATGAGGCAACATACTAAGCCACCTGAGATGTGTCAGGATGCTATGGCGCCAAGACTCATAGTTTTCCTTATCCAACTTGATCACATAAGGGTGAGTAGAGAAACCCATGATACTCACTCAAATAAAAAATTAGATACTAAAACTCTCAAAAACTATAAATTAGATCAACATAGCCCATCTCACGCAAACAAATCAAATGTAGGTGCAAGAATGTCCAATTAATTAAGCAAGTGTAAAAAAAACAAAAAGCTAAATAAAATCTACCTAGTAAATTTTATGATCAACCAGCTATAGATTTGGAAAGAGCACTAAAACACATTTCCAACGCCTATTCATTTGTGAAAAATGGAGTTCAAATGCAAAAGTTATGCCCTTTGGAGTGAAAAACAAAAGTTTTGACTTTGACTGGAAAGAATGATAGAAAAAAAGCAACAAAAGAAAAAGATACCTACACCACTGGATCCAAATTTGAATAAGCTTTCCGATGGTATCTCATTTTTGAAAAACAAAGACCGTATGCCCATTTTATGCCCGATTTAGTGAAAATACCTCCAAAATGCTCAAATAGGCCTCCTTCAAGCCCTGGGGACTAAAAATATTTTGGCCCCTGGTCCTATCAGCGACTAGGGGTTTAATGCACAGGGTCTAGGCCAAAGCCCCTAGTTGGCTATGTGACCGTCGGCTAGGGTTAAGTAGTCGGCTCCTAGTTCCTTATAAAATCGGAGGTTGTGAGTTTAAGCCCGCGGGGGCAAAGCGTTGTTGGAGTGGTGAGTTGGGGTGGCCGTGAGGCACCAAGGGTGGCACGGCGGTGGTGTTGGCTAGTGGCCGCCACCCAAACCAACAACAAAATCCTTTTATATAGGTAGCGCCCCAAAGTTTTAAAAAAAATTGACTTCTTTTTTTTATTTATTTATTTTTATTTTCATGCGTTTGATGCCTCGAAAAGTGTGCCCTGAGGCCGTATGACCTTAGGGCCAATTTTTTTTTTCCTTTTGTTTCAACTGTGGCTAAAATGGATGAATGAACAACTGATTTAGGGGTTTTCAGGCACTACGAACTCAATGTTGAGGTTCGTTTGGGCTCAAAAGGCTCCGATCAAATAGGTATGCCCTAGATCAAGAGAGGCAAACTCTAAACCCTTGAAGCTCCAAAAATCCTTTAGAATCCAAACAAGAAGAAAAAAATCTGGAGCTCTGATACCATGTAGAAGTTGTGAAAGCCAACTTCACAGACCCTGAAGATCACCTACATTCAAATAACGTATCACAAAAAGGAAGAGATGGAGACAAAAAAGAAAGGGTGCTCTAAAAGCTAAAGTTTCATTAATCAGAGAGGGAATAAAATAAAATACAATGACCAATCCTTATAAAAGGAGATTGTACAACCCTAAAGTAATCCTAAAGGGAAAATTTATCTAATAATTAAAATAATTATTAAATACCTATAATGCATAACTAAGTGAATCTTAAGAAAGGAACAAAAGCTGACTTAATTAAACTAATTAAGTGAAATAAACCTTTTACTCTAACAAATATGTTTTGTCTTGGCATTAAAAATTGAATTTTTCACAAAAAAAATAGCACTCTAATTGTCACAACAAATAACAATCTTCTTTGCATCAAAACCAATGTCAGATAACAAATTTCTAAGCCAAAACTCTTCCTTAAAAGCATGAGTGGATTCCATGTACTTAGCCTCGTTAGTGGACAAAGTGACTACAACCTACTGCTTTCTCATCCAACTAATTGCACAACCATTTGAGATGAACACATATCCATTGGTGGATCTCTTGTAGTCAATGTCCCCTGCCCAATCAAAATCCACATATCCATGAATGCTATCTGAACTCTAAGATCCAAAAGAGTGTCCATGATAAAATAAATCATACTTGAAAGTACCTTTCAAATATCTAAAAACTCTATTCATAGCATCCCAATGTGGCCTTCTTGGATTAGCCATAAACCGTCTAAGTACTCCCTCTGCTTAGGTAATTTTTGGCATTGTACAAACCATTCTGTACATTAAACTACCAAGTGCACTTGCACAGGGAACCTTGGTCATTTCCTCCATCTTAGTAGGAGATTTGGGACAATATTCAACATATAGTTTCATTCCTTGCAACACTAGAACAACTAATTGATTGCAATCTATCATGTGAAACCTTTCAAGGACAACACTAATATACTTCCTCTGGCTGAGCTAAATTTTTCTATTTCCTCTATCCCTTCTAATTTCCATCCCTATAATACCTAGTTGTACCTAGATATTTTATTTCAAAATGTGTTGAGAAATGAGATCTTAAATCAGATATCATAGCCTTACCATTCCCAATGAATACCATCTCATCCACATATAGGGAAATAATAAGTAATTGAATATTTTTAGTTTTAGAGTATACACAATGATCTAATTTTGATCTCACAAATCCCAATGACAACACAAAATTTTTAAACTTTTGATACCACATTCTGGGTGATTATTTTAAACCATATAAATATTTCTTTAATTTACAAACCAAACTTTATTTATGGTTTTCAATGAAGTGCTCTAGCTAGGACATATAATTTTTTTCTTCAAAATCTCCATGAAGAAACACTATCTTCACATCCGGGTATGTGCAGGATCATGATGGGCCAAAAAGTGGCGATATTTAAGTGATATGATGGCCCATGTGGCTGACAACTTTTTTTTACCCAAAATTGATGAAATAAAAAGAGTTTTAAAGGAGATTCTTAGCTTTCCACCAATATAAATTATGATTTACTTTGAATTTAATAAATAATTATTATTCATTTTCTATTTGAACTATGACTAAAGTCTCGATTGATAGGTTGATTGAAAAAAATATATAGCTTTCAAAGGGTATCACATTTTTTGAATTTAAAACATGCATTACATTCTATGCTTCACATACTATAGGATTAAAAAAAAAAGGAATTGAATTTCATGAAGTTTTGACCAAGTTAAGGTGGTTAGACGTACAAGTTTTTATATTTTTAAAAGTAATAAAAAAATCATAATTAATTATTTACTTGGAAAAAAATTACAAAAAAATATGCATCAGATCGGGACATGAGTCTTCTACTTATATATAAAATCTTATAAAAAAATATTAATAATTTATTGTGGTTAGGGTGGTCAGATAGACACCTACTTCTTATTTTTTCTCTGAAATTTAAGTACTACTACATTGAAATTTCAAATTTTCACCAAATAGATTTTTTTTAAATAAAAATAAACCTAGTGGTTTAGAAACTAGATTCAATTTGCAACAGATTCTATTCTTACATATTTTTGAAATAATATAGTTAACTTATTCAAATTTTTACGTCAAGCTGCCTAACTCTGATTTTTCTAAATTTTATTGCCACTTAAAGGCCTATTGTTTCCATGATGATCTTGCACATGCCCATCCATCTGCTCAACATTTAAGTCGTACGCTATTGTAAGTTACAACAAAAATTTGATAGATGTTAACTTAACTATAGGAGAAAATATTTCTCCATAATCAATTCCCTCTACTAGGGAATAACCTTTCATGGCCAACCTAGCTTTATACTTCTCAACACTTCTTCCACCCAGACCTATCTTCTTTTAGAATACCTATTTACAAAAAACCAACTTTCGACTTTAGGAAAAGGTTCCAAATCCTAAGTTTCATTCTTTTTCAATGGTGTCATTTCCTTATTCATGACTTCCAACAAGGAATCTGAATCAGACATAGTAATAGCCTCTTTCACAATCCTAGGCTAATTAGTTCTAGTAATCAAATAATAGTCACAACTAGAATCAAACATAGAATACCCAAACCTCTCAGGTTGTTGCTTCTCATGCATAGACCTCCTCATAGGTTGAGGCTCAAGTTCTTCTTCTTGTTCATAAATCTTAGAACTTATTGAGCTCTCCTCAGTATCAAGTACACTTGGAGTTCCTAGTTCGTCTTTATCTAGAGCTAGAGGAATCTCCACTAACTCCTTCTTTCTCGCTTCTTTCATCTCTGAATGCAAATCTACTAAAGAAGATTTTGACTCACAAAATATTACACTTCTTTTATATAATTCCTTCTCAGTAATTAGATTCCAAAGCTTCTATCCTTTCACACCAATTCCATAACCAATGAAGATACACTTTACAACCTTGTTTTCCAATTTAGACCTTTCCTCATTTGGCACATAAGAATATGCTTCACAGCCAAATAATCTCACATGTATTCAAGAGGGCTTCTTACTAGACCATGCTTCTAGAGTTTTTTATTAACAAGCATCAAATTAGGTGAATGATTAATCAAGTAACTGAAGGGAAAATAGGCATGGATCTAGAGACCCAATAGTGCGGAATACATTCACTTAATACAACATAGGAGAAAAGCATAAATAGTTTCAATAGCTTCTTAAACTACTTGAGATGAATACAACTATAAAATAAATATTACACAAAGTTGAGCATTCACAGTTCACACCAGATATATGTGGAAAAACCTTTTTAGGTAAAAAACCCACCACACAAATTCCAGACTATTTGTATTACAGTAACACAATAGTTACATACAAAATTACAATCTTTTGAGATTAGCTCACAACAACACTCGAAATCACTCTCACTCTTATAATGCTCTCTCAGAAAAAACATACAGTTCAAATTCTCTCCTCTGCAATAAAGTAATTCTCTTCCTTAAGTCAGATGTTGCATTTAATTCTATCAGTCAACTGCCAATCACTAGGTACAATCATGTCTGATTCAATCGTACCAAAGATCTGCCCATACCGATCTCATTGCATCAAGCCACCCATGCCATAACTACTTTACCCAAATCAAGTTATGTTTCCCACCCTTAATCGACCTCCAATTACTGCTGCTATGACTTTGGCCTCTAGCCAATTATCGCTTTGACACTGCACCACGTGTCTGCATTCCATTCACTATCCGCTTCTGACATTGAGTGCAACTTGGTCAAACCAGTCAATGAGCTCATCCGAGCTCTCTACAGTCTTTACCATACTACCGTAGACCCCACCCGACAAGATCGCGGTATGGAGGTAAGCCAACCAAGTCCACCTGAGCTCTATCGCTCAATTTACTGCGCTACAACAACCGGCTCCAAGACTCAGCGTGGTACAGCGGTAGTCAGCTTGGCTGACCGCTGGTGGTCTTACTACAGCAACTACGGTCAGCCTCTGGGCTAGCCGCGGTAAGGCAGTAACCGCTAGCCAGGCTGCTGGCGGCCTTACCACGGCCACCGCAATTAGCCTCTTGGCTGGCCATGGTAAGGAAGTAACCACTAGCCAGGCCACTAGTGGCCTTACCATGGCCACTGTGGTCAACCTCTCGGTTGGCTACGATAAGGTGGTAACTGCCACCAAGGCCACTGGTGGCCTTACCGCAGCCATCGCGATCAGCCTCTTGGCTGGCCGCGGTAAGGTGATAACCGCCAGCCAGGACGTTGGCGGCCTTACCACAGCCACTGTGGTCAGCCTCTTGGCTGGCCATGGTTAGGCAGTAACCGCTAGACAAAGGGGAAGATCGATATCACGGCCATCGCAGTGAGAAGAAAACTACATGTGGTATGGTGGTAACTACCAAACCCTTCACTGTGGTACCACCAGAACATAAAAGAAGACTACAGCGGTATGGCGATAAATGCAGGAATGAATATTTTTAACGCCAAGGCAAGAATGAAGGGGCATAAAGTTGTAAATTGAGACATAGTTTCTCAACAAGCTCCTACTTGGTGAACATATCCAACAACCCCATTGCAACAAAAATCACTGTCTGTCATAGGCCCCAAGGCCCATCGATTCTACGCACCATCTAAACTTGTCTGTGCTAACCGGTTTTGTCAAAGCATTTGCAACATTCTTCAAGGTGTCTACCTTTTCCAGACTGACCTTACTATCTTGAACCATATCCCTTACAAAATGATATTGCACATCAATGTGCTTGGTCCTAGCATGAAAAGTTGGATTCTTCGCCAAACATATGGCACTTTGACTGTCACAGCAGATCGAAATCTGCCTAGCATTGAATCCAATGTCTGAACACAAATGGTTTAACTAGACAACCTCTTTATGGGCGTGAATTGCAGCCATGTACTCTGCCTCTTTCATGGATAAAGCAACTATGACCTATCACTTTCACATCCAACTGATTGCTCCACCATTAAGCATGAAAGTGTATTCGTTGGTGGATCACCTACTGTCAATGTCCCCTATCCAATCTGAATCAACATACCCAAGGATGCTGAGAGTCCTTTATGATCCAACCAAATTTCCATGGTAACACAGTGCATAATCTAAAGTCCCCTTCAAATACCTAAATACTCTCTTCACAGCATCCCAATGGGATCTTCCTGGATTTGCCATAAATCAACTTAGAACTCCCACTGCTTGGGAAATGTCTATTCTTGTACAGACCATAGCATACATCAAACTACCAACAACACTTGCATAAGGCACACTGGTCATGTCCTCCATCTCAGTATTAGACTTTGGACAGTCTACAACAAATAGCTTAGTTCCATGCATGATTGGAACAACAAGCTATTTGCAGTCATCCATGCTAAACCTCTCCAGAACTGTCTTCACATACTTACTTTGACTGACCCAAAGCTTTCTGGTAATCTCCGTTCCAAGAATGTACCTAGCTACACCAAGATCTTTCATTTTGAACTTTGCATACAACTGAGATTTAAGATCAGAAATCATAGTTTTGCTATTTCCAATGAATAACATATCATCCACATATAGGGTAATAAGAAGCACACGATCATTCTCAGATTTATAATAAATGTAATGATTAGATTTTGATCTCACAAATCCAATTGACAACACAAACATGTCAACTTTCTAGTAACATTCTAGGAGATTGTTTTAAACCATACAGAGATTTATTTAATTTGCAAACCAGATTTTGTTTACCTCTTTCAACAAAATGCTTAGGCTAGGACATGTAGATCTCTTCTTCCAGCTCACCATGGAGAAACGTTGTCTTCACATCCATCTGTTCAATTTCAAAATCATACATAGCTACTAAAGACAATAAAATTTTGATGGATGTTAGCTTTGCTATAGGGGAGAAAATCTCTCCATAATCAATTCCCTCAATTTGAGAGAAACCTTTTGCAACCAACCTAGCCTTATACTTCTCAACACTTCCATCAAGGCCTATCTTCTTTCTAAATATCCACTTATAGCCAGCAGGTTTTTTCCCTATAGGCAGTGGTACCAAATTCTAGGTATCATTCTTTTTCAAAGAATCCATCTCTTCACTCATGGCCTCCAGCCAAAAATTTGAATCAGCCATGTTGATTGCTTCTTTTATAGTCCTAGGTTCATCAGTGCTGGTTAATAAGGCAAAGGCACAATTTGAATCTAACATAGAGAAACCATAGCTATCAGGTTGCCTTTTTTCTCGTGTAGATATTCTTATAGGCTGAGGTTGTTCTTCATCATCAGAACTTCCAAAGCTTCTTGAGCTCTCCTCAGTCTCAGGTACACCATGCATATCTTCCCTTTCTAGAATTTAGGGAATTTCAACTGCATCCTTCTTCTTCTCACTCTGATTTGTCACAGGCTACTGATCACTTACTGAAGGTTTTAGCTCATGAAATATCACGGTTCTTCTATACAAAACCTTCTCAGTAACAAGGTTCCAAAGCTTGTATCCTTTCACACCAACTCCATAGCCAGTGAAAATACATTTGATAGCCTTATTATCCAGTTTAGATCTATTTTCATTTGGCACATAAACATATGCCTCATAGCCAAACACACAGCCATGCCTCAGAGAGGGATTCTTACCAGACCATGCTTCCAAAGGTGTCTTGTCAACAAGAGTTGAACAAGGAGATTTATTTATCAAATAGCATGTTTTAGCCACACCCTCAGCCCAAAAATTTTGCTCCAAACCAGCACCACTCAGCATACCCCTTTCCTTTTCCATCAACATCCTGTTCAACCTTTCAGCAACTCCATTTTTCTGTGGAGTGTAAGGCATTTTCTTGTGCCTTTTAATTCCATGATCAGTGCAATACCTTTCAAAATCTGCAAAACAAAATTCACCACCATTGTCTATCCTCAAACATTTGTTTTTCCTTCTAGTCTGATTCTCAACCAAAGATTTAAATTCTTTAAACTGATTGAACACTTCTGATTTACTTTTAATAAAGTATACAAATGCCCTTCTCGAATAGTCATCAATAAAAAAAACATAATTTCTGACTTCAATAATGAAGGAACATTAACTGGACCAAACACATGAGAATGAACATAATCCAGTATACCCAAAGATTTATGAGGACTAGAATAAAAAGAAACATGGTGTTGTTGCCATACATGCAATGTTCAAAAAAAAAAAAAACTCGAGGTTAAAATCATCAAGCCCTTCTACAATATTTTTGTTCTTTAAGTTTTCAAACCTTTTTCACCAATTTGACCAAGTCTATGATGCCACAACATAGTCTTCTCAGCTAGGATTTTTACCTCCATAGCATTTGCAGCCAGAGAAGATTCTTCATCTTTCTCTATAGGTACAACATTGCATGGCTTTACAGAGGCACTGTTACAAAGAACATAACATGCATCCATCTTGTACATAGTGCTAGTATGATCACCCTTAGCTAGCACCATTGCACCTCTAGCCATTTTACATTCATTACTTGTAAAAAAAACTTCTACACCAGCATCATTTAACTTACTGACAGAAAGAAGATTTTGAGCCAGACTAGGTATGTGAAGTACGCCACCAATACCTTTGACTCTCCCATCAGGAAACTGAATTCTGACTCTTCCTCTACCAACTATTTCCAATGTTGAATCACTTGCCAAGTATACCTTTCCACTATCATACTTCTCATATTTAGAGAATCATTCTCTATTAGACATCATGTGAAAAGATGCACCTGAGTCAACCAACCAGACATCATCTGATGCCTGAGTTATCAAGGGTACTACAATGAAGGAATCTACATCACTTTGAGAAGATTTCTTTTTAGAATCATTCTTCTTCTTCTTCTCCTTGTAGTCCTTCCTGATATGACCAGGCTGCCCACAGTTCCCACATCTTACCTTGAAATTTTTACCAAGAGACTTTGATCTCCTTGCAGATTTGGATTTCAACTTCTTATCTTTCTTCTTTCCCTTCTCCTTTGTTCTACCTCGAATAGCAAGAGCCTCTTTGGACATCTCTAAAGACTTCCTCCACATCTCTTCAAATAGAAATAAGGCAAAAACGTCTTCCATCTTGAAAGTGGCAGTAGTGCTTCCAATGGCCATCACAAGATGATCCAAACTATCAGGTAACGAGCACAATAAGAGCATGCAACGATTCTCCTCCTCTATCCTTACACCTATAGAATCCAGTTGAATAACACTCATGTTAAACAAGTTTAGATGATCTATAACAAATGCACCTTCTTCCATCTACAAGGAGTACAACTTCTTCCTCAAGAATAACTTATTTACTAGAGACTTTCCCTGATAAATATCACCAAGCTTCGTCCATAATAAAGCTACAAACTGCTCCTCATGGACATTTAGGAGAACATAATTGGCTAGACTTAGTCTTATAAAACCTCTTACTTTTCTATCAGCAAGATTTCAAGCTTCTTATGCTATACTTTGTGGCTTTGTTCCAGACATTGCAATCCAGAGGTCTCTATCCACAAGCAAGTCTTCTATCTTGAGTTTCCATAACTCAAAGTTATTGCCATTGATTTTTTCAATGTCTACTCTACCAGATGTACTTGCCATCTCGAATAGAAACAAGTTTCAACAATGCAAGACTCCCACTGAAATAGTATTAGCACAAAAAACTAGTCTTTCCTACAAGAATAACACAACTGGCCAAGCTTTGATACCGCTTGAAGGGAAAACAAGCATGGATCTAGAGACCCAACAGTGCGGAATAAATTCCCTTAACACTAATACAACAGAGCAGAAAAGTATAAATAGTTTCAATAGCTTCTTAAATTACTTGAGATGAATACAACTGTAAAATAAATATTACACAAAGTTGAGCATTCACAGTTGACACCAGATATACATGGGAAAACATTTTCAGGTAAAAAACCCACCACACAAATTCTAGACTATTTGTATTACAGTAACACAATAGTTACATACAAAATTATAGTCTTCTCTGATCAGCTCACAATAGCACTCAAAATCACTCTCACTGTTACAGTGTTCTCTCAGAAAAAACATACAGTTTGAATTCTCTCCTCTGCAATAAAGTCATTCTCTTCCTTAAGTCAGACGTTGCATTTAATTTTATTAGTCAACCAAAGATCACCAAGTACAGTCATGTTTAATTCAATCACACCAAAGATATTCCCATACCAATCTCATTACATCGAGCCACCTAGGCCATAACTCCTTTACCCAAATCGGGTCTTGTTTGCCACCCTGAATTGACCTGCAATTACTGCTACTATGACTTTGGCCTCTAGCCAATTATCACTTTGACACTGAGCCACGTGTCTACATTCCATTCGCTATCCTCTTCTAACACCGAGTCCAACTCTGTCAAACTAGTCAATGAGCTCATCCGAGCTCCCTATAGTCTTTATCATGCTACTGCAGACCCCACCCGACCAGTTCACGGTATGGAGGTAAGCCAACTAAGTCCACCCAAGCTCTGTCACTCAATTTACCGCACCACCGTAGTTGGCTACAAGACTCACCATGGTATAGCGGTAGCCAGCTTGGTTGACCACTGGCGAACTTACCGCAGCCACCGCAGTCAGCCTCTTGGCTGGCCATGGTAAGGTGATAACTACTAGCCAGGCCATTGGTGGCCTTACCGTGGCCATCACAGTTAGCCTCTTAGCTGGCTACTGTAAGGCAATAACATCCAGCCAGGCCACTGGAGGCCTTACCGTGACCACCGCAGTCAACCTCTTGGTTGGCCGCGATAAAGCGGTAACTGCCAAATAGAGGGGAAGACTGATACTGTGACCACTACGGTGAGAAGAAAACTACGTGTGGTATGGCTGTAATCGCCAAACCCTTCACCGTGGTACCACCAGAACACAAAAGAAGACCGCAACGGTATAGCGGTAAATGCAGGAATGAACATTTTTAATGCCAAGGAGGGAATGAAGGGGCATAAAGGTGGAAATTGAGACATAGTTTCTCAATAGTAACATGTTGTAGTGACAAATTTAGCCATAAATGTCTAATCCAAACTAGCACTACTCAACATACTTCTCACCCTTTCCATCAATGTCCTATTCAAACTTTCAACAACTCCATTCTACTGTGCAGTGTAAGGTGTAGTTTTATTCCTTTTAATCCCATGGTCTGTGCAATATCTTTCAAAATCTGTTGAAAAAAAAATTCTACCATTATATGTCCTCAAGCATTTAATTTTTCTTCCAATGTGATTCTCTACTAAGATTTTAAATTGCTTAAACTGACTAAACACTTTTGATTTACGTTTTAGAAATTACACAAATTCTCTTCTCAAATAATCATATATAAATGAAACTAAAAGATAGGGGACCAACCACTGCAAGGCCTCAAGTCACGAAAAGCCAAGAGTGGAAAGGCTTCCCTAACTTACCTTAGTTAAAAGGAATTTTAGGATAGGAGGGATGAGAATGATGAATACTGTGAATTCCTTCAATTACTCTACAATCCTGAGAACTAAAAGGAGAGTAGGCGAGTCACTTTTCTAAGTCAGTTCTATGCCTCACGTAGCTCTCTATTTGAGGAAAAAATCACAGTTCTGGGAGGAAATCATGACACGCTGGCATCTCATAGGTACATTTGCATCCATATGACTAGATAACTAGAAAGATGAGATTAAAACACTAAATGAGAGACTAGCAGCCTAGTTTAGAGATTTTTGAAGTGATAAAATGAGATTAAGAAGGGTGAAATGTAAATATTGATATGATAAATGAAGTATATTACCAGAAGGGTGACAAAGAAAATTTCATAGACCAATCTCCTCACCAGCCTACTCCAAGCTCTCTCCACATGTACACAAAAATAGGGGGAAAGTGTTGGGGTTGTTTAGGGGCCTGCCTCAGTCAAACCCCCATTTAGGTGTTTCCACCTCCATGGACAACCAAGTTTGCAATGATAGTAATAAATATAAAGAAAAGAATACAAGCTACGTAAATAAAAGGAACTACAATACATTAAGTGCTTACTCAACTAAGATGATAGAGAAGATGAGAGGATATTACCACCTCCTTCCAAAATGCTCAAGGCTTGTGCAAGAGAAAATTAGAGTAACTCAAGCCTCTATTGCAATGGTGTGTGTCATACACTTGTACTATCGAAGTGATGGAGTGGTAGATTATTGTAATGGAGTGAAAAATGTTGCTACAAAGCTTGTGGATGCTTGAAAGAGTGGAGAATATGTGGAGATGAACTCGAGATCTTGCAAAACTCTTTCAAAAAATTTGTTGAAGAGCACTATGGATGAGAGAGTAAAGATTATGAAGAAAGGGATGAAAAATAGCCATATTTAGGTCATCAAACTGAAGAGGGGCATCACACTTCAACATTCAGTTGAAAGTCTAACATATCTATAGAATCCAGTCATAATAATATGTTAGGGACATAAGTGTGTCATGTGGATATCTACACGCTACACAGGCATCCCTTACAAAAACACCCCTATTGACACACAAAATAGGCACCAAGTGCGATGTGGACAATGGGCTTAATTGGAATTAAGCTTCTTCCTTAGGTTTTCTAAAGTGCAAGGGGGTAAAAGGGAATTTGCGTTAGGGGTGCAAATTCATGCTTATACATTTTTCCCCCACTTTAGCGAGAACAAGTACTGATGACTGCTTCCATAAAGTAGAGTAGTAAGAAGTAACGAGGTAAGAAGTGTATGCCTGAACTGATGAGGGAGTAGAGCATGGTCTAGCAAACTCAAAAGTGTAGGAAAGGACTTCCTAGTTCCATGAAACTACAAAGCTGAAGTATGAAAGAACCTCATAGGCTCACGGTCCTGCAAGGGAGGTATCCTTCAAGAAATATCACATGAAAGAAACTAGGAAAAGAACCTTACAAACCTGTAGACTTGCAAGGAAGGTATCCCCCAAAAACTCTCACATGAAGGAAACCAAGAAAGCACCTTACAAACCCGCAGACCTACAAGGAAGGTATCCTCCAAGAACTGTCACATGAAGGAAACCTAGAAAGCACCTTATAGACCCCTAGACCTACAAGGAATGTATCCTCCAAGAACTCTCACATGAAGGAGACCAAGCATAGGAGACTCCATAGAGTCAAATATAGTGACATGTTTACCTATAGATAGAAGACATCAGGAAATAGTTGCATAGGCTAGTGAACGAACAGTCATACAGACCATCACTAAGTTGTAAGTCTTTCAAAGGGGTCCCTCGGGAACCCCTTCAAAAGGAAGGAGGGTCCACTCAAGGGATGCACTATTTGAAAATTGAGGTCTAGTTGGGCTGCCCCAAAGCTAGACATAAGGATGCGAGGTAGGTCTAGTCAGGCTACCCCTAGACTAGATGTGAAGAAGTAAAACTGGTCTACTTGGGCTATGCCTGAGGTAGATGTGAAGATGTGATACTTGTCTAGTGGGGTGGCCCCTAGACTAGACGCCAAGATGCTGGGTAGGTCTAGTCATGTTGCCCTTGGACTAGACGTGAAATTGTGAAACTAGTCTAGTCAGGCTACCCTCAAACTAGGTGCCATAGGATTTTTTGAAAGATTTTGAAGGGGTCCCTTGAGAACCTCACATGAAAATGAGGGGTCCACTTAAGGGATGCACTTTTCAAAAGCTAATGTATTCTTTCTCAAATCGATCCATCATCAAGGAATCCTTTCAAAATATGTTCAGTTCATCAAGGAATGTGAAAGGAAGGAGATATGCCCATGCGAGGGGAAGACTAAGACCATTCCCGGATTGGAGGAGGGTCTCCAATTCCTTTCTTTATGAACCCTTGATGAAGGGAACATGTGCTATTAGAGCTTCAATTCGAGAATGCAATTCTAACAAAGATGTGTGTGAAGGGTCTTTGAGAAAATATTTGTTTGACAACAAATGAATTTTCTAAAGATTATGTAATGTAGAAGTAACGTTGTCACACATGAACGGGACAACTCAAGAAAAATGAGAGAAAGATAAAGGGAAAGGTTAAAGAAAAGAGATTGCAACAAAAGGACACAAGGGGATCAGGTTTCATGAGGTCAGATCTACCTTTATTTATAAGTAGTTGATAATAGCGGTAAGAGGCGAAGATCATCAATCCCAATCCAGATCAAGAAGAATGCACATAATACAAAGTAAAATAAAAAATTGGGTCAACATGGAAGGAGGCCTAGATTCTCTCAATGCTTTGCATCATCCCCACTTTGTTGAAATTCAATCACAAACATGGAAGAATAGAGATACACATAGAAGAAGGTTTACAAAAAAAGAAACCATGCCTATTTCCAAGCACCAACAAGGGTGACAAGGGTCATCCTGGCACATATAGCATGATCATCGGGGAACACATCACAACACATACACACATCTAATCTAAAGATCAAGAAGAGGGTCTCCCTTAACACTGGTCAACCAGGAGGTCATCAACTTCACACTCTAGATCATCGTAGTGGGAAGGATGATGAGCCTACAATAGTGTAGTGTTTAGGGGAGGAGCTTCCAATCCTCTCGCAATAAGGGCTAAGGAAGAGGGACTTGTAAGGTATTTGTCACTAAACTCTTGTTGGTCTAAGGTAAACAACTTTACGAAGATTACTAATAGGGTTGGAGGCATATTTTCATAGAATGTGGCAATGTGCAAGATATGGAGGCAAGTTGTTTTCTACCTGAAAATGATCCATGTAATGAATGTGATAGATTGTTGCCACATAATGATCAGCATTTTGAAAGTATGCCTGACTTTCAGATGCATAGTGATTGTGAACATGTTGATATTGTTGTGAATGATTTCCTGTTAGGAGGTACTAGCATGTTTAGTCAAGCAGATGGTTGTGATAAGACCAGACTTTCATATGGTCTTGATCCCTATTTTCAAATCATGCCACTTGATGAAAAGTCAAAAAATGAAGAATGTGGTAGTGATATGACCCTTTTGATCTGGTTGCGATATAATGAAGTTGAACAGAAAGCAAGTTTCAACTTGCTAAATGGCAGCCTAACACTTTATGTTTGCAAAGATCCAGTTGTGCATGTTGTTACAGTTTGACAAGTGCAAGCATGAATTGAGGGGGATTAGCTCTTTTCACAAGATTGTATTTGACACTAATTGGGTTGGAGGCATATTTTCGTAAAGATCACTAAATGTTAATGTGGCTTTTTAGGAGGATTGTTTATGATTTTTGTTACAGAAGTTGTAAACTCATTAACAGGGATCACCCTCCCGGGTCTTGCAGAGCCCAAAGTGTAGGAGGTTATTGTTAAAAAACAATCCTCGTTAGTTGGTCCAGGTCCTCCGAGATGCCCTTGATTGGAATTGGCAAGTCCATAGGTAGATTAGGAGACAAACCTGGTTTAACATGAAAAAACACCAACAAAATGGCGACTCCGCTGGGGCTGCACTCAAAGGTTTTGGTTGTAGGCGGTGCTGTTATAGAGTCATAAAAGTTCTGAATTATTTCTATAACCATTGCTGAAAATTATTTTTGCCTTATAGAGTCATGAGCTTGATAAGTCCATTCTCCTTGTTGGTTGAGTCAATTCTCATGAATGTTGCCAGAGAGTCTGTTGTAATTCATCTTTCAATGTAATTCTATCAAGATTTGTCCATACTTCATGCTTATTTCATAATACCTCACAAGTTGTGAGTGGCGACTCTGAGATCTATGCACTTGTGTGCATTATTTGAGAACAACTGGGAAAGAACCCAAAAGATTTGCAGTAGAGATGAAGCAGATTCAAGCTCTTGTGATGAAGTACCCTAACAAGTTGAGGAAGGAATCCATATGATGTCATATTGTTGGATAAGGCAATGTTGCAGTACTTATGCTAGTTATTAATGAATTTGACCTGTGAAGAATTTCCAGCTGTTCAAATTTTTGTCCTCTGCAAAGAGGTGGCAACTCTACCAAAGAACCTAATGAAGATGTGAATACGGTTCAAGATCTACAAATTTTTCCTATCAGAAGAATGATTTGCAATTGCTGCAATAGTTCTAGGTATTTTCACTCTTGTTTTTCAAGAAACTCTTTCTTGAAAACCATTTTTGAATTTTTTAGAAAGAAATTTGGTTCCCTATATAGTGAGTTAGCACTACCAGAGGGAAAGAATAGTAAATTTAACTTTGCACACTTTCATTTGCTGGATCTGCTAAATGTATTTTTATTCCCATTGAAAGTGTGTTGTCTAGTGCTCAAATATTTTCTCAAATGGATGGTTAGAATGAAGTTGTGTATTTTAATGGTTTCCATCCATTTTGTATTATCATATGTTGCAAGCTAGGGTTGTACCTATGTCAATCCTTGTCATAGTAGTTTTTTATTTGGTCATGCTTGTAACTATGCAAAGTTAGTGAGCTTTGATTTGTAATATCCATGGATTATCAGGGTAATATAACAATACCCAAGGATACTTTGATTCGGCTGGTCAGAAAGTGTCAGGACCTTCAGGAATCTAATACTTTGAAGTGTAAAAAACCAAGAGTTAACAAGCCTAGGTCTAGACCTGAATGAAATAATAGAAATGAAGGAAGGCTTAAAGTGATGGATGAAAGATACCAGTTGTCTCAACAAGCACATTCAAGAGACCATCAAATGGTGTCTTCCTATCAAGTCATTACACCATTTGTCAATTCATTTGACCCATTGTATGCTCAGTTGGATTTGTCATGGGTTGACTACAAAGCTATATGTGCCAAATCAGATTTATAAGAAGCTGCCTAGATTTGATGGATACAATATTTGTGAAGCAGATGCACTGTAAAATGTTTTTCCAACTTCATGGAGAAACATTCATTTGGAGATTAGGATATGTGGATGAGATTCTTTGTTAGATCCTTTGAAGCACAAGCTCAGGACTGGTATTTAAGTTTTCCTGAGAAATCATTTCGTTGCTGGGATATATTAGTGAATGCTTATAGAAAAGAATTTTCAAGAGAGCCTTTAGATCTTGTTAAAATGTTAAAAGAAATTAGAAAGCAAAATGAAGAATCAAGCATTGATTTCAGTCAAAGATTTGATGTTGCTCTTTAACTAATCCTAGAAATTTTCAGACCTAGCACCCCTAATTGTATCCATATGTATTTTGAGGCCTATGAAGAGGGGTCTAGTGCATTATTAAATGAGTTTGAAATCTTCGATATGCAGATGGCTTATAAATTTTCAAATGGTTTGGAGAAAATGAGAACTAAATATGTGTTAAACTTGTTGTCTTCAATTATGGGTAAACATGCTAATGAAATCAGCAGAAATTGTGTAAATGCAAATGATCAGAATTCTTTAGACAAGTGCACATTTGCAAAGGTTGAAGACAAGAAGGGTGCATCATCAGGTGATGATATAAGTGATTTTGTCTATTCTATATGTGAAGAATGTAGTCCTGATGTAAATCTCTATGATGAGACAAATAATTTTTCTAATTTAGGGAGCCCTCTTGAGAACATCAGTTTGTCAACTGCAAATGAAGAAGTGTGTGATGATTTATAGTTTGATAGAAAAGCCACAAGTAGCTGCAATCAGAAAACCATTGTTGGTTTTCAGCTTGATAAAGAAGATGTTCATATTCACCCTCAAGGGGATGCAAATGATAAGCTCAGCTAAGATACCCAGTCTGATGATAAAGTACAGGGAGATATGGATTGTTGTTATGATAGCCCAAAAGTAAGTAAGAATGAACAAGTGAACAGTTTGTCTGCTATGACAGATGGTGACTATGTGTGTGACAATGTTATCAGCAGTTCAATCTCATATGATTGGGGAGAGCCTATTTATGATCAACCCTTTGAGCTTTCAGATTTTGATGATGGAGACATCTTGGGATATCCTAGTTTGAAATTTGATAGTGCTTTCAATTCAAATGAAGGTCAAGAAGAGGAAGTGGATGAAGAGATGGATCAAAGTGGTGATCTACTAAGTGATAGACAAATTTCAAACCCATTTACTATAAAATATCAAGAGTATGCACATGAGGACAACTCTCAGTTGTTGTGTGCAGTCCCTATTGACTTTGACAGTGATGACGAATCTCAAGATGAAGGGTGTAATGCATATGTTTCTGGTTCTCCTTCCAATGATGAACTAGTTTTTCATGACAGTGATAATGAGGAGGAAGACAAGTAGCCACTTGATGGTGAAGATGCAACGTGTGATAAATATGATAGAGAGCATGTTGATGCAAAATCATAAATCTATTTTGATGAGCTTGAAACAATTGATAACCAAGAGGATCGCATGACTAATGAGTCAAATATTGAAGATTGTAATGCAGATTTGAACGAGTCTTTGTTTGATGACTTGAGTGAGCCTAGACATGAGTTTTTAAATGTGGATACAAATGTTGATTTCAATCAGAAATCAGATTATGCCTCTGAACTAGAATTTCTTGTTGATAAACAAGTTTGTGATACTAAAGGTATTGATACCTTGTGTTTAGAGGATAGCAAATTTAGTGATGCTGTGGGAAATTCAAAATCTTATGTGCAGGGGAGAAAGATGTTTGCATCAGAAGTTAATGTTTGGAAAAATCCTCTATTTGATGAGTTTCCCTTTTCATCAATTGGTACTAATGATGATCCTTATTGCTGTAGAGATAATCCACTCTTTGTTGAGAACTCAGATGAATTGAGTGTTGCATCCATTTGTACTGAGAATGTTAGTGGTGACCAAGATGTCATTAGTGATTTGATGCCACATTGTGTGGATGAGCCTTCTTCTATTGCTGAAGATAATGATACTATGACTACAGATGATGAATATAAATACCAACATGATGAAGGGCAATGGAAAAGTGTGCTAATGCATGAGTGTGTCTCATTGAATGCACTTGAAGATAGTTTGCATGGTGAGCCTGATCTTTTGATAAGCTCTTGTGATTTTTTAAATTTTGACATGCAAACTAATGATCGAATTGAGCCTAATAGTTCCAGCCATACAGCAGAGTGTAAGTGCTATTTTTGTCAGCTGGAAGGAATTTTCATAGAATGTGGCAATGTGCAAGATATGGAGGCAAGTTGTTTTCTACCTAAAAATGATCCATGTAATGAATGTGATAGGTTGTTACCACATGATAATCAATATTTTGAAAGTATGCCTGACTTTCAAATGTATAGTGATTGTGAACATGTTGATAATACTTTGAATGATTGCATGTTAGGAGAGGCTAGCATGTTTAATCAGGCAGAGGATTGTGATCAAACCAGGCTTTCATGTGGTCTTGATCACTATTTTCAAACCATGTCACTTGATATAAAATAAGAAAATGAAGAAAGTAACAGTGATATGACTCATTTGATTTGGTTGCCATATAATGAAGTTGAATAGAGAGCAAGTTTCTACTTGCCCAAAGGCAGCTTGACACTTATGTTTGCAAAGATGCAATTGCTTATGTTGTTATGTTTGGATAAGTGCAAGCATGAGTTAAGGGGGATCAGCTCTTTTTACAAAATTGTATTTGACAAAGGTAAATGTTGACTCCCATTTTTCATTTGGTGACCTAGGGTCATCAAATGAAGTTGAAAAATGAAAGTTGAATCGGGGAGCAGTTTGGAGGCACTTGATAGATTCTGAATTTGGTCTAATCTCCCCAGAGATCTGGGATCTTGCTATGCCCACAGGGGGAATACATCCCCAAATGGAGCCACTATTGGCACTCTCAAATTTTGCAAATTTGGAGGTGCCCATTTCGAGAATTTTGCCTCTGCACTTTCAGAAGTGCACCTGAGAGGTCAGTCTGAGTGACCCACTTTGGAGAATCAGAACTTGAGGCATGTTGATTTCCAAGAAAAACCCATTTGCATACGTGTTTTATTGACATATGTGAACGTGTGTGTCAATTTTCAGCCTCCCACGATAGGTTTTGTCAGGGTTTTGAAAAGTGAAACTAGAGGGTTTTTGCACTGTCTTGTTTGCAGATTTGTCAGTTTATGAAACAACCTCCTGTTTGAGCTTGGATTTTGCAACCAGTTGACTGTTATGTCAAAATGAATGTTGTTCTATGTTCTCCATACCTAAATGATCTCAGATGTCAATTTTCAGAACTTCATGATCTGATTTACTATTTTTAGCAGATCGAAACCAAATGTTGTTTGCTCAGTTTCACATCTGCATTCCTGACAGCCCTTCTAAGTGGTCAACTTTGATCGTTAATATCTTTTGATCAAAGATGTTTCATGAAAATTACTTTTGTGCACATGCTCAAGGTATCTTAATGTTCCACTGTGTCTAATGGCAGCTCGTCGGGGGTTGATTTGCTATTTTTACAAATTGGCAGTAGGGTGTGTTCTAATTGTTTTAGAACAACTATTGTTTCAAAAATGTTCAACTGAGCAAATTGGCGGATTACTATTTTTCTCCTCGTAATTTTTTTCTCTGAGCCATTTGTTGCAGTGTATTCTTGGAATGAATGTCTACATGTCTGCAAGTTCTCATTGCTTCACGAGGTTATTTGACTAGTTTTCCAAGCTGATTTCGGAGCTGACTGGGCCAGTTTTACTAATTTTTCAAATATGTCAAAATGCAATTTTAATGCCAACCTAGTTTATCTTTCCACTTTACAAGCATTCAGATGATGTCATGGATCAATTCAAGGGTAAAAAGTTGTTTGAAAATGAAACTTTTTTTTAGTCGGGTCCACATGGGGACCCGACGTACTTTGCATAGTTATGGTGTGTAGATGTTGTAATGGTAAAATATGGCATATAAATATATAAATGGTTGTTTCAAGAGACTCCCAATTTGCAATACATCATGCAGTAGAGGCTCTTGTGGAAGGAATTCAATCATCTAAAAATAATAGATGAGGAGGGTTCTCTACATTTGAAGTCTCTTGACACTGAAAAGGCTCACATGAGAAGCAAGCTATTTTGCGGTTTATCTCAAAAAATCTGGTGGTGTTATAGTCACTCCTCAAGTATCAAACATAGTGTTTCAAGCTTGTTCCTTTTCTAATGAAGCATTTGTTCCACAAAACAACACTCCTAGAGCTTGTCCAATGCCCGACCCATGGGAGGGTTATGAGACATTAAATGGTCGTATTTAGCAGACCATCAATTCCTTTGAAACTAGGTTGCCTTTTTGAAAAAATGATGAGATGCCATTAGAGGTGTTTGAAACAGGATGTGGAAATATAACAAAGGCATGTAGACTATTCACATAATTATTTCAAATGTGAGATACTAATGCTATGGTGTGAGATTTTAATGCTACAGTCAGGTCAAAGTGGATTTATTGAACCAGTGTTTGGAGTCTCCAGGTAAATGCTTTTGGCAATTGTAATACCAAATTTTATAATCTTTAATGGTTTTTCCCTGTGTCTGGTGAATGATTCGAAGAACATCAGTGTCATTAGACAATGCATTTTGAGAAGGCTTGGGACTTGTATTGTGGGGTATTGGCAACAAGATAATGTAGTATTTTTGTAAGGTGAGAGCCATCGCGCTAGGAGGACACTCTGCATAGCATGAAGACACTGCACAATACAAATGTATTTGTTAAGAGGAGTGAATGCCACTAGCTGAATGAAAGTATGTGAGGGTTGCGGCCTAGAGGGAAGACATGTGAACTATTTGTAAATGGAATTAGTGAATGCATTGAGCAGGGTGCGTATGTCCAGCAAGGGACAGTATGAGGAGATTTATGCAAGCAACATATATGGACATCCATCAAAGCAAAATGAATATAGCAAATTCCTTTGGTGTCCTGCAGGATAGAGAAAAATGAAATGCCAGGGATGCTAAGTATGCACTAGAATGGTTGCTACTAAAAATCTCTTTGCAAACTCTCTGGGAAACATGGCACATGGATGGGCGCGACCAGAAAATTAACATGGAGGGTATTGAGATCCAACAGAGAATGCAAATACAAGTGCACAGAGCACACATGGAATGGTGGGCACACCTAGCAAGTAGGGTAACCCGTGAATAGGTGAAGGAGCCTGCATGACCAAAACAGGAGGAGACCAGTGGGAGGCACGACCAGATTGGAAGTACCGCCTAGCAGTGAAAGGAGGCCAACACCAAACATAAAAGAGCCTGCACTTGCAGAAAGGGGACAACCAGCCAACAAGGCAGAAGCCAGCGAGGGGAAGACAACCTGGTGATGAGGAGTGAATGGAGGCCCGCGAGTAGCAAAGGGAAGGTGTGACTAGTGGTGGATAGAGGAACCAGCGCCAGTACAAGGGAAAACCCATGCCAGCTACAGGAGAGGAAGGAGAAGACCAGGTGCAGCCAAGGCAGGGAAGACTTGGTAGAGAGGCCTGCGACCAGTGGTGTACAGGAGATGTGGCCAGTAGTGAAGGAAGGCCTATGTGCCAAGTATGGAGAGACCCGCGCCATTAGGAAAGCAAATGGGAGCAATGAAGCAAGGTGTGGCCAACAGGTAAAGAGAAACCACACACAACAAGGGAGTTGGCTGCCATGGATGCCCATGAAATTCTTGAACAAATAGGAGTTAGGGCAAGAAACGAGCTGAAATGAAGATCAACCGTCAAAAATAAATTTGACTCCAGCAACATCCGAGCCATTGCCTGCCAAGTCGTGATCATAAATTACCTGAAGATTATTGATGGCGGGATGACGGGGAGATGGGAAGGAAAACAGTTAAAACATTTTAAAAATTAAATGTTTTCCTGAAGTTCACTCAAAGGTATTAAATGGGCATTTTAAATTGAAATTCAATTTGTTTGTCCGCGTGAAGAGAAATGGGAGGTGGGTCCCGTCATAATTTTTAAATGGTAAAGGAAAATCAAGCGGAGGGAATTTCAAGGTAAATGCAGCAGCATCTCCGTCGTTGCCTGCCATTTTGCAATCAGGAATTGCTCACGAATTAATGATTGCGATGGCACAGGGAGATGGAATGAGGCAAATATAAAACATTTAAAAATTAAATGTTCTCCTACAGTTTTGACAAGTTTTTTTAAATGGTGGGGCCCGTTTCTTTGTCTCTCGGGTGTTAAATATTTTATTCGAATAAAGTGTGAAAAACATTTTTGAAGCACAGGAAATAAATTATAAAGTTTTTCATTTTGATTTTAAAACTAAAAACGCACGGGCCTGGGTAGATATTTTTAAAATCAAATGAGACATTTTACTATGCTGGAGTAAAATGTAAAGTGAAGTGTAAATACTTTGGTGCTAGGTAAGGTATTTTTTAACACTTTGCATAGAAGTTAAGAGAAATATTTTATTCACTGAAGTGAATAAAATAAAATAAGCAGTGAGTAAATGAAAAGGTAAAATGCAACAAAGGGAAAAAACAAAAAATGAAGAGCAGAAAAGGATTTTAACAGGGGTGGAGAGTTTTTCTTTTGTTGCAAATAATGAGTGATGATTATAGATGGAAACATGGGCAATTTTCTATTGAAGAACGAATTGAGCACATATTGTTTTTGAAACAGATTGAGGTTTGTTGCAAGGAATTGGAGAGAATATTCTGCAAATCACTGTTCAACGATGGAGATGTCTCCAGATGGCTGTTCCTGTTCAGATTTAGGGTTTCTTCTAGAATCTCTTCTCCTCTTCTTATTCTTTTCTTCTCTCATTGTAAAAGAGGTTGGCAAGTTAGCAAGTTAGGTTAGCAAGTAAGCTAGTCGAATTTCTAGTGTGGAGCTGCATAAAAATTGTAAAATTTGTAGTTACAGAGGCAATGCAAGTGGGTTTTGTATCATTTTTGCTATAAGATTTGAGTTTATTGGGATTTAGTGTTTCATGACAGTACTAGCATCTGAGTTTAACTGACAAATCTAGGCTCATGTCTCTCTTATGTGCAAAAGTATTCAAATTTTGAATGAAGTAATCAAGGGTTATTCTATTCTTCTCACTGTTGTGGTGTGTGCAATTTTGGTTTTAGCATTAATTCAAAGAATTAATTAAACTGCTTAAATGAGATTGCAAATTGATATGTTGTGTACAAGGATTGGGTAAGAAGTATTGAGCTGAGGTACAAATTGGTGATACTGTAAGGCAATATAATCAGAGATATTATATGTTATGTGTTAAAATCTACTATGAACCATTAGGTGTTGGTGAATTTGACTCCTCCAATGGATATGGCACTGGTCTGATTTGCATCTGTTCTTTGTGATGTAGTGTTTTGTTTGTCTTCACCTGGGGCTTGCTACCACCATTTCAAAACTTATGATTTATCTTTCACCATGAAACTGTGTTATAACCATCTCATGCTCCAAGTGGTTGATATTACTAATGAACAACCAATTCATTTTAGTCTTATCCCATTCTGTTGAGCTATTAAGTGAGATTATCTATTTTTTTGAAGTTAATGACTGTTTATGATTTTTGTTGTAGAAGTTGTAAACTCATTAATAGGGATCACCCTCTCGGGTCTTGCAGAGCCCAAAGTGTAGGAGGTTATTGTTAAAAACAATCCTTGTTAGTTGGTCCAGGTCCTCTGAGCTGCCCTTGATTGGAAATTTGGAAATTTCATAGGTAGATTAGGAGACAAACCTGGTTTACACCAAAAAAAACACCAACAACTTCATCCACCGAGTTAAACATACACTTAGTGATAGTGCCATGTTTCACCTTGGTGGATAGAGGGGTTTGCACCTGAGGTTGACTACTAGGCTCATCGAGAGACTTGGGAGTAGTGAAAAACTCAGGGGAAGCATGATACGGTTTCGTCGCTATGAAAAAATAAGTCAGCATAGGGCCACCTTTCCAAGGAGGCCGGCTCTTCTTACATCCTTCATTGCTGGAGGGACCATGCTCTACCTTCTTCTTTACTGAAAGAGTTGAACTCTTCATAGACAAAGGAAGGTCGAGGGAAGAGGATAGAACCGGAGTGGATAAAACCAAAGTATTAACCATATCCATGGGTTTTGGGAAAGGCAAGACATCTGGAATGGAAGTCAACAGAGGCGGCTCCACAAAAAAAGAGATAAACACCTACACTTTTCCAAGCGCATGTACACTCACAACGGGAGCTAAAGGAAAACTAGTTAGATCAAAGGTAGAAGAGGGAAAATAATACATATTAGGCAGTGTCATCTTCTCTTCCTCCTTCATCTTTGAGGAGGCTTTCTCAACAAGGAGAGCCTTTTGTTGATGCTTACACTCATGCGCAAGGTGATTCCCATGAATCTTCGAGCTAGAAGCTGGAACCTATGAAGGGACAGTAGAATTTTGCTCAGCCATGGGAGTGTCCTCCATGACTGTTTCTAGTGGAAGGGAAGACTCCTGAATGGGAGTAGAAGGAACAGGTTTAGAAATAGCAGGAGGAATCAACTCTAGTTCCTCGGCAGCGGGCCTTTTCCCATTCACTATTTTGGGAATAGGAATAGTAGGAGGCTACAGAGGCCAAGACAAAGAGGACTCTCCACGAGGATATTTTTCTCTACCATACTACACAGGCCTAGGATTCGTGGGTAAGACAAGAATCATTAATGCAGGATGCTTCGCCTTTCGCCAAGCGAGCACCATGGAATTCTTTCACAAGTGTGAGACAAAATCAGATGGCACCATGATAGGGTGAGAGGAAGCATCGAGCTAAGTAGTGGAAGGGGAAGAAGGAGGATCTCAGGACTATTTCTCTTCTTCTCTCCTATGCACCTTGGTGGCATGACTGCCAGCTTTTAAGCAAGCTCTATGTGAAACAACATAAGGCGAAGGATGGAACCTCACTTTCGGCCTAACACACCCTTTGTTATATTCTTGATATGTAGGATACAAGAGGTCCTTCCTAGGTGGGAGAGGACCAAGAGATGCAAGCCAAACATAGTCTAGGGTATAGCTGCCATGTGCAATTGGTGGTCTATAACCAGTGTCATGGAAAACATGTACCAAACCTCCATGAACAAAATTTAGACATTTGTGCACAACTAAGGGAAGTGCATTCATAGCTACCAGCCAGGGAATACCTAGCTTCACTCTAAATATTTTAGACCTTGGGATTATGTCAAACCTAAGGCTCATAGATTTAGGTCCAATGAGGACCGATAGGACAATAACCCCTATAGGAGGTATGCAAATTTCGTTGTGTGTGCGAACGGTACTTTTAGGTGTGTCATATCCATCCTTATGTAGGAAGTTAATGACCATGATCTCCTAGGTTATGATATTTACTTGACAGGTTAGATCAATGAGAACACCTACTATAGTATTCTCATTTATCCTTGCAGGGATGTAAAGAGGATATGGATCCCTACTAAAGCCCATCGGTAGGTCCTATGTAGTGAAGGTTATGCTAGTACCACTACTCACACCCTACATAAAGGGAATTGGTTGATTTAAGAAAGAGTCCATTAAGCACACTAATAGTAACTCTATAGAGCCTCCTAAGGTTTACGAGATAGGATAGTGACCCAATTAAGGTTTCATTACACAATACTATCAGAACATTCCCACTACGCCTAATAGGGGTCATAGGTTGGGTTGTAAGGAAGAATCCTTACAATACTCACACCTACAACACTCCTAGAACATAAGGAGATGGACTCTTAGTATTACAAAAAAGAACAAAAATGGTTGACGTCGGATTCACCAAAAATGTAAGAGAGGGGGACCAACCGCTACAAGATCCCAGGTAACGAAAGGCCAAAAGGAATTTTAGGATAGGAGGGATGAGAACGATAAAGACTATGAAGTCCTTCAATCACTCTACAATCCTGAGAACTGAACGGAGACTACGTGAGTCACTTTTCAAAGTCAAATCTATGCCTCAAGTAGCTCTCTGTCTGAAAACATGAGCATGGTTTTGGGATGAAAGCATGACACACTAGTGTCTCATAGGTGCACTGGCATCTGTACAGTCAGAGAACTAGAAAGATGAGATTCAAACTTTAAAGGAGAGACTAGCAGCCTAGTTTACAAATTTTTGAAGTGATAGAATGAGATTAAGAAGGGTGAAATTTAAATATTGATATGATAAAAGAAGTATATTACTGAAAGGGTGGTGAAGACTATTTCATAGACAAATCTCCTTTCCAACTTGCTCCAAGCTCTCTCCACCCACACATAGAAAAATGGGGAAGTGTTGGGGTTGTTTAGGGGTCTGCCTCAATCAAACCCCTATTTTGGTGTTTCCACCTCCATGGAAAGCCAAGTTTGCAATGATAGAAATAAAGATAAAGAAAAGAATACAAGCTACATAAACAAAAGATACTACAATACAATACATGCTTACTCAACCAAGATGATAGAGAATATGAGAGGATCTTACCACCTCTATCCAAAGCATTCAAGGCTCGTGGAGGAGAAAATGAGAGGAACTCAAGCCTCTACTACAATGGTGTTGTGTATCTCACGCTTGCATTGTCGGAGTGATGGAGTGGTAGATTGCTGCAATGGAGTGAAAAGTGCTGCTACAAAGCTTGTGGATGCTTGAAAGAGTGGAGAATATATGGAGAGAGGAACTCAAGATATTGAAAAACTCTATCCAATCTTCTATTGAAGAGCACTATGGATGAGAGAGTTAAGATTATGAAGAAAGGGATGAAGAAATACCACATTTAGGTCAGCTAGCTAAAGGGGGATATAACACTACGACTTCAATTGAAAGTGTAACATCTCTATAGACTCCAGCCGCAAGAATCTGCCAGGCACATAAGTGCACTGGTCGAACGTCAATGCACCACGTGGGCATCCCTGATAGAAATTCCCCCAGTGACACACAAAATAGGTGCCAAGTGTGATGTGAATAGTGGGCTTAAGTTGAAGTAAGCCTCCACCTTAGGTTTTCTAAAGTGCAAGGGGTAGAAGGGAATTTGTGTTAGGGGTGAAAATTCATGATTATACAAAAACATAATATTTAGGCTTAAATAATGAAGGAACATTTACTATACCAAATACATCAGAGTCAACATAATTCAGTATACCAAAATATTTATGAAAACTAGAGTAAAAAGAAAAATGGTGCTTCTTGAACCATAAATGTAATGTTCACAAAAATCAAACTCAAGGTTACATCATCAAGCCCTTCAACTAGTATTTTATGTTTCAAGGTTTTTAAGCCTTTTTCACCAATATGGCCAAGCCTTTGATGCCACAACATTGTCTTCTCTATTGGGAGTTTCACCTCCAAGGAATTTGCACCTAGAGGAACAACGTTCTCCTTCCCTACATGAGCATCATTTCTTGACTTTACAGAAACACTATTACATTGAAAAACATGTGCATCTAGCTTGTATAGAGTGCCAATGTGTGCACCCAAAGCCAGCACCATAGAGCCTCTAGTCATTTTACAACCACTAGTCAAGAAAGAAACTTGCATGAAAAAATAATCCAGTTTAGTTACAGAAATAAAATTATGAGCCAAACCTAGTATATGCATTACATCATCAATTCCTTTAATTCTTCCATCAAGAAATTAAATTATGACTCTTCCATGACCACCAATTTCAAGGTATGAATTGCTTGAAAGAAACACCTTTCTACCAGCATACTTTGTGTACTTTGTAAACCAATCTCTCTAAGATTTCATGTAAAAATATGTACTAGAGTCAATCAATCAAACATAATATAATGCATGGGTTTTCAAGGCTCTAATAAAGGAATATGCATCACTCTAAGAAGATTCATTATCAAAAGAATTTATCTTCTTCTTCTTCTTCTTTTTCTCCTCTTTGCAATCTTTTTGGATATGTCTAGTCTGCCCAAAGTTCCAACATTTCATCTTGGATTATTTTCTAGGAGACTTTGATCTCCCCTTTGGCTTGGATTTAGACTTCTTT
This sequence comes from Sequoiadendron giganteum, assembly GCA_007115665.2. NCBI lineage: Eukaryota > Viridiplantae > Streptophyta > Pinopsida > Cupressales > Cupressaceae > Sequoiadendron > Sequoiadendron giganteum. The sequence goes on from CM021107.1 coordinate 92,103,849, forward strand.
TCTATCTTCTTGCACTAGTAGAATTTGACAAATAAATGACTACATGACTAGAAATTTTAGTCACTACAATTAAAAATGACTAAATTCTACTATTTTTTTGCAACACAAATTAAAAATGACTAAAAGTTAATCATTGAGTAAAAAACACATCTAAATAATTAGTCACACAAATAAAAATGACTAAATAATTAGTCACACAAACTAAAAAGAAAATATTTGCACCAAAAGTGAAATGGGGGAAATAGCACAAAATAAAAAATAAAATATGTGTGCCAAAATTGAAATGGAGGGTTTCAATTTTGACTTTGTGAGATTCACACATCACAGATTGATACCCTCTTTCTCTCTTTGGAGTTCATGGCATCAATTTTTTCTCTACCACAACATTCCATTCCATTTATCCTTCCTTGATATGCTCTGCTTCCATGAGGAGACCTAGTTAAAGGAGACTGTTTGAGTGAAGAAACTAGCAAATCTGAAGGATTGGAGAGGGAAGATGGGGTAGCTCAATCTGTATACATGAAAATAAAAAGAGGTGCGACTTCTCTAATTTTCTTTGAGATCTTCTACAATTAGGTATGAGAATCATATTGTTCTACAAATTATACTTGTATTCCTTGAGATGAATGATTTTATGTGATGTTATATAAGGATTTCATAAGTGATTTTATGCAAAATGTAAGAATGTATAAAATTCCTATGTGAACTCTAATAACATATTTTACAATGCAGTATTTATTGATGTTTTTTCTTTCACTAGTAAAGAAACCTACCTTTAATTATGGAAATTTTACCTACATTCAAGAACCTAAGCGATAAAAATCATCTCCTTCTTTCTCAAGAAAGTTACTATGCTAAAGAATTTTCCAACCCCTTTGTGCCAAAATATTTTATATGAACTAGATAGTAGAGACCAATTACCTGTGGTATCACCAATTCTCCATGAACCATGATAGAATCTCAACTGTATCCCACTCTATACCTCAAATTCCTACCAATAATCCTTCATCTTTTTTGGTAAGCATATTCTGTAGAGCATGCCCATGGAATACAATCTCAACCTTAATGTAATTCCAGGGCATCATTAACATCATGAATCTAATATAAATATTATGATGCTTCCTAAAAGCCTTAGTTTCTTGCATATTGTAAACATTGAGATAGATGTTATATTATTATTACTATCAAAACTTAAAGGAGCTCTTGTTCTATAGAAAATAGAGAGATTATTTGGCTACTCTAAATAAACCAAATAAAATTGGTAGGATAATGCTAAGAATTTAAATGATTCATTGATTCTTGAGTTTATTCAATATTAAAACCATTGAAATAAGACTTACCAGGACTCAATCAGTTGCAAGTCGAGTCACCCTAGCCGAGTCCTGGGGGCTCAAAATCAAACTTGGATAATTCCTACCAATTCTGGCCAACTCGTTTGACTCATCGAGTCCATGTGAGTCTTGTCAGTTGGACTTGACATGAAGGGTTTGAGAAGTGCAAATAATTACATGAAATTTAAAGTTAAAACTTGCATATTTTTACTTATTGTGAATGCAAAATTATGTACACCATGAATTTTTGTATGGTTTTGGAGGTCTCAATTTGGGCTTGGTGTTGGGGGCTCCTTGTGTCACCAAAAAGTGTAGCCTTTGAAACTTTTCACTCATTTGGACCCTTTCCTATGGATTTTGGACCTTTTTCAGCCTCTTTTTACCCCTTTCCAAGCCTTGTTCCAAAGTGTTGTAAAGTGTTGTAGAAAAAATTTCATGCTTTCCTAGGCTTGTCATCACTAAATCAACCATTTTTTTATGCTACAAGGACCCCTTAATAGACATATAAGTCCTATCTTAGTGTTTTTTCATGAGACAATATCCCGAAAAACATAAATAATCACACTTTAATCACTACAATCCAATGAAAATTTCCCAGGTGGACTAGGTCGCCACCTTGGGTGACCTACTCCCATGTGGCTTAAAATGTAAAATAAACTTAATATTCTTTCAAGATTTTGTCTTTAAAACCCTAAGGCCAGCCTATATGGTGTTATTTAAAGAATTTTAGGGTAGAACTTGTATAAATAAGCCTCAAAACCCTAATTCATCATTATGCATCACCCAATCCACACTCCTCTCATCTCTCATCTCTCCTTCTCAAGCAAGTTAGGGTTTGAGCATTCCAAGTCAACAAGACATCTTTTCTGAAGCATTCAAGGGCTAATTTTTGCAACAACACAAGATCTCTCATCATGGCAAGGTTACTCAGTCCATTACTTCATGTTTCATGTTTCATTACATTATTTCTATTCATCTTGGTTTAGTTACCTAAAAGGAGTTTGACCAAGGAAAACTCCTAATCCCTAACAATCAACATTTTTCTCTTTCTCTACTTGTGTGTTTGCAGATTTAGATAAACTGAAGATCATTGAAGACTTTGAAGACTTTTTGAAGACCTCTCCTTTCTTAAAAAGTCAAAAAATCCACCAAAATTTATTTTCAAGCCCAATTATTAGAGTTTTAGAAGCAAACAACTGTGAAGAACCAATGTACAAATGAGGGGCTTTCGTTTCCCCTTAAAAAATTATAGAAATATAGAAGAGGACTAAGTCACCAACAATGGTGACCTAGTCCCACTAGATAGGTCTTTCTATGATTTTCACATTTCCAAACACCCATTTGGGAGAAACAGGCTCCGGACCAGTTTTCTAAAATATGGGACTAGGTCGCCCAGATTGGCACAAGTGTCCCTTTTAGCTTCTCCAACATTTTCATCAACATTTCAGACCTCCATCGGATCCTTCTTCAATTTCCAAGTGCACACATTCTATCTCATTCATTTTTGTTTAGTTTAGTGTACATTCTTAGGTCATTTTGTATATGTTTGCATATCATTATATGTTTTCCAACACTTTGCATTTCTTAGATTTATCATTAATAAATCATTCCATTTTTAGTTTATCACATTCACACACCTCACAAAACCCTCCAATAAACCCTTAATACTTTGAATGAGCACCTTAAAAGAGAATATGATTAAGTGGAAAGAGTGTCATTTCCTAAACCAAGTGCTCCTTAGGTAAAAAAACCTTAAGGGCCTAGTAAGGGGAATCCTCTTTCCATCTTAGCACCTAGAAAAGTTGAATTTCAGGCTATTATTACTTTTGGCACCCGATCTCAAAACCATTAGTAGGGACTATCAGTTTTGGTAGGTCGGGGGGACTGGTTACCTGATGTTGAGAACATATATAAGTTGTGACTTAAGTTTTCAGTGACCGCCCCAGCAAGTCACTTAACTTTTATAACAAAATAAAATATTTTTAGACTAATGTATTTGATAACTTATTTTTATGGTAACACTAGGGTTTAGGAATTAGGAATATAGTGAATAATGAATCCAAATTCAATACACTCAAATTATTTGTCAACACATTGATTCTCCCATCACTACTAAACACATCACTGCATCACTACATATATACCATAAAACATTGATAAAGACACCTTAGATATATATTATTTGACCCAATGTAATGTGAGCCTCCCTTTGACATCAAACATTGAATCAAAAATCACCTTATAAAACACTTGAGAGAATGAATCTCTATACATTTGTAGAACCAACATCATGTTAAGATGATCAACATTAACGACCAATTCACCATACTTAAAATATTCCAATCATGCCATATTCCAACAATCTCCCTTCAATGACAACCTAATATAATACCACCAACTACATGATATCTAACACCTTGTCTGACCTCAACAATTTGTGAATAGAAAATTCTTCAAAGATCAAGACCTCCCAAGACATCCTACATTCATCTAGCACCTTGTTTGACCTCAACACTCTATGAATAGAAAATTCAACTGAAGAAACTTCTATTGAGATCAAGACATCCCAAGACCTCCCATGTTCTGAAACAACTTCAACATCACATACTATTGACATCAATGACAAACTGTAGACACTCAAAATATCCTGATTGATATCATGCACTCGATTCTAATTAACTAGCTTTAATTCTTCCTTGATCATTTCCAAACTAACCAATTAATTAAATATTCTTTATTTAAATGATTTCCCCCTTAAGTGGGATAATACACTTTATCATATTTATTTCATCATCTCCTAATATTCTTCCTTTAATTAAATAAAAAACTTTATTTAATTAAATCGTAATGTTCCTCTTTTAATTAAATAAACCAATTTTATTTAATTAAATCCTAATATTCCTCTTTTAATTAAATAAATCAATTTTATTTAATTAGATCCTAATATTCATATTTTAATTAAATAAATGAACTTTATTTAATTAAATCCTAATGTTCATCTTTTAATTAAATAAATCAAATTTATTTAATTAAATCATAATGTTCTTCTTTTAATTCAATAAATCAGCTTTATTTAATTAAAATCCTAAAATTCTAATATTCTCCCATTTAATTTAAATAAATTCAAGTATTTAAATCAAATATCACAATCAAACTAATCTCCTCTAAGTTAATTAATCTTCGATTAATTAGCTCCTAACACTAATCCTCCATTCCTCTAGCTTTTGCAAGTTGCACGTGCAAATCAATTTATTTGATTTATCAATACCCTATTTTCATTCAAATATGGCATATTCTTGGAATATTCCACTTATTTGAATTATCCCTCCCAAAGAACTTTTGTTCTCCAACTTGACATTTAACACTCTTACATGTCCTCACCTTGAGCCAACTTGGCATTAATTCCTCTTACATCCCCTATTACACAAGTCACCTCTTCAAATTCAAACTTCACCTACATGCATTTAACATGCACATTGTTCAAAATATTCTCCACTCTCCTTCATTAGCATGTTGAAAAGTGGCACAATTCCATTTGTCCCTTCTTTAATCCCACATTCATCCTATTATTCATTATTCCAACCTTCTTCATTATAAATAGAGGCCTTCTCTATTGTATTTGGATCCACCATCTTAGGCATTTTTTATCCAACAACTAAGAGCATAATCACTATAGCCATTTGATTTCATAGCATTTCATCTTTTGTATCCATTTTAGCAAGATAATTAGCTAGATTATAGGCAATTTCATACTTGTTCATCACACATCTAACATCAAATCTTATCAAGGGATTGGGAAATAGCTTCTTTCCACATCAAAGGAGCACCAATCCCCCTATTGGATGAAGGTTTTGCTTGTTTAAGTTATATTACATGCTTCATTTGTGTTGTTTCCTTATTTATTTCATGATTTCTCTTAAATTAGTTGAAAAATCTCATAGGGACCATTAGATTTGTGTTAGTAACATGTTTAACATCATTTTGTTGATCCTTTGTTAGTCTATGCAAGTTTTATGTTCACATTTTGGTGACCACCATGGGGCTGAGCATTGTTTTTAACATTTTTTGCAGGTTTCGTTAATAGGCCCATTTGTGAATTTCGATATAGCACATCCACCATTTGTTTCAATGCATTTGACCACTGTTTCAGTGCATCTAGCCTCTATTTTAGCACATATTTCCTCTATTTTAGTGCATCCAAATTATCTTGATCTTGAAAAACTTTGGTGCACACTTTACACTTACTTATGGTAAACATCTTGACATGGGTCATTTTCATTGATCCTATCCTACCCAATATTATCTAAGCCATGAAGCATTATCCAAATTAACATCTTCTGTTCAAACAACTTATATTATCACAAGATAATCCTTGGCATCTTTTGCATGCTTACCATATCCATCCATCCATCCACCCATGGCATTCCATACATTTCTCGATATTGGGGGAATATATTTGCATCTTCCTTCGGGAATAATTGTTGATCTATATCCTCTAACTTATGTGGTGATATGAACATTGGAAAACGTAAAATCAAATTGGTCAAAGAATTTGTGATCCAAAATCCAGCTCACTAGTCCATGGCATGTTTTCAAAAGAAGATATTCCTTATCAAGCTTTATCTTTCATCAAACATCAATCCAAACAATCAATATCAATCACATGTAATTTTCATTTCAACGTCACATCAAATCATTCAAAAAAACTTTTGTTCCAAACCAAGCTTCAAAATTTTGATCAATCAAATCCAATCAATCCATCATCAACTTGGGATATCCTTCCCAATCCTTGCGTTGCTTAAGACTATCCTTGCATTGTTGTATATCCTCAACAATGTTATCATCATCAATCCATCAATCTGATCAATCAAACATAGCTTGGTTTTCAACAAAATCCTAAAGTAGATCACTGATATCATCACATATCCATATCCAAATCATCAAAATCATGCAAAAATCTAAAACATCCAAAACATATCAAAATCAAAAAATAAGTCGAAAGTCAAAAAAGTCAAAAAATATAAACATCTTAATGAACTATGTTGTCTGTGAGCTTGAATGTAGGAAAGGCCATAATAGATGTGCCCCCAGACATATTAGGTCAGTCCTTTAGGAGTCTGTCAAAATAAGTTGGCAATCCATCCTGTTCATATCTCATCAATAAACCAGTCTATGTCAGTCAAACTATGTGCCCAATGCATGTATAATGTAGGAAAGGCTAATATTTGATATGACCTTGAGGCCCCTAGTATAAGTCCTTCGCTTAGGTTCTTGGTCAAAATCTTAGAAAACACCAAAAACATTGGAAAAGTTGAAAATAAAAACATTTATAAAACATCTTTAAAATACCAAAAACAACCTCAAAACATTTCAAAAACATCAAAATATTTGAAAAAACCCATCCATCTCATTTTACATTCACCCATGATAAAAATCCACTCATAATAAATCGATCGTCACCTTCACCCTTTGGCAAACCAATCGGAAGAAAGCTTAGCAGACAAAAGTGTGTACTCCTAATGTCAAGGTCTTAAGTCTAGGTCAGTAAGTAAACAAGTTGGTCAACTCTCAGAGTATGAATAGCCTATCATCCAATCAATCTAACCATCATCTGATAATATCATGTCCTAGGATGCATGCTTCCTACAATGGGAATCAATATCAAGCATCACCATAGTTTAGTCTTGGCTAGCGGTATGAAGAACATTAGCTTGTTTGTTTACTTGATCTATGTTTTGTTAAATTATCTTATTGCACTCATTCCAATGACTTCTCAATGATGTCTAATCAAACTATTTAGAGAGAAAGGAACAGGGCATTGATCTTTATCTTTTTTTTGTTGTGCTTGTTGGATATTCTTGTAATATAACCTTGGTGAATACATTCTGTATTGGGTATGGATGGAGGGTGTTTTGGACAAATTTTTCACTATTACATTGTTACGTTTTTCCTTTCCTTGTTTTGGTCCAAGATGTTTGAAATATCTTAAGCATATCCTAGTAAGGTTTTCATATGTCAGGTGTGAACAGGGATACTCCTATCTCATTGTCGAGTCAAAATCCATCTCCCTAGGTACAATGTCATCCTAGTTCTTTATACCTTGATGCATCATATATATGTGTGTTATCAAACATAAGGTAAGTAAGATATTTTAAAATCCCAATCTCTGATAAGAGAAACATCATCATCATTCATCACCATCTCTAATAAAGTCTCGACATATCATAAAATTCTTGGATCCTTTTTTATCATCTTATTTCTTCTATCCTCTTTCACACTAACATGATATCATTTCATCTAGAAACCGTTTGTATCTTTCATATTCAAACATATCATCATAATAGGTAACATCGTTCATCTCACATGCATTGCATCATCATTTAAGATCATTCATCTCACATGCATTGCATCATCATTTAAGATGTTTAGGATAATATCGATTTGTTATTCTCAACATCTTAGTTTATCTCATTTACATCGTCATTATCATATAGATCTATACCATCCATACATTTTTCTTGAACCTCTTTATCACAAGATCAACCCTCAAATCAAACTTTTCATCTGATTGCTCGAGGGGAAGTGTACTAGCATACTTCTTTTCGCTAGGGCAATAGTGGGGCATCCAAAAAAATGAGAAAATTTTCAAAATTTGATCTCAGGAATGTTATTCTTTGAACCAATGCAATATGTATATTGCTTCAAAGAGGGGCAAAATATAGACACTCACAATATTTCGATTGATATCATGCACTTGATTCTGATTAAATAACTTCAATTCTTCCTTTATCATTTCCACACTAACCAATTAATTAAATAATATTTATTTAATTGATTTCCCCCTTAAATCGGATAATACACTTTATTATATTTATTTCATCATCTCCTATTCTTCATTTAATTAACTAAAAAAACTTTATTTAATTAAATCCTAATGTTCCTCTTTTAATTAAATAAATCAATTTTATTTAATTAAATCCTAATATTCCTCTTTTAATTAAATAAATCAACTTTATTTAATTAAATCCTAATATTCCTCTTTTAATTAAATAAATGAACTTTATTTAATTAAATCCTAATGTTCTTCTTTTAATTAAATAAATTATCAACATTATTTATTTAAAATTCTAAAATTCTAATATCCTCTCATTTAATTTAAATAAATTCAAGTATTTAAATCAAATGTCACAATCAAACTAATATCCTCTATGTTAATTAATCTCAGTTTAATTAGCTCATAACACTAATCCTCCATTCCTCTAGATTTTACAAGTTGCACATGTAAATAAATTTATTTGATTTATTAATACCCTATTTTTATTCAAATATGGCATATTCTTGGAATATTCCACTTATTTGAATTATCCCTCCCAAAGGACTTTTGTCGTCCAACATGGCATTTAAGGCTCTTACATGTCCTCTCCTTGAGCCAACTTGGCATTAATTCCTCTTACATCCCCTCTTACACAAGTCACCTCTTCAAACTCAAATTTCACCTACATACATTTAACATGCACATTGTTAAAATATGCTCCACTCTCCTTCATTAGCATGTTGACAAGTGGCACAATACCACTGGTCCCTTCTTTCATCCCACATTCATCCTATCCTTCATTCTTCCCACCTTCTCCATTATAAATAGAGTCCCTCTCTATTGTATTTGGATCCACCATCTTAGGCATTTTTTATCCAACAACTAAGAGCATAATAAATATAGCCATTTGAGTTCATAGCATTTCATATTTTGGATCCATTTTAGGAAGATTATTAGCTAGATTATAGGCAATTTCAGACTTTTTCATCACACATGTCCAACATCAAAGCTTATCGAAGGATCGGGAAAGGCCTTCTTTCCACATCAAAAGAGCACCAATCCCCCTATGGGATGAAGGTTTTTCTGGTTTAAGTTAGATTACATGCTTCATTTGTGTTATTTCGTTGTTTGTTTCATGTTTTCTCTTAAATTAGTTGAATAATCTCATATATAGAATTAGATTTGTGTTGCTAACATGTTTAACATCATTTTGTTGATCTTTTGTTAGTCTATGTAGGTTTTGTGTTCACACAAACAACTCTCAGCAACTTTTCCCCTTGACCCTGCCATGTATTGTGATAGGAAGCACACCCAGGGCACTACCCTAGGACCCTGCGAGGTGCACTACCCCTCAACCCCACTGGGGGTGCTTCCCATAGACCCCCACAAGGGGTGTTTCCCCTTGACAACATCGGGGACATTGCTGCCAGACCCTTACAAGGAATGCTTCCACTTGACCCCATCGGGGTCATTGCCCATTGACCCCACTAGGTGTGCTATGCCTAGACCCCTGCAAGGGGCAGTGCCTCAAAACCTCCACAAGGGGTGTTTCACCCATACCCCTCTGAGGGGTCCTGCCCCTTTGACCCCACTAGAGGAATTTTGCCTAGACCCCCACAAAGGGCACTGCCCCTCAACCCCATTAGGGAAATCACTTTGATACTTTAGATTATGGCTACTGCATCATCTAAGACCTATCTTAGAATCATTCGTAGTAAGGATGCAGGCTCCTTTGAGCCATAGACTTCTAGTTATTGTTTAGAATCTTTTGATATTTTATATTTGTTTGGAACATTTTATGTCATGGATTTCATATTTGATGATTTTTATAAACATTAATGTCTTTGACTATATATCTAAGTGTGTTATTTCCTTGAGCAAATCAACTACAATTTGTGCTTATACTTATATGATTGATGTATAGTTATGTTAGTGACAATGACCTTGATTAGGTTGACCACACAGATAGAGAGGTTGAGGCTATAACCATGGCAGAGGAGGAGGCTAAAGCACTAGAAAAAATATCCACATCTAATGTTGGTGAGGGTGGCATGGAGTCACAAGAAAATACTATGGCTGCAGTTGCTACATCATCGAGGACCCACCTTAGATGCCTTCAATGGAAGGATGTAGACTCCTTTAATCAATAGAATTTTAGTTACTATTTTGATATTTCATATTTGTTTGGAACATTTGATGTCAATGATTTCATATTCCATGAGTTTTGTATACATTTAACTATATTTATATATCTAAGTGTGTTATTTCCTTGAGTAGCTCAGCTACAATTTCTATACTTTATACTTATGTGATCAATGTCTACTTGTGTTTGTGATAAAATTTGCTTCTATTTAATGATGTTATTGTGTCTTTAATGTTTATTCAATAGAGGGTGCTTCAAACAAGCTATAAATCCTTCAAAATCTCTAAATTTCTAAGGTTTTCCATTTTTCCAAGTTTACTGCTAAGTCCAGGTGTCGAGTCCCAAGTCTCATTACTATGATTAAAACTTTCAAATACATAACACATTTCCATACATGCATATCTTATTGATTCATGGACTTCAACTCTCCTTTATTATTGAAAACCACATTTTTTTTAAAACCCAATCAACATACATAATTGAGCATAGTGCTTATATTCCTTTTCAATTGTGTTGATCTAGCTTCAATAGTTGAACTATTGTTGACATTTTCATGGGAGAAGTAATGAACATATAATTCTAGAAAAAAAATTGTAAGAAAATAGTTGTTAGCCATATAGTAAATAGTTTGTTGGAAACGTGTCTTAGGTTTTCATTGATGTCACCATGTTGATCTAGTACCCTGTACTAGTGTACAAAACTAGTTTATCTCATCTGGTCTTTGATCCAATAATTTTGGTATTTTTGGTCCACATATGCTCTCCAATATTTGATATGATATAAGGTTTTGGGAAAAGGTTTATAACAGTTGAAAGCGTGTATGTATGCATTCTCAGATGTTTGGGGGATACGTCGACATCAATTTTTGTATTTGTGTTTTGGTAATAAGTTTATGCCAACCTAATATCTAGTCGATTGGATTGAAAATTATATGTGAACACCTAGCCTTGGTCCCAACCGACTTCATGATGTTTTGACATGATTGAATTATCTTTTGATTTTGACCTAACTATTGCATATGGGTATATATACAAGATGTTTAGAAGTTCCAAACTAAGAGAAAAAAGAAAGAGACATGCAAGGTTTTATGATGTGCGATGCGAATGTGAAAAGGGGAAGAATTTTAAGTGTGTGAATTGGAGATCAATCTACAAGAAAACATTCTGAGCATATAGGGAATTGAATACACACTTGAGGTGTATCTTCATCAGTTCAACTTTGGTGGTTAGCGAAATTTTGTTTATACATTTATGTAGGCAGTGAGCCTCCATTTTGGATATCAAGTCCTTTGTAAGCAGTGATATTTTGTATCTAGAAGTGAGCCAATCCTTTTGATATAACTATATATTGTGAGATAATCCTCACCGTGTTTTTTCCCTTATTGGATTTTCCATGTAAAATTTTGTGTTTCAGTGTTATGAATATCATGCTATGTTATTGCTCTTTTCTATTCTATAATGGAATAAATTAATGGTGATTATTTAATATGAGTTAGTGGATATTGATTCAACCACCCTCTTAGTATCTCATTTATTCAAAAACTGGTATCAAAGCTTTGTGGTTCCTCTAAAGAAGTTTAATAGATTGAGCGTGATCCTGGAGATTGAACAATGGATAAATAAGAGCTCCCGACTACTCTTGAAGATCTTGACAAGGCTGAAATCAAGAATAGAGATCTGAAGGAGAATCTTGATGAAGCTAATGACTTTGTCCATAAATTGAAAGAGCAGTTAAAGAAATTTAAAGAAATATACAAAGAAGTGAGTGAAGAATTGAAGCTAGAAAATGATGAGAATATCAAACTGAAGTTGAAGATAGATGAAAAGGTGAAACTTGAAGAATGTTTGAAGACAGTGATGCAAAGCAAGGTTGATGTTTTCTCTAGACTTGAACAAGAAGTGATGAATGTGAAAGAATATATTGAGAAAGAAAAACTCTAGGAAGATGACTTTAAGACAAGCTCCACTAAGCTTGATGAATTAATAGCTGGACAAAAACCTTCTAAGGAAAAAAGTGGCTTTTGAAATGAAGCTGATGGAAAAATCCAGAATTCAAATGCAATAGATAATCAAAAGACTCATGATAAAAGGAAAGTAGAAAAGAAATTCTAGAAGGAAACCACCTATCAGACAATTGAATGCATAAAGGTACTCAATCTTTCAATGGTGTATGTTTTTCATGTAATAAATTTGGACATAAGGCAATTGAGTGTAGGAGTAGTTTGAATCAGTTTTCTAGTCCCTTCTCTAGACAATGTTATACATGCAAGAAGATACGACATAAAGCTTCTAAATGTAGATCACAAGTAAGGATGGTTAGTAGAGTGATGATGAAAAAATTTGATAGAGGAAGGATAAATAAATACTGTTATGGCTATTGTTATACCTGTAACATGTTTGGACATAAAGCTAATCAATGAAGAACATGGATAAATGGAAATAAAACTGGATAGAGAAACATTTTTTGTTATCATTGCAAGAAACCAGGAAATATTTTGAAAGATTGCAAAATTAAAAAGAGAAAGCAGTCTGCTCCAGTGAAGGATGATAAACCGATCGAAAAGATTGACAAGGAACAAGTTAAGAAAGAAATGAGAAAGATATGGAAAAAGAAAGAAGAATCAAAGATTATTGATGCATATGTACCTTCATCTGGTGTAGATGCTTCCTTCGAGAACTAGAACTAGCCTGGAATTAAAGGGAGCATTATCAGAAAATCAATTAAACCCTTGAAAGTATGATGTGTCAAGTGTTGGCACGTGGATATTGTATGAAGTTGGTAAGGACTAAGATGTTACAAAACAAATTTGTAGATATTTGGAGAGTCTTGAGTATAAAGAGAGTACATGCAAGAACTTTTTCTTATTATTATAGAATGTAGTGAGCTCTAGTGATGTTATGCCTAGTTGATTTGAGGAAGGTTCCTCCTTTAGTATGAAAGAATTGGAAGTTATTGTTATTGATTCCCCTCTAGAATCTAGAAAAATAAAAGTTGTTGTTGAAGATATTATTTTTATTCCTGAAGAGTTGGAATAAGAAGAAGAATCTTTGCCTGGATCTGAATCTTTTGATCCAAATGACATCAAGTCTATGTTAATTAAAGGAAAAATGAAGAAGGTGAATTCTGGAGTACAACCTCTTTGGTTGACAGGCTTAAAGTTGATGGTGCTTTGATTGAGTATCTATTTTACAATAATATCGATGTTTATGATTATCTACCTGAGAATCTAGTTGAATTGATTGAAGAGATAATGTTGCTTGAAGGTTTGAAAGGATGCAAGCTGGAAGCTGTGATTGAAAAGAGATGAACTAAGACAAAACAAAGGTTATCTGAGTTGATTATGGAAACAAAGGAGTGCATGAAAGAAATTACTGTTATTTACAAGTATTGCCTTCGATGGCCTGCAACAGTTGATAATTTTTGAAGCAAAATTGAAGCAATAGAATTTGAGCTAAACAATATTGGGAAGAACTTTGACATATTTGTGGATAAAATATGGGAAACAAAGATTGAGAATTGGTGAGTTTCAAGCTAAAATGATTATTATATAGAGAAAGAAGGATGATGTTGTGAAGACCTTCTAGCTATTAAAGGAGATTGTTGAGGTCCGACTAGACCATCTTGCCTGAATACTCTTTGATGCTAAAGACTGTGAAAAATAATTTTCATCCTTAGATTAGTCTTCCTCCTTCACGTTGTTGGCTATGTTGGAAAGTGTGTCTACAAGAATGGATTATGCTATTTTGGAATGGAAAAAAATACTTACGGTGATCAAAGAAAGGTACAAAAAGGTATTTGAAGTAAAAACAATTTTTCTTGTTTGAAGAATTGGATGTTTTGAAGTTTTCAGAATTTTGAATGTCATCATGTCATTTTTCTCCTTTTTTGGAGGCCTTTTCCATTGATGTCAAAGGGGGAGAGATATGGAGGTTTGGGGAGAGATATAGAGTTTTGAGGAGAGATATGTATAAGGGGAGATGAAATTTTTTTTGGGAGAAATATTGGAGAGATATGAATTTTTGAATTGGATTTTTTAAAAATTGTCATCAATGACAAAGGGGGAGATTGTTGAAAATGTGTCTTAGGTTGTTATTGATGTCACCATGTTGGTTTGGTGCCCTGTACCGATGTGGAAAATTAGTTTATCCCATCTGGTATTTGATCCAGTAATTCTTGTATTTTTGGTCCACATATGCTCTCCGGTATTTGGTATGATCTAAGGTTTTGGGAAAAGGTTTATAATAGTTGAAAGCATGTATGTATGCATTCTCAGAGGTTTGGGGGATGTGTTGACATTGATTTTTTTATTTTCATTTTGGTATTAAGTTTTGGCTAATCTAATATCTAGTCGATTTGATTATGAAGACCTAGCCTTGGTCCCAATCGACTTCATGATGTTTTGACACGATTGAATTATGTTTTAATGTCAAGATAACTATTGCATACATTTATATATACAAGATGGTCAGAAGATCCAAATAGAGATAAAAAAGAGAGAGATGTGCAAGGTCTTATGATTTGTGATGCAAATGCGAAAAAGGGAACAAGTATAAGTGTGCAAATTAGAGATCAGTTTGTGAGTGAGCACTCTGAGAATATAGGGAACTGAGTCAACACTTGAGGTGCATCTTCATCAATTCAACTTTGGCAGTTAGCCAGAAAAAAATTATACATTTCTATAGGCAGTGAGCCTCCCTTTTGGATAAGTCCTCTATAAGTAGTGAGTGTTTGTATCTAGTAGTGAGCTAGTCCTTGTGTTATAACTATATATTGTGAGCTAATCCTACCATGGCTTTTCCCTCATTGGGTTTTCCATGTAAAATATGGTGTTTGAGTGTTATGAATGTCATGTTGTGCTATTTCTATTTTATGTTCTATAATGGAATAAATTAATGGTGATCAAGTTCAATATGAGTTAGTGGATACCTATTCATGCCCCCCTCTTAGTATCCATTTTATTCAAGATAGTTTTCATAGAGGAAAAAAAGGATTTCCAAAAATAGTTATACACTTTCCTTTAGTCTTAAAGTGATTAAGTGATCTAAATTGTTTTACAAATGGTTTAATGCAAATTGTTATGTTGTTTCAATGAATGAAAAGATTATAGGATATGAACAAAATGGGTTTGGTGAAAAGCTTCTAATTTTTTTTTAAAATGCAGTGGTAGGCATCATGCCAACCACTAAATTATCCACTCAGCATGTGGACACATCGAAATTCTTGAATAGGTATAGATATCCATAAAATAGTTCTAGAAGTCAATTCTGATCAAATATTATAGTTCTAATTGCCCTAACATGTATACATAATCTGGAAGCATAAATAGGGCACACAGATACAAATCCTTCCATAAAATGCTTCAATAGTTCTGTGGAATTCAATTATTTTAAAATATTGTTAATAAAGTGTTGAAATCTATATTAACAATTGTGATTGGAAAGTATAAGACAAAACTATGTAGTCTTTGGCACTATCCTAAGAAACATGTGCAAATCTAATAGTAACTTGGTTTAAGGGTTCTATAGGGGCCTCACCTCAAAGTATCACAATATCAATGAGTGGTTAGAGATACTATATTATCGAAATGATACCATGATTCACACATGCCTTGCAACCTCCACACTAGATTGTACAACTATCTTTCAACACAATTGGGTTGATTGTACTTGAAAAAGAGGCATATGATCTACATCTAAATGCACAAGGATGCATGCCAATCTGAGTAATTTGCACAATAATGCATAATCCAATGCATAGCTCGTTGAACCATATGCATAATGCTAGGAATTAGTTCATGTCAATACATACAATTCCTTGCTTCATGCACCACCTCTGTAGTGCCAAGAATCATGTTGTGCTGCCACACATAGGTCCTTGATTAATGCACCACTCATGTGCTTAGAACCATGTTGCAAAACACAAAGACATCACATATCTCTTGCATAGCCCTTTGCTTCATGCATCACTCACTCAATTCCAAGAATCATGTTGCATAGCTTCATAAGCAACTCTGTTTGACTTATGTACCACATATAAAATTATGTGCATTAGCATATATTGGAAATGCAATATAAAAAATTATGTAAAATGTAGTGCAACATCTTGGGAAAGTATGAAACAATTCACCACAACTTCTAGCACTATTTCATGACACATCAACTATCAGCATAGGAAGCAACCAAATTTTTTACTATCGAGAGACAAAGTGATTCATTACATAGCTATCTCAATTGAGGATCAATTACAAGCCTTGGTGCACCTACAAGTTTTAAAAAATTCCTGAAAGAAATGTTATATCATGGATAACTACTCTCCTACAAGCACTTCAAGTCATTCCTATGGTGATGCGGTGTTTTCCCGCATCACCACATGAATGACTTGAAGTGATTGCAAGAGAGCCGGGGATATATACAGGCGTTGCTTCCTTCCCTCTAATGGCTTGATCCTAGGTCTCCCTCTCCCTATCTCTCTTCCTATGAGGTTGGAAGAATATCATCACTCGATGGAAGTGCAATTCAAGAGGGATGTTGGGGGGTAAAATGCTAGTTAGGTTGGAAGGATAACATCTAGTCCAATTTTCCTTATTGGTGGTGTGTCAGGGAAGACTGAATGTGTTAGGAGAGATGGAGTAAGAGGGTAAGAAAATGTAGATTCCAATGCCCCGTAGCTATCTCATCCATTCAAATGGAGAGATGATTACCATTTCAGAGATAGGGAGGGCTCCAAAGCAAAGATGTTTATTCTAGTAGAAGGCCCACTCTCCCATAAGCACTTTAAGTCATGCATGTGGTGATGCAAGAAAGCCCCACATCATCATAGACATGACTTGAAGTTCTTGTGAGGGAGAGGGTATCCATGATATCATATTTATTTGAGGCATTTTTTGAAATAGTTCACTTGTCTTGTCTATACTTCCACATTTTCATGTATGTCTAATAAGGCACTTTTAACTACAATATATGACAAAAAATGTTGCAACAATTCCCCATTTCAATAAATGAGATAGAGCATATGATATCTCCCCCCTTTATGAGTGGGTGACATTATGAATTCCTTCAAGGTTCTCTAGTATTAATTGCTAGGTTATTTGTTTGACAATTGGTGTAAGCCTTTGTACTACAATACTTCTACTCACAATTTTTCTTGATATTTCATTGAGTAATTTCACACTATCATCTATGACTTTAAAAAAATTAGTAGCATGAATGTTAGTGTTGATTTTTGCTTTTTTCTAATCTAGTTGAGATTTTCTGATTATTTTTGTGATGTAGTTGATTTTTTCTAAAACAAGGTGAAATGGTGTGATATTTTTGTTCTATCTCCAACTAAATAGCTCAGTTGATTCTCTAATGAATAGATAAATTCACTTGTTTATCCATGGATCTAGGGTTGATATACAATTGAACTACAATGTTGTGTCCATTATTCCTTCTCATCATCCTAAAAATATGTCAATAACTTGGTGTCTATATTTTATGTTGGGTATGTGCAGGATCATGGTGGGCCAAAAAGTGGTGATATGTAAGTGATATGATGGCCCATGTGGCTGACGACTTTTTTATAACCCAAAATTGATGAAATAAAAAGGGTTTTTAAAGGAGATTCGCACCTTTCCACCAATATAAATTATGCTTTAATTTTAATTTCATAAATAATTATTATTCATTTTCTATTTGAATTATGACTAAAGTCCTGATTGATAGGCTGATTGAAAACCATCTATAGCTTTCAAACGGTATCACATTTTTTGAATCTGAAACATGCGTCACATTCTATGTTTTGGATACTATAGGATTAAAAAAAAAGAATTGAATTTCATGAAGTTTGACCAAGTTAAGGTGGTGAGAGATACGAGTTTTTTTTTTTTTTTAAATTTGTAATAAAAAATTCATAATTAATTATTTACTTGGGAAAAAATTACAAAAAAATATGCATCACATCGGGACATGAGTCCTCTACTTATATCTAAAATATTATAAAAAAATATTATCATTTTATTCTGGTTAGGGTGGTTAGACAAAGACCTACTTCTTATTTTTTTCCTGAAATTTAAGTACTACTACATTGAAATTTCAAATTTTCACTAAATAGATTTAAAAAAATTAGAAAAAACATAGTAGTTTAGAAACTAAATTCAATTTTATATAGATTCTATTCTTACATATTTTTGAAATAATATAGATAGCTTATTCAAATTTTTATGTCAAGTTTTCTAACTCTGATTTTTTGAATTTTCATTGCCACTTAAGGGCCTATTTTCTCCATGATGATCCTGCACATACCCTATTATACTCCTGGATTTTCCATTACCTTTAGTGCAGGGTAGAAAATGTTTAAAGTTCCCACATTCTATTAATTAGGGCTTATTGTAGGGAATTTATAATTTTTTCTTATATTTTATAATAGACTTTAAAACACATTAACTCATAAAGTATCCTACCCAAGAATCTCAAACAAACAAGATGTGAAATTTATTTCAAATTCTAGTGATTTTTCTCATGCATTTTTTAATGGTTTTTGTGTATAATATTGATTTGAGAAATTATTTTCCCTTTTGGCTTGGTGACTATTGACAACATATCACATGGACCATGTACTTAGTACACTCCCGATTTCTTATTCATCCTCCAGACAATTTTGTGCTCTAATCCCAAGTACTATCAATTGATAGAAATATATTTCTCATGTTGAATTTAAATATTTTTTGAAGAGATGTCTTATTTGTTGAGTAAATTTTGTACGGCACTATAAAATTTGCACTGATGATGTCTCAAATGGAGGGTGGTTGTGCAGTTGATTAAAATTTCATCACATATGTCTTTCTTCGAGTAATTGCTTTCTAGTTGTTCTAAATTCATATATCTTCTTCCAATTGATAAATAGCTTATGGTTTTTGATATGGAACTATGAAGTTGAAGTGACTGTTAAGCTACTGCTCTCAATGTAATTTTATTTTTTTATATGATTATTTCTTGTAGTGTTTGTATTGGGTGTAGATTCATGCATCAATGTTTTTGAACAGTTCAGTCTTATGAAGGACTATATTTCTTCTTGGGTGAATATTTGAGCTCCAAGTGATTTGACTTTGGACTATCACTTGTATCATTTTGTCTCTAATATTCATTTATATATTTGAGGAGGTAATTTTATAGTATCTTTGGAACCTTTTACTTATACTGTAAACTATATTTTCAATGTCATTGGCAGTGAGGATCCTGGCATTCACTTCAAATACATTGAAGCAACAACCAAAACTAGATAAATCAAGGAGGTGGAATGTGTAACCAGAGAATCAAAATTCTATGATGCTAAAAATACAAAGAACTTTCTTATGGAATTAAGACTTCCAGATGCTTGTCCACTGATAGTTATTTGTGATCGGTTTGAATTTTTCCACTACCATGTTTGATAAAGCTAATTTTTCAAGGTATATGCAGAACATAGTTCTTAGTCCATATTGAGTATCCATGGTGTAAAGTATACAAAGGAGTCTTTCATAAGACCCTTAGGATTCAATTTTCAACTAGTTCTTTCATGTTTTACAGCTGTATAAGAAAAAAATAGAGCATTGTAACTCAGGTTTCTTAGTCATAGCACTGAGAAACACACTTTGTAACACATTTTTCAAAGAAAAGACATATTTAAGTCATTTATCTGCTATAAGAACACCTTTTCTTAATAAAAAATTAGTATTTTTCCTTCTTAATAGTTGTTTCATTATGTGCAAATGAATGATTGATTATGTTTTTATGTGTTTTAGATTTAAACCTCAAAAGCACTATCTCATTTCCAACTCTTTTAGGCAGATTTCAGCCATGAACAAAAACAATTAAATAGACTACCAATTGATAGAAATTAGTGAACAAAAATGACTAAAAGTATATGACTAAATATACTACCAGTTAATAGAAATCAACGAATAAATATACTAGCAATTCATGAAAACTAGTGAATAAATGACTAAATCAATGAATAAAAATATACTACCAAATTTATCAATCAAATTAACCAAATAAATGACTCACAATAAAGTATTAATGGTCACATGACCAAGCTCAGTGAATAATATGGCTGAATATATTACTAAATCAATGAATAAATATACTACCAAATCGATCAATCAAAACAACCGAATAAATGACTAAAATTGGTTTAGTGGGTATGTGCAGGATCATCATGAAAAATATAGGCCCCTAAGTGGCAATGAAAATTCAGAAAATCAGAGTTAGGGAACTTGACGTAAAAATTTGAATAAGTTATCTATATTATTTCAAAAATATGTAAGAATAGAATCTGTAGAAAATTGAATGTAGTTTCTAAACTACTGGGTTTATTTTAAAAAAAAATCTATTTGGTAAAAATTTGAAATTTCAATGCAATAGTACTTAAATTTTAGGGAAAAAATAAGAAGTAGGTTTCTGTCTGACCACCTTAACCACAATAAAATGATAATATTTTATATATAAGTAGGGGACTCATGTTCCGATGTGATGCATATTTTCTTATAATTTCTTTCCAATTAAATATTTAATTATCAATTTTTTTTTACAAATTTTTAAAAATAAAAAAACTCACATGTCTGACCACCTTAACTTGGTCAAAACTTCATGAAATTCAATATATTTTTTTAATCCTATAGTATGTGAAGCATAGAATGTGACAAATGTTTCAAATTCAAAAAATGTGATACCATTTGAAAGCTATAGATGTTTTTCAATCAATCTATCAATCAACACTTTAGTCGTACATAAGATAGAAAATGAATAATAATAATTTATTAAAATCAAAGTAAAGAATAATCTATATTGGTGGAAAGTTGAGAATCTCCTTTAAAAACCCTTTTCATTTCATCAATTTTGGGTAAAAAAAAATTCGTCAGCCACATGGGCCATCATATCACTTACATATTGCCACTTTTTGGCCCATCATGATCCTGTACATACCGTAGTCATAAATTTGGTCACATTATAAATGATTGGTAATAAACTATTAATGGTCACATCACAAAGTTTATTCATTTATAAGCAGTTTTTAGTAGTTTTTCAGTCATATATTGTTGGTTTTGTACTAGTGTTACATCTCTCTTTTGATCTACGTCAAACAACAAGGGCATCCTTGGTCATCTTAGAAGATTTCCTTCACATCTATTTTGAAAAAATCAAAGCAACCACATCTTCCATCTTGAAAGTAGTAGTTGTACTTCCAATAGTCATCACCAGATGGTCCCACATGTCAAGAAAAGAGAACAACAAAAGCATACAATGATCCTCTTCATCAATATTTACACCTACAATGGCCAATTGACCAACAATCATGTTAAATGAATTAAGATGATCTACAATATGTGATCCTTCCTTTATCTTCAAGGAAGATAATTTCTTCCTCAGTAATAAATTATTCACCAGAGACTTCCCCTAATAAATGTCACCAAGTTTCTTCCATAATGAAATTGTAGTCTTCTCCTCATGAACATTCAAGAGAATAGAATTTTCCAGATAGATTCTTATCAATCCTTTGTATTTTCTATCTACGAGGTTCCAATATTATTTCTTTATTCTTGATGATTTTGATCACATAACAACAATCCACAGATCTCTATCCATAAGAAAGTCTTCCATTTTGGGTTTCCATGACTCAAAATTGCCACCATTAAATTTATCAATTTCCATTCTTCTTGATGTGCTTGTCATCTCAAATCTACAATCAAGATAACTATTTTTTCTCTACAAGACTCCCACTGAACAAAACTAACAATTTTTTTTTGACTCACCCACAAGGATAACACAACTAGCTAGGCTCTGATACCACTTGCAAATAAATCTTATTGTGGAATCACCCTCCTAATTCCAATTCTTTGAAGAGAAATGTAGAAATTAAATTCAATTTCTAATTACAGCTCATTAAAGATGCACATTACTTAGAATAAAAAAGTAAAGAATTTAAACAACACACAAAAAAAACACCATATTTACTTGGGGAAACCCTTATGAGAGAAAAACCCACACACCAAGTAAAGTCACTTTGTATTATAGTAAATGTTGTTTACATCCAGAGTTACAGATTTGTGCTTCTAGATGTTAATTCAAAATATTAACTTTAGCAACATTACATTTCCCTGATCAACCTCTCGATAAATCTCTATTACAATATATTTCCATGTTTATATGCATTCAGTACCATTCTCATAGTATTCACATTCACATTCAAATTACTCTCTACATTTTAGGAACCCATTATGTTTATCTAACAAATTGCTTCATATTCCATCATAGTAAAAACAAATAACTGAATTTATATGCAATATGTATTAGAACTTCAAAGAGGCCAGAGTTATTCTCTCACCCAAGTCCTTATGTCATCATGAAAAAAGCTTATTATATATGCTTGTTACCTACCCCTCCGCATTAGGATATTGATGAGACTATAATATGTCTTTTGTTGAAGTTACAATTTCACCCATCAACTAGCTCTATCCAAGATCATGGTCCTCACTCCATCAGCATTTCAAAGAGAGTAATTTCAATATCCTAACGAATTTACTTTGTTCTAACAACAAGAGCTTTTATCGCCAATGTAACTACAAACTACATATATGATAACCGTTCACTATTGTATACCTTTCATTATCTCAATGATAACAAAAAATTACCATGATGTAGTCTCATTAGAGTATCAGGGAAGCTCTTAGAGACTCTTGTTGTGCATATTTTGCACACATGCCCCACCAAAGGTAGGGACCCCCTTTCTTTTTCTCTTGACAGGTTGTTTTTTCTCTCGATGGATTGTTTTTCTCTCGCCTCATTTTTCACACCCCTATTCCCAAGCCTAGGTTGGTCATATGCCTTAAAACATCTAAATTTCCCTTTGACCAAATTTTCCTAACTGAATTTTTGATGGTCTCTTGCTTTTGCAGGGCCCACCTTTTTTCGCTTTTGCCTTGCTCCCTTGATTTTCTTTTTCCTTCATTTTTTTACTTGAGGACAAGTTGCCTATGGATTTGGGATGTTTTCATGATGCGTAAGTGAACTGCCAAGGTTTCGTTAAGTTTCATTAAGTAGAAAAAATTTAATTGTAGGTCGCCCTCCCTCCGTCACCATCCACAGAAATTCCTTTGCTAGCCACCATCCCTCTGTCACCATTCACAGGAATTCCTTTGTAGGCCACCTTGTGTGGGTTGTTGTGTGCTCATTGTCATTTTAAAAGGGTGACGAACCCTCTAGGTTCTCCCTTCCAAATCTCCGCCTTTCCAAAAGGGGTGCAAACTTCAAGTGTTCATCATCTAGGGACCATCAAATGAATGAATTCACATGCCTAAATGGGTATGCATCAATTTTTCCATATTTTTAGACATTGTAGGAGTTCCTTTATGGGTCACTGTGTGCGGGTCGCCATGTGCTCATTGCTATTTTCAAAAGGGTGGCAGACCCTCTAGCTTCCCCCTCCCGAATTTCCACATTTTCAAAATGAGTCAAATTTAAAGAAAATATGTCTTGGCACTCTTTCTACCCCTTTTCCCATGTGCTAAAATTGAAAAATCTCAAATTTACTAAGTTTTGTGAAGTTGTAGAACTTCCCTTATGGTTCGTCATTTGTTCATCGCCATCTGTGGGAAATTCCCTTGTGGGATGTCATGCCTTTGTCGTCATCCGTGGGAACTTCCCTTGCAGGTCGTCATCCCTTTGTCTCCGCTTGTGGGAACATCCCTTGTGGGTCGTTGTCCCTTCGTTGCCGTATGTGGGAACTTCCCTTATGGGTCATTATCCCTCCATCACCATTGGTGTTAACTTCCCTTATGGGCCGTTGTCCCTCCATCACCATCTGTCGCAACTTCCCTTACGGGCTACCATCCCTTCATTTCCATCCGTGGGAAATTCCCTTTGCGGGCCTCCATGTGTGGGTTTCTGTGTGTGGATTGCCTCTTTTAGGGCAGTCAACCCTTGAATTCTCTTTGCTTGGTAGGCTCCACATTTAGTTTTTTCAAGTGACTTCAATCCATCAAAAGGTTGTCTGTAGTCCATTGTTTGTTTGTTGTCCACCTTTTGTCCATTGTCCATTTTTCATTTTCCTTCTATCCTTCGTGGGGGAAATGTGCACCCTTGAACTTGTATTTTTGTTTATGGTCCAAATGAGCTCTAAATGTGGAATAATGATGAATAATATGATCATTTAATGATGCATGGATGGATCTAACAATGAGCTTGTAGGATTTGATTAATATTTTCCTTGATTTACGTATGAAACCACTTATTGTACTTCGTGTATGTAGGATTTATGGAACCTGATGTAGATCCATTGAGGAGGACCGTTGAAAAAGTTGAAGAAGGAACAAGCATGTTGATCGCATCACCATTCATTTTATGCTCGCCTCTCCCCTAGCACCCATCAACATAGCATGCATTAGAAGAAGGCCTATTTTGAGGAAGTCAGTGACAAAACTACAAAGGGTGGCCTTGAAGGGAGCCAGAGGGAGCTATTTTGACTTTCATCACACTATCATAACCCATCAGGAGATATCCATCAAAATTAGGAATGACATGTTTTATTCTTGACCATATAAATTTGCTAGCAAGATTCAGTTGATCAGATGAACAATGTTGCAGATCCATCAAATAATGGGATCCTTCAATCAATTTCAGCTATAGTAAAAGGGCAATCAACTAGATGACAAATTTGCTACAGTACTTGAGTCACTAGATGACAAAATAGGGGTGAGACAAATGATGTATTTTAAATTCCTATATAATGGGGTAGATGAAACCCTAATGTAAACAAAATCTGAGCCACATGATGCAACTAAATCCTAGCCATTCATTTAGGCTTTGGAAAACTATAAATAGGAGCTTTCTCCTCATTTGTATAGGGTTGGAGAATTGGTGCAAAGGGCATTTGCAACAATAAAAGACAACATTGCATGATTTAATGGATGCTCTCTTTGATTTTTCTCATCTTGCATGAATGGTTCTACTTCCATGTTAGATTTAGTTGTTAGTTTCTTGAATGGTTGTGATAATGTTGTTTGTTGTTATGGTATTTCATGAATTTCCAACCCATACTTTGGGTACTTGTTGATGACAAGTTGTTCTGCAAAGTTAACCTGGGCTTCTTTATCTCATATTTGCAACTTAGTTCAATTATATGTACATGAAGTGCATATACAATATGAAAATCCACAGTCATTAGAAGATTGCACTAGTTTTGTGTAGTTGTAGGCTTCTCTTGGTCAAGCAAAACCCAGTTTAGGAAGTTTGTCTACTGTAGCAGCCACCATTGTTACTTTTCGTTCATGCTTAGGATTTACAATAGTTTTCTTAAACCTTATCCTTTTGCTATTTATTTTAGTCCTTTGTTAGAGTAGGATTCAAAGCATCAAAACAATGCCAAATCTGGTGAACATGGTGAGTTTCAGCTTGTTGTTTTGAGTGGGAAGCCATTGTTCATTCACTTCCAGCACTTTGAAACTCTATTTGTAGACTCAACTTCCCATGCTTTGTAAACCATAAAGGTCAGCCCTATGTTACTAGAAAAAAAACATCAACCAATTCAACTATTCCAAGCATTGTCATGAGTTCACAACCAAGAGACCATTGGGTAGTAATTTGTAACTTGTTCTCATATTTCTACCTTTCAAGAGAGGTATCATACTTGTGTGTTTCCTATGTTGATAAGGTGCAAAAACACCCTTCAACAAAACTGGCGCTAGAGGGAGGGCATGGAATGCTATGGCTACAAAGCTCAAAGATGGAAGTTGAAAGTAACATTCAAGTGAAATATGAGATAAGGAGATCTCCTTGCATGCTAGAAAGTTAAAATCAGAAATTTGAAGACCAACAAGAGTTATTATGGGATGGAACAAAATTCGCAAATCAACATCACTCAAATGTAGGAAGATTTAAATAGGAGATTGAGGAGGCCATTGCAGCAATTTGCATTGGCAGACAACTGTAGGATCAATAACACATGTAGACAAAATGAATTAGACTACCTAACTTTCTTGGGCATAGTTGAGAGGGCCTTGCAAGGAGAAATCCTCTTTTGGGAAATATACCAACCCTTGGCTCTTCCAGACCCAAAAGAGGAATTTTCTAACATGACAGCTAAGGCCTTCAAGGAGTTGATTCAATAACAACTAAGACTTGAGGATAGACTGAACTTATAAGAAGAGTTGATGTCTGGATGGTGCAGATTCTATACTTCATCCCACTCATAATTCACTTGTCCATCATGTGCAGATGTCATCGCCCAAGCTAGGAGCTATTTGGGAAAGTTATAATAGACAACTCTCAATGAAAAAGAGCCATACCATGAGGCAGGTGAGTTGTCAACATCTGGGAGACAACATACCAAAGTTGAATCAAGAAGCTCCGTAGAGGTAACTGTTAGGAAAACACACACTGAGGATAAAAATCAAAAGGAAGGTGCTGAGTACCTTGGGACAGTAGGAAGCCTTCATGAAAGTTCAGTTAGAGAGGAATTAAAAAACATCTTTCCCACTGAAGAAGAACATTCCTTCCCTTAAGAGGAGTAATGACTAGCAATTGAAGATGAATTAACAAATTTTATAGCAACATACGCTAGGAGAGCCAATACAAATATTGAAAAATAGGAAGAAGAAGAGGCTAAATGCCTTGGGGCAGCAAAAAATTATGAAGAAATAATAAGTGTAATAAGATTAGAAGGCCTTTCCTTTATGAATGACAGTGATCAAGAATCTGGAAATGAAGATTTATAGGAGTGGGAACAATTATAGGTCACGGCTATTTTCCATCAAAATTTCTTCCCAACTGATGATGAAGACCCCATGATTGAAAGATACGACAATCTTGTCTCAAGACTCACAAGGGATGGTCTAAGTTGAGACACCAAGTGGATTTGGAGGTGCTATTATTGTCGGGATCGTGCACGCTCCATGATTCAGCGCATTTCAAATTCACATGTGAGCTATGCCAAGAGGTCATCAAACAAGTCAAAGAACAAGTGAGGCGGCTTAGTGCACCACTTCCTGTAGCAGCTTCAAGGATTGAACTAGAGGACCAAGAGCCCAGAGCAAGTGATAATCGAGTTGAATTCACCTATCAAGAGGATGTTGGGATAGCAATGCAAGAAGAAAAATGTAGTCCTAAGCTTTCAGATGATGAAGTGGAGTACATGGAAATGGTATCCTATGGACATCAAGAGTCCTTCCATCCTACAGAGAATCTATACACAATGGATGTTAGGCCTTCTGGGGAATCCTTGGGTGTAAACCACATAGTAAATCTTGGTCCCCTTGAAGAGGTCCCATCAATTGACAACTTCTTTCCATTGGGAGCTATACTTTGGAGGTATGCCAATGTTGAGGAGGAGTAAATCTCAGAAGATGGTGGTGATGAAGACATACTACTTGAACCTCTAGATGGTGAAACATTAGAGTCTCTAGACTAGAAAAGTGGTTCATTCTTCATCTACAATGATAGTGAACAAGAAGAAATGAGTGAACATCATGGTGAGTCACATGAACTACAAGGAGAAGAAGACCAAGGTAGGGGTGTTTTGGCAGCTGACTACAAAGAAGATGTGCCTTTCCAATCAAGGGGTGCAACTGAGGGTCTTTCTACCTTGGCGATTGCTAATCCTCCTACACATCTCGAGAGTTGTACCAAGGTAGATTCATGCATGCCATTATTTTATTGTGTGAACTATAAACAAATGGAGGTCAACATAAGGGAACTCAGATGGGACTACATGCTGCCTTTTGAGGATAGCAGTCAAGTAGACACCGAGACTACAAAGGATCAATGAGATAAAGTGTATGTCCTTAAAGAATAGTTTATAGAGGTTATGGGTCCCACTGGTCACTCTAAAGAGGTGTTTTTTTCCTCGTTCTCCCAACCTTATGCAAGCCCAAGATCAGGTATAAGTTTCCTTGCATTTGAAAATTTGTCTTCACAACATGTAATGCCTAATTAGTTTGATGGTCATCTACATATTTCTAATGCTAGAGGGATGCTGCACCATCCATTATCTCCACCTGAGGCTTTTGATGCAACAACCAATGAAGTGGTGCTCTCTCTTGACTTCCAAATGGTGCTACCTTCAAACAATGACATCCAAGTTTTATATTTCCCTACTCTAATAGATGTTCATGATTATCATTTCAATTATGGGAACAAGGGGAGACAAACGTGTTTATGGATCAACCATGAGTTTAATGAACTTCCTCAATTTTTTATTTTTCTTGAATATGCGATTTAATTTCAATGTTGTAATGTTGAACTTCCATTTTCTAAGTATAAGGATGAGTGTGCATGGTTAAGAAATGTAATGATCACCCACCTACTTGTGCATGCACTATGAAATCCATTGAGCGTAAACATTAGTTTTCCTTGCCTAAACATCGTGCTTTGTAAATATCTTTGTATATAGTCCACTTTGAGTAGTGTAAGCTTCATGTACATATCTCGCTTTCATGTATATACTCTCCTTTCCTTATTTTGTTAGGTTATTTGGCTTGCCATAGGTTAGTTTTCTTTAAATTAGTTTCCTTTCCATTTTCTTTTTCTTTGTTGCTTTGCTTGGGGTCCCTTTGTTTTTAGCTAGGTATTTTTACATGCACAACCACCATTTTATTGCTTGGGGCTATTATATGTATTTGTTCGACAAACTTTAATCAAGTTTATAGAATGGATGGTGAAGGTCTTCCATTATTGTCAAGTGACTTAGATATTTGATTCAAAGGAGATAAGTCATTGGTTGGTCTCATTCTGATGTATTTTAAAATCTTATATCTTACAAACATATTAAGAATCTTGAGGTTTCGATAGGCTCTTTTGTGAAGTTGAGTTAAGTGAAATATCTAAAATTCTACTTCAGTGCCATTGTGATTCTTAGCCTTGAGTGTGAACTTGACTGCTTGTAGGTTGAAAAAGAAATAATCGAAAAGAGAAAAGAAAAGAAACAAAAAAAAAATTAAAAATCAAAATCAAAAGAAAGAAAATTCAAAATTTTCAGGAAGATATGAATAACTCAATCTGGGCTATGGACGCCTGGCCAATAGTAGAGAAATGTTTAGGAGAATAACAATGATAACCTTGTTGGGGCTATGGAAGCTTGACTGGAAGCAAGGCAATGTCCCAGATTCTTTTGGAGTTAGAATCAATTACGTAGCTTAACTTGATGAAGCTTAGGTTCTTGTAGTGACTTAAGGATGTGAATGAATGCATCTGCACACACTTGGATTTTCAACATAATGAAGGTTGGGTTGACTAGTGGTTTTGATCCTTTGGTCGAGTGTCTAGTTTGTTTTCCCTAGCATGAGGATGAGAACAAAAGATTCAAGGTTCATGATTTCAATTTTTCATCAATTCGATTTGGAGCATTTCCCTAGTGAGTGACCATTTTTTGTGCATATTTTTCACACACGCCCTAGAAAAGGTAGGGACCACCTTTATTTTGCTCCTAATGGGTCTTTTTTTCTCCTAATGGATTGTTTTTCTCTCACCTCATTTTGTGTACCCCTATTCCCAATCCTAGGTTGGTCATATGCCTTAAAACAACTAAAGTTCCCTTTGACCAGATTTTCCTAACTGAATTTTCTATGTCTCTTGCTTTTGCGGGGCGTTTGTGCCTAGCTCTTGCTAACTTTGCCCTCGCTTGCTTGCTTCACTTTTTCCTTCATTTTTTGACTTTGGGGACAAGTTTCCTATGGATTTGGGTTATTTTCATGATGCTAAGTGAACTACCAAGGCTTCATTAAGTTTTAGCATGTTGCATAAATTTCATTGTGGGTATTCATCCCTCTATTGTTCGTAGGAATTTGATTGAAGGTCACTGTCCCTCCATTACCATCCATGAGAATTCCTTTGCGAGCCACTGTGTTTAGGTCATTATGTGATAATTTCCATTTTAAAAGGGCAACGGACCCTCTGGCTTCCCCCTTTCGAATCTCCACCTTTCCGAAAGGGGTGCAAACTTCAAGTTCACATCATCTAGAGACCATAAAATGAATGAAATCACATTCCTAAAGGGGTATGCATCAAGTTTTCCATGTGTTTAGACATTGTGGGAATTCCTTTATGGGTTGCGAAGTGCTCATTGCTATTTTCAAAAGGGCAGTGGACCCTCCTCCTCCCCCCTCCCAAATTTTTGCATTTTTCAAAATGAGTCAAATATTAAGGAAATATATCTTGGCACTCTTTCTACCCCTTTTCCCATGTGCTAAAATTGAAAAATCTAAAATTTACTAAGTTTTGTGTGGGTTGTCATCCCTTCGTCACCATTCGTGGGAGCTTCCCTTGTAGGCTATCGTCCCTCTGTTCTCATCCATGGGAACTTCCCTTACAAATCATCATCCCTTCATCACCATCTGTGGGAACTTCCCTTGTGGGCCACCATCCCTCCATCATCTTCTGTGGGAACTTCCCTTGTAGGTCATCGTCATCCGTGGGAACTTCCGTTCTAGGCTATTGACCCTCCATCACTATTTGTGGGAACTTCCCTTGCAAGCCACCATGCCTCCATTGTTATCCATGGGATTTTCTCTTGTGGGCCACCATGTGTGGGTTTACATGTGTGGATTTCCTCTTTTAGGGCAGTCAACCCTTGACTTCCCCCTACTCAGTGGGCTCGACATTTAGTTTTTACATCCACCTTCCATCCATCGAAAGTTTTTTTGTCATCTGTCTATTGTCCACCTTCCATCCGCTATCCATCTATCATCTACCTTTTTTCCATTGTGGGGGAAACCCATACCCCTGAACTC